>LPNX010481350.1:87354-516169 GCA_001517045.1 Pseudotsuga menziesii
GCCTTACCCCACCACTTGGACTATAACGAAACCCATAAAATTGTTTATATGTTGATATCCATGTGTAAAAATCTTATGGAGGGAGTTCTATACTAAAAACCATAACTATATAAATTCCCTAAACCCTAAAATTTCGCTTGGTAGTCATTTCTATTCGACACTTGAGGGTAGAGCTGATAGGCTCTCGGCTTCTTGGCCTCGGAGGCAAGGCTTGAGTTTTTCTATTGGTGAGAGGCATTTTCTAGTCCTAGATGTGTTCTTTTCCTTCGATGTAGGAGGTAGTTTAGCTAGTTTTCGAACTAGATTCGTGTTAGCAGTGGTTACTTGACTTCTAAAGAGGCCTTTGCAATTTTTATAAACCAACATTCTTGGCGTAGTCTTAGACTGTATGTTTCTCTTTTTCAGTCATCCATTTCAAATTATCCTTTGCAAGGATTTAAGCATAGCTTTGAGTGGGGTTTTATAAAATCTATTAAGTGGTTGTAGCATAAATACCATCAGGTAAAAATTCATCTTATCACTTTTGTAAATTTGATTCTTTTTACATTAAAATTTTTTGAGAAAAATAAGAAAAGAGTTTGTGTTTGTTTGAGCAGGTGGAAACTCGTCGAGACACTGCTAGAGATGGGAGAAACCATAGGATTCAATTTTTAGAACTACACCTATACATCTGGGTAAGCCTAAGTTCATACCTTGAGGTTCCCTTAGACAAGATGTGCCAAGCTTAAAAGGCGAGGTAGCGTGAGAGTAACTCTGCATGGATGTAGGGTTTAATGGTCGTAGCAGATGTTGGTTGTTTTTTTGGATATTTTAATAAGCCATATGGCTTAATACTTGTTATAATTTAAGATTGTTAATGGATAGAAAATTAGGGTTTTAAAACTTGTACTGTTTTTTATTACTCTTTTAAATTTGACAATGATAAGTAAAATTTGGTGCTGAGCTTTGTTGAAGAAAATATTAGAAAGAATTGGACTTTGGTTCTTATACGATACAGTTTTTGAGATAGGAAAAATATATTGTAATTTTAAAGGTCCTTTTTGTTGTTTTTACCTGTACCTGGTGTGTTAAATATTTTTATAAAAGAACACTCTACGGTAAGAAATCCATGAGTTTGATTTTGGTTTTAAATTGTATTTATTATATTAAAACTATATGTTCAAGAAAGTTTAGGGTTTTTACTATCAACTATGTGTTTAGGAATTAACAAAAAGGAAAATACTCCTTGGTGTAAAGGTTCGACTTTGTGACCCAAACAAGACTGTTTAAAAATATTTATGAAATGTTTTGCTTTAAATCTTGTTATTGTGTCTTAGTTTATATAATAAACTTTGTTTATGTCTAAATTTATTTTAAATAAGGAAGCTGTGAAATATGAAGTAACATTAATTAAAGTCCTTGATTTTTATTTCTTAGTAAGGGTTTGGGTAAGAAGATAATATTCTTATCTTGAAGGAAAATTATGATGAAAGCTTAAGTTACAATTTTTAGGTTTTTGACCTAAAAACATAACTTTTTATTTATTACTCTGCATTACTTGTTGTTTTTACTATTGAGTAATTATAATGTTTAAAGTTTCTAGTATTACTGTAATTAACATACTAGTTTATTAGTAATATTTAATTTACTACTATAATTTCAATTTACTGTTTATATAACCTAAATTTAATTGTTTGCATTCTTTTGCCTGTTCTGTAGTAATTTAATAAATATGTATTTATATTATTACGTATAAACCTTATAGAAAATTATTTATATTGCGTTAAGATGAACACGGTTACAAAAAAAAGAAAGGATTGTGTAGCAAGATTTAATAAAACATTCCTTACATTGCTTATAAATAAAATTTAACAGTATTTAACTGGAAATAAAAACTAGAGTTAAGGAGATTTCTTTTATCCCATTCCTAGAATAAACTAATAGTAAAAGACCAATGATCAACTCTCATACAAATCAAAATTTTATTTACTCACTATTATAAATCACCTATTGTACTAGAGTACTTCGCAAGAGGGTGAGTGGAAAAATATAGTAAGGTAAAATCATACACTAACCAATTAATTCTAACTCTAGAATCCTTTATTTAATCAGTAACTTTTTGAAATAAAAACTGGTTTACTGACTATATTTCAGAAAACAAATTTATCAAACATAATAGTAATTCTACCTTAACTACATTCATTTCGGTACCTATAATTGCATAAGATAAATAAAATAACATTTAGAACCTATGAACTTGTAGAGGAGACAACAACCTAAGAAGAACATTCCACCCAACCAATTCCTGAAGATAGCTTAGCTACTAGGCTTAGAACCCCCGAGCATGTCGGCTGGTCCACCTGGTTGAAAGCATTGGGTGAGAGAATGGGTTATGAAACCCCTACAAATCCATAGAGTATTCAACAATAATACTTCTACCTTCTACAATAATAATTGAACAAAACAACTGCACTAGTTCAATAAAACGACTTTCACACTCCAAACACTTCTTCCTTTCCCCTTGATCAAATATCTTGTGCACAAATTTCACTTCTGAAATTTCACAAGTAAAAATTGAATAGCCCTTTCTCAATTCGACGGGTAGTTTATAAGCATGCCTAGGTCATTAGAGTCATTTTTTCACTTAATGAGCCACCTGCTCTTGTTCCACTTTCTTGGGGAACATGACCACAAAAATAGGGAAGTTGCCTCCTGCAATAGTTAGAAGTGGTTTGAGGATGCTCCCAAGTGTCAATCTGCTCTCACCCCAGTCTATTCCACCTAGTGGCTAGTAGACACTCATTTAACATCCTCCTTAAGATGTTGTGTCATATTTTATTTATTAATTCATAAAATATTCAACATAATTAATTACAATCATCCTTGACCCCACTTGGTCAATAATTACAAACTTTACATTAAAATTAAAGTATAATGTCTTCTTAAACATAAAATGTTTTTGCAATTTGGGGTATGTGACATACACACCCCCTTTAATATAACATCGTCCTCGATGTTATTTTATTCATTGTCCTTAGAGATGCCCTGGAATAGAATTGGATATGATGCCTACATATGATTTCCAAGTCCCAGGTTGCTTCTTCAAGACTAAGGTTCTTCCATTGCACCTTCACCTTCCCAATGGTGTGATTCCGAAGCAAGATCTCCCTCTTGTCGAGGATACAATCCAATTCCACCAGAAAATATCCTTAGGGTTTGACCTCCACATCATTCCAATTTATAACATGAGTATCGTCATGTACATATATTTTTAAAATAGAGATATGAAAAACATTATGAGATTTTAGATTTGGTGGTAAAGCCAGTTTGTATGCCACCTGTCCCATTCTGGACAATATTTCGAAAGGCCCACAATATCTGAGTTCCAACTTAGCATAACTTCCCAACTTTAAAGAACTCTTTTTAGGCATTACCTTTATGAAAGCATGTTCACCCACCTAGAACTCTTTCTGAGTTCATTTAATATCTGCTTGACTCTTCTATCTATCTTGTGCAACCTTTAAATTACCTTGCACCTGCTTCACAGTTAACTCTATCTCCTTTAATATCTCAGGTCCTAGTACTAACCTGTCAACTGGGTTACTCCATGAGATGGGATTATTGCACTTTTTTCCTTACAGAATTTCAAATGGGTTGTATTTTGCTGAAGCGTGGTAGTGGTTGTTATATGAAAACTCAACCAAGTGTAAGTAGTCCTCTCATTTACTTGGTTGTTCTCTAACATACATCCTTAGCATATATTCCAATATTTGATTCACCCTTTTATTTTGTCCATCCGTCTATGGATGAAAAGATGTATTGAAATTTAAAGTAGTATTCAAACCTTTAAATAGAGACTTCCATAAATTTCCCGTGAAGGGTCTCTATAAAAAATTATAACTTCTGGTATCCCATGTAAATGAAATATTTATTTCATAAATATTTCAGCAATATGAGCAGCCTTGTGGGTGGTATTTACTAGTATAAAATGAGCTGCTTTAATGAGTTTATCAACGAGTACCATTATCGAATCCTTCTGATTCTAATTTCTAGGTAAACCTGTAATAAAATCCACACTGATTATTTCCCATTTCCAGCTAGGGATTGGTAACGGTTGTAATAAATCGACTCGATGCTAGTGTTCAGTCTTAACCTATTGACATTCAAAACACCTAGCAATATATTCTGTCAACTCATTCTTCATATTCGACTAAAAATAATCTTTCTACAACATGGTTATGGTGTTTTGATAGCGAGTATGTCCTGAGTAACGATTCTTATGTATTTCATTTAAAATCGACAGCTTAATGTTAGGTACATTAGGTATATACAGCCTACTTTTATAGTTTTTATAAAGTATTAACACTTTTTCATTTAGACTGTAACATGTACTTAAACTTTCGGTTAAATTTTCTGCCACTTTAGCTTGTAATTTCTGATAATTTTCATCCAATTTTACTCCTTCTTCCAACTAATCTTCTAAATCTGTCTTATAAGTACTGATTGCTTCCACAAAATTCAATCTTTCATTTCTACTTAAAGCATCAACAACTTTATTTTATTTTCCCTTAATATGTTGGATCTCGAAATCATACTCGCTAAGGAAAGCTAGCTGCCTAGCATGCCTCGCGTTTAAATTTGGTTGATCCAACATATATTTTAAACCCTTATTATCCATCATTAACATAAATTTTCTTCTGATTAAGTGATGGAGCCACATATTTAATGCATGTATGATGACAACCAACTCTAAATCGTAAGTAGTGTAATTTTTTTCATCGATTTTAAGTTTCCTAGACTCGTATGCTATTAAGTGTCCTTCTTGAGTCAATACCCCACCAAGAACATTGTTGCATGCGTCAGTGCATACAACAAATTTCTTGTTAGGATCAACAGTTCTTAAGATTGGTGCAGTAGTTAATAATGCTTTTAATTTCTTAAAAATTTCTTCACTTTCTTTATTCCATTCAAATTTCTTCCCTTTCTTTTGTAAAGAAGTTATGGGATTTGTGATTCTTGAGAATCCCTCAATGAATCTTTGATAGTAATCGGTGATCCCTAGGAATGACCACACATCAATCACATATTTTGGGACTGACCATTTTTCAATTGCCTTTATCTTGTCTGGATCAACGGAGATCCCTTCTTTAGTTATTACATTACACAAGTATTGTATTTTATCCTTAAATAAGTTGCACTTACTGAACTTAGCATAAAGCTGATGTTCCCTTAATACTTGTAAAACAAATTTGAAGTGTTCCTCGTGCTCTTCTTTAGTCTTAGAATAAATTAAAATATCATCAATAAATACAACTACAAATTTATCAAGATATTTATGTAATACATTATTCATTAAACACATGAAGATAGTTTGGGCATTAGTGCACCCAAATGGCATGACAATAAACTCATAGTGACCATATTTGGTCTTAAAAGTTGTTTTAAAAATATCTTCATCTTGGATCCAGACCTGATGATAACTAGATCTTAAATCAATATTTGAAAATATTGTTGCTCCATGCAGCTGATCAAACAAATCATCTATGTGGGGCAATGAGTATCTATTCTTAATGGTAATTTTATTAAGCTGACAGTAATCAATACATAAGAGTAGAGTACCATCCTTCTTTTTAACGAAAATGACAGGTTCTCCCCAAGGAGACACACTTGGTCCTATGTACTTTTTATCAATCAATTCCTTTAATTTTGATTTTAATTCATTAAAATCCAAGATATTCATTCGGTATGGAGCTTTTGAGTTAGGAACTGCACTAGTCACCAACTCAATAGTGAAATCCAGTTCCCTTTTCAGAGGTAGTCCCATAATTTCTTCTGGAAATACATTCAAATACCCCCTCAAGATTGGGATATCTTCTAATTTTAGTTTATCTTCATTATTAATATGTTCTTCATCGGTTACAATTATAGAAAAATATTTACATCCTTTTCAAACAACCCTCTTTACTTGCAAGGAAGAAATTTGTCTGGTTGTTGTTTTCCTTGGAATTCCTATTACTATTACTATTTCTTCTTCATTATTTACAAATGTAAAAGTTTTATTGAAATAGTTAAAAACTAATATATGATGTTCTAACCAGTCCATTCCAATTAACACATCATAAGATCCTAACATAAGTACATTTAACTTTATAGAAGTTTCAATCGGGTTCATAAATAAAGTACAATCTTTCACAAAATTAATTACTTTTCTTTTTGCTCCTATAGCTAGTTGATCCAGCCATGACTTTGTAAATTTATCTACTGATAATTTACATTGTTCTACTAAATTGGGAGAAAGATAACTCAGGCTAGCCCCTTGGTCAATTAAGATAGAAATGTGCTTTTGGTTCAACTTACATTCTAATTCCACCATGGAAGTTTGATAATCGGCCTGCCTGTTTTCTAGTGCCGCATTGATCCTGGGAATCCCTCTTGCAAAGTCACCAACCTTCATTTCTTCCTGCACCGTATGAATGTTGCTGATGGTATTCTTTATGTTAGGAAAGACTGATGCGTAGTGAGGTCCATTACAATCCCAACATTTTATCGGTTCTTTTCGGTCATTATTCTTAACATAGTTGTTGTGATTATTAGCAGGTTCTTTATTTCTAGGGCCATTAGGGTTTGGCTGTGAGTTACAGTTATTTTCTTGAAAATTCTTATTAGGAAAATTATGTGCATTATTATTCCCAAAATTTTTATTAGGTGTGAAACCCTTCTTTTTATGTTCAAAATTATTAGATCTCTTGGCTTTCTAGTTTGGCATGTTTTCCCTTTTTTGGTTCTCCTCATAGCAGAAATTTGCTTTTCGCATAGCCTCTTCAAGTGTTTTAGGGTTATAGTATTCAATTCTGTCTTTAATGTGAAAAGGTGAAAAACTTAGAAACCATTGTACCTTGGGTTTCTCATAAAAAATGTAAGGCACATAATGTAGTAAACTTAAAAATTTAATGTCCAGCTCATTCATATTCATAGTTCCCAACTTTAGTTCATAGAACTCTTTAGCTCCCTCTTCATAATACTGTTCCAATAGAAACTTATTTTTAAAGTATTTTTTAAAGGTACTCTAGTTGATATTCTTTTTCTTTATTCCTTTTACTCGTTTTAAGTCCTACCACCAGATGTCTTCTTTTTCAATTAAATTATATATGGCCATTCTAGCTTTTAACTGATTGGAGTAATTATAAATTTGGAAGTACTTCTTCATTCTAGATATCCACGCTTCGGCTTCCTCCCATTTCTCTATTTCTCCATTGAAATTTTAGGGATTAATCATTTTAAATTCTCTATAGATTTCCTCATAGGGATTATATTTTCTTTTTCTAGAATGACAATTATCCTCACCGCTATCACTAGAAGTCTGGCGATTCTTCCTGTGTGAATCACCATATATTTCAGAGGATGAACTACTTTCAATTTTATAATATTTGGACATTTTAATTTTGTGTTGATAGGACATATTATTTGATCATATCTGTTTATCCTTCCCTCCACTCTGAAATTTTTCCAATAGTATTTGGTTCAACTCCTCTTGAGCTCTTAGAATTCTTTCATTCTCTTTTTTAACTATTTCCATTTCCATTTTTAATTCCTTAATAGTTTGTAATAGTTTTGATGAATTATTAGTTATTTCTTCCTTAACATGTTCTTTTCTAGAATTACTTTGTTCATTAAATGGGGACCCTTCATCTGCACATCCCTCCAGTCCTTCCATATCTGGAATTCTAGTTTTTAAAAAACAATTCTATACAACACCATTTTAAAAATAACAAATTAGTACGCATGAATTTTATTTACTATTCGTTTACATGATTTGAGCTGCTTCAGTCCTAGTGTTTGAATGTGGGCTCTGATACCATCTATAACACTCCAAAAAAAATCGTAAAAATTTAAATTTTTCCATGTGACAATAAATGTTAAAACCACGCCTAAGAAATTTCAACTAATCGCTACAGCTAACATTCTTAAATATCTGAAACTAGATACTACATGAATTCATTTACTAATATAAATATATATAATGCATTTATTACTAACAATATATAAAAGAAAACATTGCAATGTCAGTCTAACTGAGTCTGAGATGGAGTATGTCGAATTTAGCTGCTTGTTGGGTGTGTTATTGTCTAGATTAATTCACCTAATATTTAATTATCGACCGGGGTTGGTAGGCCTAGAGTTGACACAAAATATATGTGAAGGAAGAGGGATTCCTATGTTGTCGCGAAAATATTTTAACAAACAAAAGATCGGAAAATCTTTCAAAATGAAAAAACCGAGTCAAACACCTAAGAATTAAATCGTTAAAGTAATTGAACCAAAACATAATACTAAACTAGATAATCAATTATTTATTTCATAAAAAAATAACTTTAAACAAAAAAAAGATACTATCAACAACTAATCTTTCAAATGGAAAACTAGGATGCAAAGAAGACCTAATTCATAACCAAGTAGGAAACTTAATAAAAAGAAACAAGTAGAAAAGTTAATAGGAATACTTGGAATTCTATCCTACAAGTCTCTTTCAGTAATCACACAATGAAAAATGAACATCCTGAAAACATACTAAGGATAACACATATAAAACTTTATTTTACATGCAAATGGATAAATCAATACAAAGACATGAACACAAAACAATACAACAGTGAAAAGAAATCAAAAACAAACTCAAGAAACAAAACATAAAATAACTCAAAATGTATTTAAGGTGAAAAGAAGTAAGGTAAATTTTAATAAATAACCTAAAACAAATCAAATTAACTTTAATATAAAATCAAACTATCCTTTAACTATTACAATTAAAGCATACTTCAAACACTGAAGAAACAAAACTTAAAAGAATTTCAAAACACGTTAAAAACACTAAAAATGAAATAGTGGGCTGAGTAACAGACTGAACCATGGGTATGAAAGGGGTGGTTGAATGACAGTTTAAACAGGCTATCCGAATGATAGTCTGTACCATTAAAATAACAAAAATTAACCTCAATGATCTATTCTTCAGCTGAATTTTTGCACTTGTAGATATAATGCATAAAGGTAGTAAATAAACCTATTTATTAATCAAATTTAAGAATGAAATGAACTTAAACAAATTCATGAATATAAAGAAATCATTGCATATTAATAAACAAACTGAAATTCAAATTGCATAACTTATAATAGAAAGGAAATAAACAAAATGAAATCCATTTAGATTGATAAAAGAAATCTATTCTATCTTATTGCAAATAAACTAAACAATAATGCAGAAAACAAAATGACTGAAAGGAAACTAAAACAAACTATGTGCGCAACTAGCTAATTAATTTCAGAAATAAAATGCATGTGACAGGAAATAAATGAAATAATAAAACAACTGGAAATTAAACTAACTACAACAGAAAAGATGAAATAAATAAACAAGAAAATAAAAGAAACCTTTGGTTGATGAGGGGCCCTCTCAACAATTAGGGGTGATGCCTGGCTAACTCTTACTCAAACGCAATCATCAACAACAAACCATACAAATCTTAGAAATGAAGATGGAACATAAATACAGTGTGTTTAAGAACAACAAATCAAAGCATAAACTAGTAAAAATTGCTAGCTAACTGAGCTCTCACACAGAGGTTGGTATATATATTGTTTTATAGGGATGAGCAAATCGACCCTTTAGTGGTCGACTGCTCTCTAAATTTAGTCAACCATAAAGGTGTCTAGATAATTGAACTCCAACACACAGCATCTTCCTCCTTTAGCACGTGTCGGCTCTCTTCAGCGTGCAATGTGGCATACAACTGCTCCTTCAACGCGAATGGTTCTCTTCAGCATGCGCGATGTGGTGTACAACTCCTTACTTAGTGCGGGCCGATGGAGAGGTGTTGGGTAGAGGAGAGCGTGGCTGGTGAGTCTTCTAGAAGATGAATCATTGCATCTTCAAACGCGTGGACTATTGGTGTGGTGTCGAGCAGAGGCAGCATGATGGCGAATCTTCTAGAACGAGGTATTCCCCATCACCCAAACACATGGACAGTAGGTCATTTGCAGAACTATTTCATGTTTTAATGTCTGGAATCGGATATCAACAGTGCACAATCTGGTTAGCGATCTACACAGAAGGCTGAACAACGAGCTGGACCGTGAGATGGATATGCTGGGCGTAGATCTAGGATGAATGTGATGTCTGTTTGCTAGTGCACTTAAGGACAATGGTATGCAGTAACAACATTTAAATTCCTAGAAACCTGCCAACAAATATCGCACAACAAGATGGATGATGAGCTGGACATGATGTGTGCATGGCTATCTGAAAGCGTGCCTATTGCTAATTCATACAAAAATATTATATAACCTGCAAAAAAATATAAAAATAAATTAATATATCAAATGCACTTCAACAATATCAATTTTAATCAATAAAATCATAAAATGATAATAATAAATGGATTTTATATAAGCCTTAAATTCATTCATACCCAGGGCTAAATGGTGAGCTATGTGACAAAAAATATCTAAAAAGATAACAAGACATATGTTTAAATGAGTAATTTAACTTCCAAAAATGATAACAAATATGGGATCAACATTCCCCCAAACCGAAGGAATTCTAGGTCCCATTGAGCAAAGAGAAAAATAAGAGATCACACTATCATAGCGAATTCTGAGATGTGAGCCACCAATGGGCATATGCATAAATGAATGAGTTCATAAGGTTTGTAATTAGCTCAACGATGTCCAAAGTAAAACTTTGTATAGGCTGAATGTATGACACAAAAGGTATAAATCGCGTTTACGACAATATTGATCAAGAATAAAATCGGTCATTTGATAGTTTACATGCATGATTGGGTAAGAGGACAGGGTTTCCAACAATGAAATGATAAAAAACTTTTAAGGTCAAAGCATCCATATGGAGGTAAAAAACTATTTTCCAAAAAACAAAATTTGGTTAGCAAATTTTAATCATAAGTGTTATGATATCACAATGTTTTATTCAGATCATCATTTGGTATTTCATTTGGTCCTTGATTCGATCCTTCATATAGTTTTCCATATTGGTTTTTCTATGAAAATATGCTTCATGCTATCATCAAGTTCCACTGCTTACATTATCTTGAAAACACTTATCATTTGTTAAGGATAAATAGATTTGACATAAATAATGAAAAATAAAAACAATCTAATTTTTCCTAATCCTCCCCCAAACCAAATATATGGCGTGTCCTCAAGCCATACAACAGAGAAGAATTAATTGTTTCATATAATGAAAATAAATATTTCTACCATTTTGTTATTATTTTGTAAGAAAAAAAACTAATTAGTAAATGGAAATGATTCACATATGTCTATTCATGAAAAACATAACATTGCTTAGAAAGACGACTTGTATGAAGATAATATAACCAAAATAATGCCATAGGAAAAGCTAGTCATCCATGCATCATTTTAAAGATATCCTGTCATCACAAGATATGTAATTTTACCTCGGAGTGTGTGAGATTTATAGCTATGGGTCCCATTTCTAGGATAATGACATCCTAGGTATATGTTCAATTAGATGGCCAGGGTCAATCCCAACTTATAGCCATTCTCAAATGACATTATAAACAATTGTCCGTGACATGTTTATTCATAAATTATAAAACATTTTATTTATACGATCATCGTTTTACGAACTATGTGCATAGTAGTGCATTAACCAGATCCCTTTTAATCGGTATTGCTTGACTGCCAGTAGGCCTCTTCATTACCCCAACGGGTTTACCTTGGTACCATGCAAGTAGAGTCTCGCTTCCAGTGAGCCTGTTCGGTACCCCGACGGGTTTACTTGCATTTATCGAGCTTCCATGTTGTAATTTTTTTACTTAGCATTGACCCACTGTCAGCAGGAATGTTCAGTACCCTGGTGGGTTTGCCTTGTATAATGATATTAAATATATGGAAGCTGATTGCTACTAGAGCGTGTTAAGTCCTGCTAAACACATAATTCAATTTTGTAAAATAAACTTATAAGTACTTTCATAATGGTCTTAACCAGAGATCATGTAAAAAGAGAATAACTTAAAGTTGTTCTTTGAACTTACATCCTTCTTCTTCATAAGAGATAAGTAATGTTCCCCATAGGAAAATATTTCACTTACTCTCAAGTTATCACCAAAATACTTTGAGATACAAGTTTTGATAACAAGCATATGATGAACTAGTAATCCATAGGTGTAAGATAAGATTGTGAAAAATATAATAACGAAAGTTGTTCTGTCAAGCAATTGTTAAAAAAAAAAAATCAGAAAGATACATGTCTGAATCAAAATACCAAAAACCATATGAATCATAGAATATCTGGTTAAGAATGATATACAAAGGATTGTATTTTTTTGTAACTTTCACTATAAGATACAAATCCCAAAAGTACCCCAAGAAAGGTTAATATACCTGATGGATTTTTTAACATACTTCCCTTTTCCAAGTAATACTCCATGAGCTGCTTATAGAGATAAAGTACTTGTAATCAAACTACAAAACTGCTTGTTAGATGGTTCAATTTATTCATGAAAACATATATAACATTATAAAAAGAAAAAGAGTCCCTTGTAAAAAATGTGTTAGAAATGACTCTTATTTATTCAGAAAAGAAAACACATATTTACATATATACAAGTGATCATAACCCCAAAATACCTTTTTCTAAGGACCAGGAGGAGGATGAATAACTTCCCCTTCAACCAATTCCATTTCGTTATGCTGCAAAACATTCTGTATGAAATCCGGTTTAGATATTGGTTGGTGATAAAGTCCAAGTCTGTGTCCATTTACTACAAAGAAAATTTGTGATCCATCAATTGTCCTAATTTTTATTGACCCATTATCAAAAGGTATAACTACTTCATACGGGCCCATCCAACGGGTAGTTAACTTTCCTTTGAAATTTTTAAACCATGAGTCAAATAATAACTCCCAATCTCTAGTATTAAATTTTTTTTTCTTAATAAACTTATCATGCCATGTCTTTCATTGATTCTGTATTAGCATGGTTCTTTGGGGTGCATCTTGTCTAATCTCATCTAGCTCATTAATCTGCAATATTCATTGTTTTTGTACTTCATCCAAATTCATGCCTAATTGTGCTGCCATACAAAAGGTTTTAACTTGAAATTCAATAGGTAAAAGGACTTGTTTTCCATACACCAACTCATAGGGGGTATGTCTGGAAGTGTTTCTCCATGTTATCCTATAGACCCATAAAGCCTCCGGAAGTCTATCTTCCCAATCCTTATGATGTAAGTGAATGGTTTTAGTTAAAATGGATTCTAAAATTTTGTTTGTTGATTCTACTTGACCATTATCTTGAGGATGATAAGGTGAAGACTTGTAATGTCAAATGCCATATTTCGTAGTAAATTATTTCATTCATTTAGAAATAAATTGAGTACCTTGATCTGTAACAATTTCTGTAGGCATGCCAAACTAGGTAAATATTTTTTCATATATAAATTCTACCACTAATTTATCTGTGGCCCTAAACAAGGCTTTAACTTCTACCCATTTGGTGACATAGTCCATGCAAACTAGGATATACTTCATTTTACAATACATGGGTCCTGCAAAATCAAGAGCCCATTTCTCAAAGGGTTAAATCATAACTTGGGATTGTGGGGGCATCTGATCAGATGATGTAGGTCTACCTGTTCTTTGGAAACTATCACATCCTTTAAAGTATTTAGAAGCATCCTTAAAAATGCTTGGCCAATAATAACCATAATGTAAGACTTTGTATGTCGTCCTCTTATTTGAAAAATGTCCTCCACATGGTCCATCATGGCATGCATGGAGGATTTCTGTCATTTCATCCTCCTGCACACATCGTCAAATAATAAGATATGGACCAATGTGAAAGATATCATTATCTACCCAATAATAAGTGGAACTTTGAACTATAATGTGACTCTTCTCATGTGGGGACAAATGGTTTGGCAATTTCCTAGTTGCTAAATAATTGGCAATATCTGTGAACCAAGGGGTATGAATAGATAGATAAAATTGATGTTCATCAGCAAAAATGTCATCAACCAGTTTAGTACCGTCTTCATGTTGAATACGAGAAAGGAAATCTGCTACTAGATTTTCTTTACCAAGTCGGTGAATGACGATAATGCTAAATTCTTGTAATAAAAGAAGCCACCGGGTCACTCTACCATTGGTAATTGGTTTATCCATTAGAAATATAATGGAGTGATCTATATGCACAAAAAGTTCATAACCTGTAATGTAATGAAAAAATTTATGAATAGAATAAACTACTACCAAAAATTCTTTTTCAGTAACAGTTTAATTATGTTCGATGGGAGTCAAATTCTTGCTAATGAAATAAATGGCATAAAGGTGTTTGTCCCTCTTTTTGGCCAAGGACTTCTCTTATGGCTATATCATAGGCATCAATGGATATATGAAAAGGGAGGGACCAATCAGGACCCCTGACTATTGGTGCCACCGATAGCTTAGAAATTAGAATTTCAAAAGCATTTTGATAAGATTCTATCCACTAAAATTCTACATCCTTTGTAAGAAATTTAAATATTGGTGCAACTATTTTAGTGAAATTTTCAATAAAGCGACCGTAATAGCCTGCATGGCTAAGAAATATTCTGACCTCTTTTTGAGTTTTCGAAGAGGGAAGGCCAACAATGACTTTGATCTTAGGAGGATCCACCTTAATTCCTTGGGAGGAAACATGGTGTCCTAAAACTATACCTTATGTTAGTAACATTTTACATTTTTCATGACCAAGGGATAAATTCATTTCTTGACACTGGATCAAGGATTTTTTGATATTGTCAAAGGATTCTTGAAAGGTATTTCCATAGGATGTAAAATCATCCATATATACCTCTACATAGTCATGTATAAGATCAGAAACGATTCCTATGACTACTCGCTAAAAAGTGGCAGGTGCATTACATAGGCCAAATGAAAAAACTCTATAAGCATATGTCCCCCAAGGCCATGTAAAAGTGGTCTTCTCTTGATCTTTTGGTGCTACTAACATCTGGTTATAACCACTATATCCATCAAGAAAGGAAAAATATTGTTTACCTGATAGGGTATCTAATACTTGATCAATAAAGGTAAAGGAAAGTAGTCTTTGAGTGTGGATTTGCTTAGATCCCTAAAATCAACACAAATGCACCATTTCCCCGTGACTTTCTTTGGAACTACCACTAAAAGAGAAACCCATTTACTATCAGAGATAGGATAGATGAAACTAGTAGTAAGGAGTTTTTGTAATTCTTCTTTTACGATATCCTTTAGAGCAGGATTCATCTTCCTCTTTGGATGCCTTACAGGTGAAATTTTTGGATCCATATAAATATGTTGAATACAAGTGTCGAGGTGTATACCCCTCATATCAGTGTATTCCCATACAAATGCTCCAGCTTTATTTTTAAGGACTTTAAGCACCTTTGCTTGTTGGTTTTCACTTAACCTTGCATTTATATGCTGAAATTTTTTAGGGCCAACCTCAAAAGGTATGGTATAG
Source organism: Pseudotsuga menziesii (assembly GCA_001517045.1). NCBI lineage: Eukaryota > Viridiplantae > Streptophyta > Pinopsida > Pinales > Pinaceae > Pseudotsuga > Pseudotsuga menziesii. The sequence continues at coordinate 102,857 of LPNX010481350.1, forward strand.
GGTTCTATATGCTCTTCAATCATGACGACACAAGATGTTTCCATAAAAATTGAGAGAGAGCCATATTTTCTTGAAATTCGTCTCCAAAAATCTGATCGAATTGAGCAAATGACTGAGGAAAATCTATACAGGTTGTTGAAGAAACAAACTAGTTTAATACATTCTTAGTGGTCTTCTCCTGAAGTGCCAGGAGAAATCACTAGGGAGAGAGAGGTCATCAATGTCTTCATCCCCAAAAGAAAATTTTAACCACCATGAGTTTTCAATTATTTGTTATGCTGGGGGGTATAAAATAAGTCTTTGTGTAGAAAATCCATTGGAAATAGTCATCGCTACATCCCTATATCCTATAAAATAATTTGCGGTATCTAACCATGGTATTCCCAATATAATAGGATTCCCTTTAGAAGGATCCTTTGATTCTATGACCCTAAAGTCGACAAGGTATTTCCATGAGGCTACTGATACGACAATGTCATCCAAGACTCTAGCAGATTTTACTGTAGTACGATCTGCTAGTTCTAGGATGGAAGGGGTAGGTTGGAGAAATTGTCCTAACAGTTAAAATTCTAAGACTACGGTGGTCATCATGTTGGTAGCAGATCCTAAATCGATTAATGCAGTTTCTATGGTGGTTTTGTTTATAATTACAGTCACTACTGGGGCTCATGGATTTGCGTATTTTGCAATCTAGGACTGGTGTGTCATACATTCATACATCTCTCCTATAACATGAATTGTGAGAGGGTATTTTTGCTTCTTCCCTAGCCATTTAATGCATATCTCCTTTATTACCTTGTTGTATATTGGTGTTTCCATGATAGCTTGTAATAGAGGAATTTTGACACACATATTCTTTAATTCATTCAAAATGTTATACTCCAGATGAACTATAGGTTTTTCTATCACTAATATTTCCGGGAATGGAAGAACTCTTTGCTCCTGAATAGTTTCTTGCGGAGGATGGGTGTGTATTGAAACCTTCAAAATGTTTACATCCTCTAAAATGGCATCATTCATAGGTTCATTCGAATCCTCTTCTTCTTCACTTGCTTCATGAATGATGACTGATGACTTGGGCTTATCATTCACAACTCTTCCAGATCGTAATTGAATCTCATGTACAGGTACAGTCGAAATAAGATATGATGGAAGAGTTTACAACTCAATGATGTTAAGATCTTGAGTTGGTTTAGTATTTGGGTTAGGTATCGGTTGTGCAGGTAATAATGTCGGTCGAGGAGGATTTATGTTCTAGAAGTGATGAGGTTGTTGTGTAATGAAAGGAACTGGAGGTAGAAATCCAAGCGAAATTTGCTGGAAATTTGTTTGATGCTAAGGATAAGGATGATTAGGTGTAGGGACAGGCTATGATTGAGGATATGGTTGTCCTCTCCACCCTTGTGATCAATATTGTTGTTGCAGAAATTGAGGAGGAGGGTACTGGGGTGGCCAGTTTTGCCAAATTGAATTGTTCCATTGTTGAGGTGGATGATATGGAGGATAATAGAATGGAGGTTGTGGTGGAAATTTTTGATATGCTGGTTGGTCTCTAGGTTGCCAAGGAGGCATCCAAGATGTTTCAGCTACATCCCCACTCTTATAGATGGCTTACATCCTGTTGGGCATTATAATGTCTAAATTAATCCACCTATTCTTTAATTATCAACTAGGGTTGGTAAGCTTAGAGTTGACACAAAATATATGCCAAGGTGGAGGGTGTCATGTAAATATTTTAACAAACAAAAGATCAAAATATATTTCAAAATGAAAAACTAAGTCAAACTACTAGAAATACAATTATTAAAGTAATTAAACTAAGACAAAATAATAAACTAAATAATTAAAAATAATATTTTAGCTAAAATACAATCAACAATTGACTATTCAAATGGGAAACTAGGATGCAAGGAGAACTTAACTTATAAGCAAGTATAAAACTTAATAAAGAAAATAAAATAAAATAAAATAAACAAGTAGAAAATTTAATAAAGAAAATCTCACATACAAACAAATAAATCAATATAAAAAAGCATAAACACAAAATAATACAGCTGTAAAGCAAAATCTGAAATAATATTCAAGAAATAAAAACACAATCAACTTAACACATATTCAAATGAAAAGAAATAAGGAAAATAACAAAACCTTAATAAATAACCTAAAACAATTAACCTTTAGCTTTAATGTCGAATAAAACTATTCTCTAACTATTACAGACAAAGCATAATTCAAACATCAAGAAAATAGAATTGAAAACAATCTTAAACTACATAAAAACACTAAAAACAGAACTAAGGGTTGAACGACAGAATGAACTGTGGGTCTGAAAGGGGTGGCTGAATAACAAACTGAAAGGGTGTCCGAATGACAGTCTGCACAGTTAAAATAATAAAAACTATCCTAAACGAACTAATCTTCAGCTAAAGTCATGTAGATGTAATTATAATACATAAAGGCAAGGAATAAACCTACTTATTAAGCAAATTGAACTGTGAAGTAGACTTAAACAAATTCATAACATAAGCATAAAGAAAGCATTGCATATCAATAAACTAAAATGTAAATTGCATAAACAGATAATTAAAACATAAATGAAATAAACAGAATTAAATCTACTTAATTTGATAAAGAACAATCTATTCTATGTAACTTGCAAATAAACTGAACAATAAATTAGAAATGAAATGACTGAAAGCAAATTCAAAATAAAACTATGCATGCAATCTAGTTACTTAATTATAGAAATAAAAATGCATTACAGAAAAAATAAACTTGATAAAACAAATTATAAATTAAACTAGATAAAACAGAAAATAAAGAAAGAAATAAACAAGAAAAGAATCCTCTAGTTGATGAGGGGCCCTCTCACGAGTGGTTCCTAGCTAACTTATACTCAAAATAAATCTTCAACAGCAATACATATAGTTCTTTATTCAAACAGTGGAACAAAAATACAATGCTTAAGAACAAATCACAGTAGGAACTCTTCTCTCGCTCTCTATCTAACTGACTAACTAATTGAGCTCTCACACAGAGGCTGCTATATATAATAGTTTACAGAGATGAGCAAGTCGACCCTTTACTGGTCGAATGCTCTCTAAATTTAGTCGATCTTAAAGGTGTTTAACTGATCACAGGCCAACGCGCAGGCATCTTTCCTTCTTCAACGCAATTGTAATATTTTTACTGGGCAATGAATACATAGGCTTCTCTTTAGCATGAACGATCTTTAGATGTGGCGCATGGGTTCCTTCCTTATCACAACATATAGATGATGGAAAACCGAGGAGATCGTAGTGGCGAGTCTTCTAGAGTGTGGGTTGAATACAATAATCCAGTGCGTGGATTGTTGATGTGGTGGCGAACAAAAGAGAATGTAGGATGACAACTATCTAGAACACAACTTCATCACCCAGATGCATGGATAACAACTTCTTTGTAGGATGTTTACTGTTTTAAATTTTGGGAATTAATTCTCAGGAGCGCGTAGTCTGATGGGCGATCTCGATGGAGAGCTGAATGAAAGGCTGGGCTGTGAGCTGGATATGTTGAGCGCTGATCTAGGGAGAACAGAGTGTTTGTCTGCTGGCACATTTCAGGAATGGAGTCTACAACAACACGTTTCAACATCTGGCAAACCACCGGTGAGTTTCACGCAACTGACTAGATGATGAGATGGACGTCGAGCTGGACGTGCTGTGGCAAAGGTAGGATGAATGCGTTCTATTTATTAATTTAGCCCAAAAAGATTATAAATTCTGCAAACAAATATATAAATCAGTTAATACATCAAATACACTTTAATAATATTATTTTGAATTAATAAAATGATAAAAAATGATTTGATATAAACCTTAAATTCATACATACATGAGGTGAATAGTGATCTGCGTGGCATACATACCTAAGATATCATTATATCATTAGATGGACATGGCAAAGTCAACTTAGAGCCATTATCAAATGACATTATAAACAATTGGCCATGACATATATTTTTGTTTTGAAGAATTTTTAATATTATCATTTTTTATGAACTATGTGCATAGTGGTGTCTTAACCAGATCTCTTTTACCAAATATTTCCCCACTGCCAACAGTCCTGTTCAGTACCTCGATGGGTTTATCTTGGTACCATGCAAGCATAGCCCCGATGTTGGTGAGCCTATTTAGTACCCCGATAGGTTTTCCTTCTATAATGATATTAAAGATATGGAAGCCGATTGGTACTAGAGCATCTTAAGTCATGCTAAACACATAATTCCATTTTTTTCAGAATAAAGTTATAAGTAATTTTATAATGGTCAGACACATAAAACATGTCAAAAGAGAATAACTCAAAGTTGTTCTTTAACCTAAGGGTCCTTCTTCTTTATAAAAGAAAAGTAATATTACCCACAGACAAAAAATCCACTTAATTTCGAGTTATCACCAAAAATATTCAAGAGACAAGTTTTGATAACAAGTATAGGATGAACTAGTAAGACATAGGTGAGAGATAAGGTTGTCAAAAATATGATAATGAAAGTAGGTCTATCAAGCAACCATTGAAAATGATAAATCATAAATATACATGTCTGAATCAAAATACCAAAAACTATATGAATCATAGAAAAACTGGTGAAGTATGATATACAAAGGATTTATAAAAAATTTATCCGTATAAGCTACAAATTTCAAAAAGTACCCAAAAAAATGTTAAAAAACCTGATGAGTATTTTAGCATAATTTCCTTGTCCAGGTAATATTCTGTTAGTTGCTAAAAGAGATAATATACTTGTAATCCAACTGCAAAACCACTTTTTAGATGATTCAATTTATTCATAAAGACATAAAAGAAAAAGAGTCTTCTATAAACAACCTATTAGAAATGACTCTTATTTATTCACAGAAACAAGCACCTATTTACATATATACAAGTGATAATAACCCAAAATATTTTTCAAGGATCAGGAGGGGGAGGAATAGCTTCCCCTTCAACTAATTCCATTTCATTTTGCTGAAAAACATTTTGTATAAAGTCCTATTTAGATGTCGGTTGATGATAAATCCTAAGTCTAAGTCCATTTACTACAAAGGAAATTTCTGAGCCATCAATTGTTTTAATTTTTACTGATCCATTGTCAAAAGTTGTAACTACTTTGTATGGACCCATCCAATGGGTGGCTAATTTTCCTTACAAAATTTTAAACCATGAATCAAATAGTAGTGCCCAATCTCCGGTAATAAACTACTTTTGTTTAATAAATTTATCATGCCATGTCTTTCGTTGATTCTGTATTAACATCGTTCTTTGATGTGCGTCTTGTCTAATTTCGTCTAACTCATTAATCTGTAATATTCATTGTTTCTGTGCTTCATCCAAATTCATGCCTAGTTGTGCTTCCATACGAAAGGTTTTAACTTGAAATTCAATAGGTAAAAGGACTTGTTTTCCATACACTAACTCATAGGGGGCATGTCTGGTAGTGTTTCTCCATGTTACCCTATAGGCCCATAAATCCTCGAGGAGTCTATATGCCCAATCCTTATGATGTAAGTGAATGGTATTAGTTATAATGGATTCCAATACTTTATTAGTTGATTCTACCTGACCATTAGCCTGAGGGTGGTAAGGTGAAGACTTGCAGTGTTGAATACCATATTTCATAGTAAGTTATTTCATTAATTTAGAAGTAAATTGAGTACCTTGATCTGTGACAATTTCTATAGGTACAAGAAACCAGGTGAATATTTTTTCATATATAAATTATACCACCAATTTCTCTGTGGCTCTAAATAAATCTTTAGCTTCTACCGATTTGGTGACATAGTCCATGCAAACTAAGATATATTTCATTTTACAAGACATAGGAGAAATTGGTCCTACAAAATCAAGAGCCCATTTCTCAAGGGGTTCAATCATAACTTGGGGTTGTAGAGGCATTTGATAATATGACGTAAGGATACCCATTCTTTGACAATTATCACGTCCTTTAACATATTTGGTAGCATCCTTAAAAATGCTTGGCCAATAATAACCATAATGTAATACTTTATATGCTATCCTCTTATCAGAAAAATATCCTCCACATGGTCCATCATGGCATGCATGGAGGATTTCTATCATTTAATCCTCCAACACACATCATCGAATAATAAGATCTGGATGAGTGTGTCAGAGATCGTTATCAACCACATAATAATTGGAACTCTGAACTATGATACAACGCTTCTCATGTGGGGAGAAATGGTTTGGTATTTTCCTAGTTGCTAAATAATTGGCAATATCTGCAAACCAAGGGGTTTGAATAGATACATCAAATAGATGCTCGTCAGGAAAAGTGTCGTCAACTGGTTTAGTACCGTTTTTGTGTTGTATACGTGAAAGGAAATCTGCTACGATATTTTCCTTACTAGGTCGGTCAATGACAATAATGTTAAATTCTTGCAATAAAAGAAGCCACCAGGTAACTGTACCATTGGTAATTGGTTTAGTCATGAGAAATATGATGGAAAAGTGATCGGTATTCACAAAAAATTCATAACCTGTGATATAATGACAAAATTTATTAATAGAATAAACTACTCCCAAAAATTCTTTTTCAGTAACAGTATAATTTAATTCGGCAGGGGTCAAAGTTTTGCTAATAAAATAGATGGAATAAGGAGCTTTGCCCTTATTTTTGGACAAGGACTCCTCCTATGGCCATATTAGAGGCATTGGTAGATATACAGAAATGAAGGGACCAATCCGGACCCCTAAGTATTGGTGCCTCTGATAGTTTAGCTTTCAGGATTTCAAAAGCATTTCGACAAGATTCTGTCCACTGGAATTATGTGTCCTTTGTAAGCAACTTAAAAATTGGTGTAGATAATTTAGTGAAATTTTCAATAAAGTGGTGGTAACATCCTGCATGACCAAGGAAAATTATTACCTCTTTCTGAGTTTGAGGAGAGGGAAGACCAATAATTACTTCAATCTTCGTAGGGTCTACCTTGATTCCTTGGGAAGAAACATGGTGTCCCAACACTATACCTTCTGTCAGTAACATTTTACATTTGTCATGACTAAGGGATAAATTCGCTTCTTGACATTGGATCAATACCTTCCCAAGGTTGTCAAGGTATTCTTTAAAATTATTACCATAGGCCATAAAGTAATCCATGTACACCTCCACATAGTCATGTATAAGATCGGAAAAGATTCCTAAGACTGCTCACTAGAAAGTGGTAGGTGCATTACATAAGACAAATGGAAAAACTCAATAAGCATATGTTCCCCAAGGGCATGTAAAAGTGGTTTTGTCTTGATCTTCTGGTGCTATTAAAATCTGGTTATAACGACTATACCCGTCAAGAAAGGAAAAATATTGTTTACCTGACAGAGTATCTAATACTTGATCAATAAAAGGTAAAGGAAAGTAGTCTTTAAGTGTAGCTTTGTTTAACTCTCTAAAATCAACACAAATGCACCATTTCCCTATGACTTTATTTCATACTACTAATAAAGGAGATACCCATTTACTATCGGAGATAGGATAGATGAAACAAACATTGTGGAGTTCTTGTAATTCTTGTTTTACTATATCCTTTAGAGCATGATTCATCCTTCTCTATGGTTGCCTTACAGGTGAAATGCTTGGATCCATATACATATGGTGAATACATGTATCGGGGTGTATACCCTTCATATCGATGTATTCCCATGCAAATGCTCTGTCTTGTTTCTTAAGAACCTTAAGCAACTGTGCTTGTTGGTTTTCACTTAATCCTGCGTTTACATGTAGAAATTTTTTAAGACCAACCTCACAAGGTATGGTATATGGTCCTATATGATCTTCAATCATAAAGACACAAGGCATTTCTATAAACAATGAGAGAGCCATATTCTCTTAAAACTCATTTCCAAAAATCTGATCAAATTGAGCAAAAGACTAGGGAAAATCTGTACATGTTGTTAAAGAAATAAATTGGTTTAATACATTCTTAGTGGTCTTCTCCTGAAGTGCCAAGGAAAAATCATTAGGAAGGGAGAGATCATCAAAGTCCTCATCCCCAAAATAAAAATTTAGCCACCATGAATTTTCAGTTATTTTTTATGCTGGGGGGTATAAAATAAGTCTTTGTGTGGACAACCCATTGTAAATAGTCATCTCTCCATCCCTACATCCTATAAAAGCATTTGCAGTAGCTAACCATGGCCTTACCAAGATAATAGGATGTCCTTTAGAAGGATCATTTTATTCTACGATCATAAAGTTGACAGGGTATTCCCATGAGGCTCCTGATACAATAATGTCATCCAAGATCCCAACAGGTTTTCCCATAGTACGGTATTCTAGTTCTGGATGGAGGGAGTAGGTCAAAGAAATTGTCCTAAGTGTAAAACATCTAAAACCACGGTGGTCATCATGTTAATGGAATATCCTAAATAAATTAATGTATTTTCTATGGTAGTGTTGTTTATAATTACAGTCCCTATTGGGTCTCCTGGATTTGTATATTTTGCAATCCAGGACTAGCTTTTCATACATTCAAACATTTCTCCTATAACATGAATTGTAAGAGGGTCCTTTTGCTTATTTCTTGGGCATTTAATACATATCTCCTTTATTACCTTACTATAGATTTAGATATCTTTGATAGCTTGTAATAGAGGGATTTTAATACAGATATTCTTTAATTCATTCAAAATGTTGTACTTTGGATGAACTGCGGGTTTTTCTGTTACTACTCTTTCTGGAAATGGAGGAATTCGTTGCTCCTGAATAGTCTCTTGTGGAGGAAGGGTGTGTACTGGAACCTTTGGAATGTTCACATCCTCCAAAATAGTATCATTCATGATTTCATTTGAATTTTCTTCGTCTTCACTTGGTTCCTGAATGATGACTGATGACTTGGATTTATTAATCACGACTCTTCCCGATTGTAATTGAATTTCATGTACATGTACAGTCGAAATAAGGTATGATGGAAGAGTTTGCAACCCAATGCTCTTAAGAGCTTGGGTTGGTTTATTATTAGGTTTAGGTATCGTTTGCACAGGTAATAATTTTGGTTGAGGAGGATTTGCATTCTGAATGTTATGAGGTTGTTTTGTGATAAAAGGAACTGGAGGTACAAATCTAGATGACATTTGCTGGAAGTTTGTTTGATTCTGAGGATAAGGATTATTAGGTGCAGGAACAAGTTATGGCTGAGGATATGGTTGTCCTCTCCATCCTAGTGACCAATATTGTTGTGGTGGAAATTGAGGAGGAGGGTACTGAGGTGGCCAATTCTGCCAACTTGAATTATTCCATTGTTGAGGTGGTTGATACTAAGGATAATAGTGTGGAGGTTGCAGTGGAAAGTTCGGATATGTTGGTTAGTCTCTAGGTTGCCAAGAAGGCCTCCTATATGTTTTAGCTGCATCCCCATTCTTATAGATGTCTTGCAACCAAGGAAAAGATGGGAAATTATCTGTTGGATGTTGTTTTGTATAGATGTGACATACAGAGATGTTGTTTAGTGGACATTCCCTTTGGGGATGTTTAGTTCTACATCTTGGACAAAAGATACTCATTGTTGCTCATTCTTAACCCTGCCTTTTCTTGGCTTGTAAAGAATCTAGTTGAGAACCCATTTCTCCTAGGATGTCAGTCTTAAAATTATCTAGTAGGTTTCCTAACTCTGCTCTTGTAACTCCACTTGAACTAGGGACATTTCCTATTACATTTCTACTAAAAGGCTCTCAAATTTTTTTTGCAACTTTCCCCCTACTCCTAGAATAATTTTTACACATCTCACCAATTTTTGCAAAAGTTTTATGAGAAATATCGCTAGCTTCCATGAGATTAATACTTTCTAAGAAGTCCTCAGAGATCCCCTTAAGGAAGAGTGTATGTACTGCATCTTCTCGGAGGCCATTATATTTAGCTTTATGTAATGTATAAACAAACCTTTCAAGATAATATTCTAGGCTCTCATCTTCAAGTTGTTGTATATTGAATATATCATGTTGAGAGTCCTTGGGTTTGCAATACTCTTGATATTTTTGCAACAATGAATTTTTCATATCATCCCAAGTCCTAATAGTGAATTCTCCTAATCCCATGAACCATCTCAAGGAGGAATCTTTTAATATAGTGGGAAATAGTTTTAGTTTGTGAGCATCTTGTAGATAATTATAGCTCCTACAATTAATATTGAACTTGAACAGGAATGTGTCTAGGTCCTTGTTATTTTTTCCATAAGAAGTAGGTAAGGAGAAAGGAGGGATGTTTTTCAGATTTACATTGTGCACTGTATCTAAAATAGGTAACTGAAAGGTAGCCTCAGTTTGATTTTTTCCTTCTCCTTATTCATTTCTAACTTCATCATGATCTTCATTTTCTCCCCGTCTTTTCATATAAGATGGATTACTGACGTAGATATACATAGGAGGATCCTTTCGAGGTGATAATGGACTGTCACTACGTTCTCTTTTGGGAGAGATCTTCCTCTGATAAACCGTGTCTTTATTGAATCCTAAAGGGATAGTAGGTTCTACTATAGAAGTTTCAATTTGCGAAATGACTAGATCCACTAAGGTTCCAAAGGGAGATTTTACTTGGGCGGGATCAACAAATTCAACAAAATTCAGATCTCCTACTAGTGAAAAATTCATGTTAATTGGATTCGAAACAAGTGGAGGGCTAGATATTTCTAATGGCTGATCCACTTGAACTTCCTCAGGAATGAGGTCCTTAGGACCCCCTGCCAAGGTTCCTTCTCCTTCTATAGCTTACCCAGTAAGATCTCCTGAGAGAGTCTCCTTAGGTTTTAGGGTAGAACTACTTCCTATAGGTGTCGTTCGATACCTTTCTAGTGAGTTAGTAGTTGGGTAATTACGTCCCTATAAGTTTTCCAGTCTTAACAAATCTACCCTCAGGATCTCTAATTCTACTAATGAAAAAAATGTTTAAACTAAAGAAAAACTATGCTACTGCTATTGTTGGATTTGGGGGGGCCTGTTATAATAGATTCACAGGTTCTTACCTCTCGTCTTACCGCTCCCACACTACCAACCTATTGCTAAAATTCATTAAGAGTTATATTCTACCTCACAAAACAACTCCCCATCAATGGCGCCCAAAGTGTTGGGTATTATAATGTCTAAATTAATCCACCTATTCTTTAATTATCAACTAGGGTTTGTAAGCTTAGAGTTGACACAAAGTATATGCGAAGGTAGAGGGTGTCGTGTAAATATTTTAACAAACAAAAGATCGAAAGATATTTCAAAATGAAAAACTGATTCAAACTCCTAGAAATGCAATTATTAAAGTAATTGAACTAAGACAGAATAATAAAAGAAATAATTAATAATAATCTTTAAAGTAAAATACAATCAACAGTTAACTATTCAAATGGAAAGCTAGGGTGCAAGGAGAACTTAACTTATAATCAAGTAGAAAACTTAATAAAGAAAAGAACATAAAATAAAAGAAGCAAGTAGAAAGCTTAATAAAGAAAATATATTTATGTTCTTTCCTACAAATTCTTTCGACAATAACATAACATAAAAGAGACAACCTAAAAACATACTAAGGACAACACTAAATCTCACATACAAACAAATAAATCAATCTAAAAATCATAAACACAAAATAATACAGCAGTAAAACAAAATCAGAAATAATATTCAAGAAACGAAAACACAAACAACTTAACACATATTCAAATGAAAAGAAATAAAGAAAATAATAAAACCTTAATAAATAACCTAAAACAATTAAACTTTAACTTTAATGTTGAATAAAACTATTATTTAACTATTACAGACAAAGCATAATTCAAGCATCAACAAAACATAACTGAAAACAATCTTAAACTACATAAAAAACACTAAAATCAAAACTAAGGGTTGAATGACAGACTGAACTCTGGGTCCGAAAGGAGTGGATGAATAATAGACTAAATAGGTTCTTCGAATGATAGTCTACATAGTTAAAATAATAAAAACTATCCTAAATGAACTAATCTTCAATTGAAGTCCTTCATATGTAATTCCAATACATAAAGGAAAGGAATAAACCTACTTATTAATCAAATTGAACTGTGAAGTAGACTTAAACAAATTCATAAAGATAAGCATAAAGAAACCATTGAATATCAATACACTGAAATGAAAATTGCATAAACTGATAATTAAAACAGAAATGAAATAAACATAATTAAATCTACTTAATTTGATAAACATCATCTATTCTATGTAACTTGCAAATAAACTGAACAATAAATTAGAAATGAAATGACTGAAAGCAAATTCAAAAGTGAACTATGCGCGCAATCTAGTTACTTAATTTTGGAAATAAAAATGGATTACAAGAAAAATAAACTTGATAAAACAAACTGTAAATTAAACTAGATAAAATAGAAAATAAAGAAAGAAATAAACAAGAAAAGAAACCTCTGGTTGATGAGATGCCTGGCTAACTTCTACTCAAATGCAATATTCAATAGCAACACATACAACTCTTTATTCAAACTGTGGAACAAAAATACAATGCTTAAGAACAAATCACAGTAGGAACTCTTCTCTCGCACTCTAGCTAACTGACTGACTAACTGAGCTCTAACATAGAGGATGCTATATATAATAGTTTATAGAGATGAGCAAGTCAACCCTTTAGTGGTCAACTGCTCTCTAAATTTAGTCGATCTTAAAAGTGTTTAACTGATCACTGGCCAATGCGCAGGAATCTTTCCTTCTTCAGTGCAATTTTGATCTTTTTACTGGGAAGCGAATACATAGGCTCCTCTTTAGCATGAACGATCTTCAGATGTGGCACACGGGTTCCTTCCTTATCGCAGCAGATAGCTGATGGAGAGCAGAGGAGAGTGTAGTGGTGAATCTTCTAGAGCGTGGGTTGAATACATCAATCCAGCGCGTCGATTGTTGATGTGGTGGAAAACAAAGGAGAATGAAGGATGGCAACTATATAGAACATAGCTTCATCACCTAGACGCGTGGATAATAGTTTGTTTGCAATATGTTTCCTATTTTAAATGCCTGAAATTAATTCTCAGTAGTGTGCAGTCTGAGGGGCAATCTGGACAGAGAGCTGAACGAAAGGCTGGGCCATGAGCTAGATACATTGAGCATCGATTTAGGGTGAAAGGAGTGTCTGTGTGCTAATGCGCTTCAGGACTGCAGTCTACAACAACACATTTCAACATCTGGAAAACCACTAGTGAGTTTCATGCAATGGACTGGATGACGAGCTAGACGTGTTGTATGAAAGGCGGGATGAATGCATTCTATTTATTAATTTATCACAAAAAGATTATAAATTCTGAAAAAAAAATATATAGATGAGTTAATACATCAAATACACTTTAATAATATCATTTTTATTTAATAAAACCATAAAAAATGATAATAAGAAAATGATTTGATATAAACCTTAAATTCATACATACCTGAGCTGAATAGTGATCTGCGTGGCATAAAACATACAGAAAGATAATAAAACATATGTTTAAATAAGTAACTTAATTGACAAAAATTGATAACAATTCTAGGATCAACATTCCCCCAAACCGAAGAAATGCCAGGTCCCACTGAGCAAAAAGAAAGATAACAGATCACACTGTCATTGCAAATTTTGAAATGTAATCCAACAACGGGCATATACATAAGTAAATAAATTCATAAGTTTTAAAATTAATTCAACCATGTCCAAAGTAGAACTTTGGGCACGTTGAACAAATGGCATTAAAAGTATAAATCACATTCAAGAGAGTTAGTGAATTAATAGTATATATGCATGATTGGGTAAAAGGATAGGATTGTCAAATAATATAATGATAAGAAATATTTTTAATCATCCATATGAAGATAAAAATTATTTGACAAAAAAACAAAATTTGGTTAGCAAATTTTAATTATAAATACTAAAATATTACAATGTTTTATTCAGATCGTCATTTGGTATTTCATTTAGACCTTCTTTTGGTTCTTCATATTTTTTTAGCTGTAAGGATATGCTTCATGCTATAATCAAATTTCACTGCTTATATTATCTTGAAAAACACTTATCATTTGTCAGAGATAAATAGATTGATCATAAAAAGTGAAAACAATATAATTTTTCCAATTCCATCTTCCATCTTCCCCCAAACCAAAGATATGGCATGTCCTCAAGCCATTTCGAGAGAAGAACTGATTGTTCCAAAAATGAAAGAGTGCTAGCATGCTGTTAATTATTTTGTAAAAAAAAATATCTAACTAGTAAATGGAAATGATTCAGAGATGTATATTCATGAAAAATAAAGTAGTGCTTAAAAAGATCACGTAAATGAGAATATTATAATTAAAATAATACCATAGGAAAAACTAGCCATCCATGCCTCATTGTAGAGATATCATGTCAACATAAATTATTTTAAGTGTACCCCGGAGTGTGTGAGATTTACAGCTATGTGTCCCATTTCTAAGATTATTATATCTTAGGTATATGCGGAATTAGATGGCCGGGGAAAAGTAAACTTAGAGCCATTCTCAAATGACATTATAAACAATTTGCCATGACATATATTTTTGTTTTGAAGAATTTTTAATATTATTATTTTTTACGAACTATGTGCATAGTGGTGTATTAATAAGATCTCTTTTACTGGATATTTCCTTGCTGCCAGCAGGCCTGTTCAGTACCCCAGCGGTTTTATCTTGGTACCATGCAAGCATAGACCCGCTGCCAGTGAGCCTGTTCAGTACCCCAACGGGTTTAAGTAATCGAGCTTCCTGTTGTAAGGTTTTTACTTAGCATTGACCTGCTTCCAGAAGGCCTATTTAGTACCCCAATGAGTTTACCTTGTATAATGATATTAAAGATATGGAAGCCTATTGGAACTAGAGCGTGTTAAGTCCTGCTAAACACATACTTCCATTTTTTTCAGAATAAAGTTATAAGTAATTTCATAATGGCCAGACACATAAAACATGTCAAAAGAGAATAACTAAAATTTGTTCTTTAACCTAACAATCCTTCTTCTTTATAAAAGAAAAGTAATGTTCCCCACAGAAAAAAAATTCCACTTGCTTTCGAGTTATCACCAAAAATATTCAAGAGACAAGTTTTGGTAACAAGTATAGGATGAACTAATAAGCCATAGGTGAGAGATAAGGTTGCGAAAATATTATAATGAAAGTAGGTCTATCAAGCAAGTGTTGAAAAGGATAAATAAGAAATATACATGTGTGAATAAAAATACCAAAAACTATATGAATCATAGAAAAACTAGTGAAGTATGATATTATACAAAGGATTTATAAAACATTTATCCATATAAGCTACAAATTTAAAAAAGTACCCCAAAAAATGTTCAAATGCCTGATGAGTATTTTAGCACTCTAGGTAATATTCTATTAGCTTCTCATAGAGGTAATATACTTGTAATCAAACTGCAAAACCACTTGTTAGATGATTCAATTTATTCATAAATACATAAAAGAAAAAGAGTCTTGTGTAAGCAACCTATTAGAAATGACTCCTATTTATTCAAAGAAACAAGCACATATTTACATATATACAAGTTATAATAACTTTTAAGGATCAGGAGGGGGAGGAATAGCTTCCCCTTCAACTAATTCCATTTCATTTTGCTACGAAACATTTTGTATAAAATCCTATTCAGATGTCGGTTGATGATAAAGCCCAAGTCTATGTCTATTTACTATAAAGGAAATTTATGAGCCATCCATTGTTTTAATTTTTACTAATCCATTGTCAAAAGTTGTAACTACTTTGTATGGACCCATCCAATGGGTAGTTCATTTTCCTTTAAACATTTTAAACTATGAATCAAATAGTAGTGCCCAATCTCCAGTATTAAACTGCTTTTGTTTAATAAATTTATCACGCCATGTCTTTTGTTGACTCTATATTAACACCGTCCTTTGAAGTGCATCTTGTCTAATTTCGTCTAACTCTTTAATCTGTAATATTCGTTGTTTCTGTGCTTCATCCAAATTCATGCCTTATTGTGCTTCCATATGAAAGGTTTTAACTTGAAATTCAATAGGTAAAATGACTTGTTTTCCATACACTAACTCATAGGGGGTATGTCCGATAGTGTTTCTCCATGTTATCCTATAGGCCCATAAATCCTCAGGGGGTCTATCTGCCCAATCCTTATGATGTAAGTGAATGGTCTTAGTTAAAATGGATTCTAATACTTTATTAGTTGATTCTACCTGACCATTAGCCTAAGGGTGGTAAGGTGAAGACTTGCGGTGTTGAATACCATATTTCGTAGTAAGTTATTTCATTAATTTAGAAGTAAATTGAGTACCTTGATCTGTGACAATTTCTCCAAGTACACCAAATCGGGTGAATATTTCCTCGTATATAAATTCTACCACCAATTTCTCTCTGATTCTAAATAAAGATTTAGCTTCTACTGATTTGGTGACATAGTCCATGCAAACTAAGATATATTTTGTTTTACGAGACATGGGAAAAATTGGTCCTACAAAAAGAAGAGCCCATTGCTCAAAGGGTTCAATCATAACTTGGGCTTGTAAAGGAGTTTTATCAGATGACGTAGGTCTACCCATTCTTTGACAACTATCACATCCTTTAACATATTTGGTAGCATCCTTAAAAATGCTTGGCCAATAATAACTAGAATGTAATACTTTATATGTCATCCTCTTATCAGAAAAATGTCCTCCACATGGTCCATCATGGCATGCATGGAGGATGTTTGTCATTTCATCCTCCCACACACATCGTCGAATAATAAAATCTGGACCAGTGCGGAAGATATCGTTATCAACCGAAGAATAATTGGAACTCTGAACTATGATACGGTGCTTCTCAGGTGGGGACAAATGGTTTGGTATTTTTCTAGTTGCTAAATAATTGGCAATATCTGCAAACCAAGGGGTTTAAATAGATACATCAAATAGATGCTCATCAAGAAATGTGTTGTCAACTAGTTTAGTGCCATCTTCATGTTGTATATGGGAAAGGAAATCTGCTACAAGATTTTCCTTACCAGGTCGGTCAATGACGGTAATGTTAAATTCTTGCAATGAAGGAAGCCACCGGGTCACACTACCATTGGTAATTGGTTTATTAATGAGAAATATGATGGTGGAGTGATCGGTATGCACAAAAACTTCATAACCTGTGATATAATGATGAAATTTATTAATAGAATAAACTACTGCCAAAAATTCTTTTTTCAGTAACAATATAAATTAATTTAGCAGGGGTCAATTTTTTTTTAATAAAATAAATGGCATAAGGTGCTTGTCCTTATTTTTGGCTGAGGACTCCTCCTATGGCCATATCAGAGGCATCAATAGATATGTGAAAATAAAGGGACCAATCAAGACCCCTAAGTATTGGTACCACCGATAGTTTAGATTTTAGGATTTCAAAAGAATTTTGACAATATTATGTCCGCTGGAATTTTTTGTTCCTTGTATGCAACTTAAACATTGGTGCATCTAGTTTAGTGAAATTTTCAATAAAGTGGTGGTAATAGCCTCCATGACCAAGAAAACTTCTTACCTCTTTCTGAGTTTTAGGAGAGGGAAGACCAATAATTACTTCGATCTTTGCAAGGTCTACCATGATTCCTTGGGAAGAAACATGGTGTCCCAACACTATACCTTCTGTCAGTAACATTTTACATTTTTTGTGACTA
The DNA here is from genome assembly GCA_001517045.1 of Pseudotsuga menziesii. Lineage (NCBI taxonomy): Eukaryota > Viridiplantae > Streptophyta > Pinopsida > Pinales > Pinaceae > Pseudotsuga > Pseudotsuga menziesii. Next base: position 120,526 of record LPNX010481350.1, read on the forward strand.
AGGGATATATCCGCTTCTTGACATTGGATCAATACCTTCTCGAGGTTGTTAAGGGATTCTTAAAAGGTATTACCATATGCCATAAATTCATCCATGTATACCTCCACACAGTCATGTATACGATCGGAGAAGATTCCTAAGACTACTCACTGGAAAGTGGCAGGTGCATTACATAAACCAAATGGAAAAACTCGATAAGTGTATGTTCCCCAAGGGCATGTAAAAGTGGTTTTGTCTTGATCTCCTGTTGCTATTAAAATCTGGTTAACCATTATACCCATGAACTCTCTAAAATCAACACAAATGCGCCATTTCCCTATGACTTTCTCTGGGACTACTACTAAAGGAGATTCCCATTTACTATCAGAGATAGGATAGATGAAATCGGCAGTGAGGAGTTTTTGTAATTCTTCTTTCACTATATCCTTTAGAGTAGGATTCATCCTTTTATGTGGTTCCCTTACAGGTGAAATGTTTGGATCCATATAAATATGGTGAATACAAGTATTGGGGTTTATATCCTTCATATCGATGTATTCCCATGCAAATGCTCCATCTTGTTTGTTAATAACTTTAAGCAGCTGTGCTTGTTGGTTTTCACTTAATCCTGAGTTTACATGTAGAAATTTTTCAGGACCAACATCACAAGGTATGGTATATGGTCCTATATGCTCTTCAATCGTAAAGACACAAGGTGTTTCTGTAAACATTGAGAGAGCCATATTCTATTGAAACTCTTCTCCAAAAATATGATAAAATTGAGCAAGAGAGAGAGGAAAATCTTTATAGGTTGTTGAAGAAATAAATTGGTTTAATACATTCTCAGTGGTCTGCTCCTGAAGTGCCATGGAAAAATCACTAGGAAGGGAGAGATAATCAAATTATTCATCCCCAAAAGAACAATTTAACCACCATGAATTTTCAGTTATTAGTTATGCTAGGTGGTCTAAAATAAGTCTTTGTGTGGAAAACCCATTGGAAATAGTCATCTCTCGATCCCTACAACCTATAAAAGTATTCACAGTAGCTAACCGTGGCCTTCCCAAGATATAGGATGTCCTTTAGAAGGATCCTTTGATTCTACGATCATAAAGTCGATAGGGTATTCCCATGAGGCTACTGATACAACAATGTCATCCAATACCCCAGCAGGTTTTACTGTAGTAGGGTCTACTAGTTCTAGGATGGAGGGAGTAGGTTGTAGAAATTTTCCTAACTATAAAACTTCTAAAATTGTGGTGGTCATGATGTTAATGGTGGATCCTAAATCAATTAATGTATTTTCTATGGTAGTGTTGTTTATAATTACAATCACTACTGGGGCTCCTGGATTTGTATATTTTTCAATCTGGGACTGTCTTGTCATACATTAACATGAATTGTAAGATGGTCCTTTTGCTTATTTCCTGGGTGTTTAATACATAGATCCTTTATTACCTTATTATAGATTGGTATATTTTTATAGCTTGTAATACAGGGATTTTAATACAGATATTCTTTAATTCATTCAAAATGTTGTACTCTGGATGAACTACAGGTTTTTCTATTCCTAGTCTTTCTAGAAATGGAGGAATTATTTCCTCCTGAATAGTTTGTTGTGGAGGAAGGGTGTGTACTGGAACCTTTGGAATGTTCACATCCTTCAAAATAGCATCATTCAAGGGTTCATTTGAGTTTTCTTCTTCTTCACTTGGTTCCTTAATGATGACTAATGACTTGGGTTTATTATTCACGACTCTTCTCGATCATAATTGAAATCCATGTACAAGTACAGTTGAAATAAGGTATGATGGAAGAGTTTGCAACTCAATCCTGTTAAGATGTTGAGTTGGTTTATTATTAGGGTTAGGTATCAGTTGCACAGATAATAATGTTGGTCGAGGAGGATTTGCATTCTGAAAGTGATGAGCTTGTTGTGTGATAAAAGGAACTGGAGGTACAAATCCAGGCGGCATTTGCTGGAAGTTTGTTTGATTATGAGGATAAGGATGATTCGGTGTAGGAATAGGTTGTGGCTGAGGATATGGTTTTCCTCTCCATCGTGGTGACCAATATTTTTGTTGTGGAAATTGAGGAGGAGGGTACTGAGGTGGCCAATTCTGCTAACTTGAATTGTTCCATTGTTAAGGTGGATGATATGGAGGATAATAGAGTGGAGGTTGCGGTGGAATGTTTGGATATGTTTGTTGGTTTCTAGGTTTCCAAGAAGGCCTCCTAGATGTTTCAGCTACATCCCCATTCTTATAGATGGCTTGTAACCGAGGCAAGGATGGGAAATTATCTGTTGGATCATTCTTCTCTACGGATGTGACATACGAAGATGTTGTTTAGTGGACATTCCCTTTGGGGATGTTTAGTTCTACATCTTGGAAAAAATATACTCATTGGTGGTCGTTCTTTATCCTTCCTTTTCTTGGCTTGTAAAGCATCTAGTTGAGAACCCATTGTTCCTAAGATGTTAGTCTTAAAATTCTCCAATAGGTTCCCTAACTCTACTCTGGTAACTCCACTTGAACTAGGGACATTTCCTCTTACCTTTATACTAAAAGGATCTCAAAAAAATTTCACAACTTTCCCCCTACTACTAGAATAATTTTTACACGTCACCTATTGGTGCAAAAGTTTTATGAGAAATATCACCAGCTACCATGAGATTAATACTTTCTAACAAGTCCTCAGAGATCCCCTTAAGGAAGAGTGTACGTACTGCATCTTCTCGGAGGTCATTATATTTATATTTATGTAATGTATAAAATAACCTTTCGAGATAACATTCTAGGCTCTCGTATTCAAGTTTTTGTATCTTGAATATATCATGTTGAGAGTCCTTGGGTTTACAATACTCTTGATATTTTTGTAAGAACAAATTTTTCATATCATCCCAAGTCCTGATAGTGAATTCTCCTAATCCCATGAACCATCTCAAGGAGGAATCTTTTAATGTAGTGGGAAAGAGTTTTAATTTGTGAGGATCTTATAGATAATTATAGCTCTTACAAAGAATATAAAACTCGAACAGGAATGTATCCAGGTCCTCATTACTTTTTCCATAAAAAGTAGGTAAGGAGGAAGGAGGGATGTTTTTCATCTTTACATCCTGCATTGTATCTAAAATAGGGAACCCGAAGGAAGCCTCGGTTCGATTTACCCCTTCTCCTTCTTCATTTCTAACTTCATCATTATCTTCGTTTTCTCCCCATATCTCCATATAAGCTGGATTCTTGATGTAGATATACCTAGGAGGCTCCTTTTAAGGTGATAATGGAGTGTCCCCACGTTCTCTTTCAGGAGAGATCTTCCTCTGATCAACCATGCCTTTATAGAATCCTAAAGGGATAGTAGGTTCTATTGTAGAAGTTTCAATTTGTGAAATTACTGTATCCACTGGGGTTCCAAAGAGAGCTTTTACTTGGGAGGGATCAACAAGGTCAATGCAATTTGGATCTCCTACTAGTGAAAAATTCATGTTAATTGGATTTGAAACTAGTGGAGGGATGCATACTTCTAATGGATGATCCACTTGAACTTCCTCAGGAATGTGGTCCTTCGGACCCCCTACCAAGGTTCCTTCTCCTTCTATGGCTTCCTCGGTAAGATCTCCTAACAAAGTCTCCTTAGTTTTTAGGGTAGAACTACTTCCTATGGGTGTCTTTCAATTCCTTTATTGTGAGTTAGTAGTTGGGGAATTACATCCCCTACAGTAGTTAGTACTAATTTTGATAATTTTTTTGGTATTAACAAATCTACCATGAGGATCTCTAATTCTACTCATGAAAAAAGGTTTAAACTGACAACCTATGCTAATGCTATTGCTAGATTTGGGGGCACCTGTTATAACAGATGCACAGGTTCTTGCCTCTCATCTTAACACTCCCCTGCCACCAGCCTATTACTAATATTCATAAATAATTCTGTCTATTCTACCTTATAGAACAACTCCCCTGCAATGACGCCAAAATGTTGTGTGTGTTATCATCTAGATTAATTCACGTAATATTTAATTATTGACTAGGGTTGGTAGGCTTAGAGTTGACACAAAATATATGAGAAGGTTGAGGGATTCCTATGGTGTTGTGGAAGTATTTTAACAAACAAATTATAGAAAGATCTTTCAAAATTAAAAATCCGAGTTAGACTCCTAAGAATTCAATTATTAAAGTAATTTAACCAAAACATAATAATAAACTAGATAATCAATAATTTATTTCATAAACAAATAACTTTAAACCGAAAAAAGATACTATCAACAACTAATCTTTCAAATGGAAAACTAGGATGCAAGGAAGACCTAATTCATAAACAAGAAGAAAACTTAATAAAAAGAAACAAGTAGAAAACTTAATAGGAATACTTGGAATTTTGTCCTACAAGTCTCTTTTAGTAATCACACAATGAAAAAGGAACAGCCTCAAAACATACTAAGGATAACACATATAATACTGAATTTTACATGCAAACAGATAAATCAATCCAAAGGCATGAATAGAAAACAATACAATAGTAAAAAAAATCAGAAAGAAACTCAAGAAACAAAACATAAAATAACTCAAAACATATTTAAGGTGAAAAGAAGTAAGGTAAGTTTTAATAAATAACCTAAAACAATTCAAATTTAATTTAATATAAAATCAAACTATCCTTTAACTATTACATTCAAAGCATACTTCAAATACTAAAGAAACAAAACTTAAAACAATTTCAAAACACATTAAAAACACTAAAAACGAAACAGTGGGTCTGAAATGGGTGGCTGAATGATAGTTTAAACAGGTTGTCCAAATGACAATTTGTACCATTAAAATAACAAAAATTAACCTAAACGATCTATTCTTCAGTTGAATTTGTGCACATGTAGATATAATGTATAAAGGCAGTAAATAAACCTATTTATTAATCAAATTTAACAATGAAATGAACTTAAACAAATTCATGAATATAAAGAAATCATTGCATATTAATAAACAAACTAAAATTCAAATTGCATAACTTATAACAGAAAGGAAATAAATAGAACTGAATCTACTTAAATTGATAAAAGCATTCTATTCTATCTACTTGCAAATAAACTAAACAGTAATGCGGAAAATAAAATGACTCAAAGCAAATTAAAACAAACTATGCGCACAACTAGCTATTTAATTTCAGAAATAAAATGCATTACAGGAAACAAATGAAATAATAAAGCAAACTGGAAATTAAACTAACTACAATAGAAAAGATGAAAGAAATAAACAAGAAGAAAAAAAGAAACATTTGGCTGTTGAGGGGCCCTCTCGGCAATCAGGGGTGATGCCTGGCTAATGCTTACTCAAACACAATCATCAATAGCAAAGCATATAGATCTTATTAATGAAGATGGAATAGAAATACAATGTGCTTAAGAACAAAAAACAAAGCATAAATTGGTAAAACTCGCTAGCTAACTGAGCTCTCATGGAGAGGCTGGGATATAAATTGTTTTATAGGGATGAGCAAGTTGACCCTTTAGTGGTCGACTGCTCTCTAAATTTAGTCAACCATAAAGGTGTCTAACTAATTGAACTCCAAGACNCATGGAGAGGCTGGTATATAAATTGTTTTATAGGGATGAGCAAGTTGACCCTTTAGTGGTCGACTGCTCTCTAAATTTAGTCAACCATAAAGGTGTCTAACTAATTGAACTCCAAGACACAGCATATTTCTCCTTCATCGTACATCGTCTCTCTTCAGCGTGTAATGTGGCATACAGCTCCTCCTTCAATGCAAATGGTTCTCTTCAGCATGCGTGATGTAGCGCACAAATCGTTCCTTATCGCAGGTTGGTGGAGAGGTGTTGGGCAGAGGAGAGCATGGCTGGTGAGTCTTCTACAATAGGAATCATTACATATTCAAACACGTGGAATATTGGTGTGGTGTCGAGCAGAGGCAGCATGATGGTGAATCTTCTAGAACGGGAGCTTCTCCATCACCCGAATGCGTGAACAACAGGTCGTTTGTAGAATTGTTTCATGTTTTAATGCTTGGAATTGTATATCAACAATGCACAGTCTAGTTAATGATCTAGACCATGAGATGGATATGCTGGGCACAAATCTAGGATGAATGCGATGTTTGTTTGCTGGAGCGATTAAGGACTATGGTCTGTAGTAACAACATTTAAATGCCTGGAAACCTGCCAACGAATATCTTGCAGTGAGATAGATGATGAGTTGGATGTGATGTGTGCATGGCTATATGAAAATGTGCTTGTTTTTAATCCATCCAAAAATATTATATAACCTGCAAACAAATATACAAATCGATTAATATATCAAATGTGCTTCAACAACATCAATTTTAATCAATAAAATCATAAAATGATAATAACAAATGGATTTTATATAAACCTTAAATTCATTCATACCTGGGGCTAAATGGTGAGCTGTGTGACAGAAAATATGTAAAAATATAACCAAACATATGTTTAAATGAGTAATTTAACTGCCAAAAATGATAACAAATCTAGGATCAACACTACTTAAAGTCCTAGTAAAAGTAAGATTTTAAAAGATTGTTCTTCTTGTCTTACCGAAGGGGCTCTTGGTTGTGCCTGTGGCTTACTTAGATTATTGAAGCTAATGCAGTCAAGTGGTGTTATTTTTATAGGTTCTTTTGCAGGTAATACTTATACTTTCAGTTCAACATCCAGATTACTTATCTAGATCAGCAGAAATAAATGCTAGAGAACTTGTTTAATTTAAATCTTTTGATTATTGAAGGTATTGAAAATGTATTTACCTTGCATAAACTATATGTCTATGAAAAAAATCTTTCTTGGGTTCTGATCTTTTAAAATCTGAATTCGTCAAGTAAAACAGCCTTATGAAACTATACCTAACTCAATTTGTTTAGGCTTTTAGTTATATATGTTGCAAACTTTTTTTATATATATTTTTATATAAATATTTGAAGTAAAAATCAAACATATAGGCTTAACCCTATTTCATATATTATTCCAAATTATTTATGTTTAGCCTAACATAACATGCATTAGACTGATATATATATATATATACATTATAATTAAAAAAGTATACAAAAATAAATAATTCTATTACATAGATTAACCAAGCTATTAATCTATGAATAAATATTAACCAATGTTTAATTTTGCAGGGCCTTACCCCACCACTTGGACTATAACGAAACCCATAAAATTGTTTATATGGTGGAATCCACGTGTAAAAGCCTTATGGAGGAAGTTCAATACTAAAAACCCTAACCACATAAATTCACTAAACCCTAAAATTTTGCTTGGTAGTCATTTCTATTTGACACTTAAGGGTAGAGCCGTCAGGCTCTCGGCCTCTTGGCCTCTGAGGAAAGGATTGATTTTTTCTAGTGGCGACAAGCATTCGCCAGCCCTAGATGTGTTCTTTACCTTTAAAGTAGGAGGTAGTTCAGCTGTTTGTTGAACTGGGTTCATGTTAGCAGTGGTTACTTGACTTCTAAAGAGGCGTTTGCAATTTTTACAAACCAACATTATCGCCATAGTCTCAGCATGTTTCTCTTTTTCAGTCATTTGTTTCGAGGTCTCCTTTGCAAGGATTTAAGCGTAGCTTTGAGTGGTGTTTTATAAAATCTATTAAGTTGTTGTAGCATAAATACTGGCAGGTAAAACTTCATTTTATCCCTTTTGTAAATTCGATTATTTTTACATTAAAATATTTTGAGAAAAATAACAAAAGAATTTGTGTTTGTTTGAGCAAGTGGAAAATCGTCGAGACACTGCTAGAGATGGGAGAAACCATAGGATTCAACTAGTATTACTACACCTATACATCCGGGTAAGCCTCGGTTCATACCATGAGGTTCCCTTTGGCAAGATGTGCTAGGTTTAAAAGGTGAAGTAGCGTAAGAGCAACTCTGCATGGATGTAGGTTTTAATGGCCGTAGCAGATGTTGGTTGTTTTTTCTATATTTGAATAAGCCATATGGATTAGTACTTGTTATAATTTAAGATTGTTAGTGGATAACAAATTAGGTTTTTAAAACTTGTATTGTTTTTAATTAACCTTTTAAATTTGACAGTGATAAGTAAAATTTGGTGTTGAGCTTTGTTGAAGAAAATCTTAGAAGGACTTGGAATTTGGTTCTGATACAATACAATTTTTGAGATAGAAAAACTATATTGTAATTTTAAAGGTCCATTTTGTTGTTTTTACATGTACCTGGTGTGTTAAATATTTTTATAAAATAACACTCTATCGTAATAAATCCATGAGTTTGATTTTGGTTTTAAATTGTATTATATTAAAACTATATGTGCAGGAAAGTTTAGGGTTTTTACTATCAACTATTTTTAGGAATTAACAAAAAGGAAAAGGATCCTTGGTCGAAAGGTTCGACTTTGTGACCTGAACAAGAGTGTTTAAAAAGATTTATGAAATGTTTTTCTTTAACTCTTGTTACTCATAAACTCTGTTTATGTCTAAATTTATTTTAAATAAGGCAGCTGTGAAATATGAAGTAAAATTAATTAAAGTTCTTGGTTTTTTATTTTTCAGTAAGGGTTTGGGTAAGAAGATAATATTCTTACCTTGAAGGAAAATTATGATGAAAGCTTAAGTTCCAGTTTTTAGGTTTTTGACCTAAAACATAATACTTACTTTTTATTTATTACTCTGCATTACTTGTTGTTTTTACTGTTTATATAACCTAAATTTAATTGTTTGCATTCTTTTGTCTGCTCTGTAGTAATTTAATAAATATGTATTTATAGTATTACATATAAACCTTATATAAAATTATTTATACTATGTTAAGATGAACACAATTACACAAAAAAGAAAGGAATTTGTAGTAAGATTTAATAAAACATTCCTTACAGTACTTAGAAATAAAATTTAACAGCATTTAACTCGAAAGACAAACTGGAGTTAAGGAGATTTCTTTTATCTCATTCCTAGAAATAAACTAACAGTAAAAGACCAATGATCAACTCTCATACAAATCTAAATTTTATTTACTCATTATTATAAATCACCTAGTGTACTAGAGTACTTCACCATAAGGTGAGTGGAAAATTACAGTAAGGTAAAATCATACACTAACCAATTAATTCTAAATCAAGAATCCTTTATTTAATCAGTAACTTTTTGAAATAAAAACTGGTTTATTGTCTACATTTCAGAAAACAAACTTATCAAACATAACAATAATTCTACCTTAACTACATTCATTTCAGTACTTATAATTGCATAAGATAAATAAAATAACATTTAGAACGTGTGAACTTGTAGAGGAGACAACAACCTAAGAAGCCCGTTCCACCCAACCAATTCCTAAAGATAGCTTAGCTGCTAAGCTTAGGACCCCTGAGCATGTCCACTGGTCCACCTGGTTGAAAGCACTGGGTGAGAGAATGGGTTATGAAAACCCTACAACTCCACAGAGTATTCAACAGTAATACTTCTACCTTCTATAGTAAGAACTCAGCAAAACAACTGCACTAGTTTAGTAAATCAACTTTCACACTCCAAACACTTCTTCCTTTCCCCTCCATCGAATATCTTGTGCACAAATTTCACTTCAGAAATTTCACAAGCAAAAATTGAACAGCCCCTACTGAATTCGATGGGTAGTTTATAAGCATGCCTGGGTCTTTTGGGTCAGTTTTTCACTTAATGAGCCACTTTCTTGGGGAACATGACCACAAAAATAGGGAAGTTTCCTCCTACAACAACTAGAACTAGTGGTTTGAGGATGCTGCCAAGTGTTAATTTGCTCTCATCTCAATCTATTTCACCTAGTGGCCAGTAGACACTCATTTAATAGCCTCCTTAAGCTGTTGTCTCATCTTTTATTTATTAATTAATAAAATATTCAACATAATTAATTACAATCATCCTTGACCCCACTTGGTCAATAATTACAAAATTTACAATAAAATTAAAGTATAATGTCTTCTTAAACATAATATGTTTTTGCAATTTGGGGTATGTGACATCAAGAAAGAAGGAAAATAGAAAGGTATTCCCTTCCTAATTTTTTCTCTCATTTTTCTTTGTCTATTACTCATGATGATCATAGAAATGTGAAGGAATTTGTTGATTAAGAAGATAGTGATCTTTAGAAGAAGGACATGGTCAAATAAATGGGTGCCCTAGACAAAAATGAAACTTGGGATCTAGTCCAGTTACCAGCTCGAAGAAAATACGTTGGGATAAATTGGATTTCTAAAAAGAAGTTGAATGTAGAAATCAAAGTGGAGAATTACAAGTCCCACTTGGTACCAAAGGGATATTCTCAGGGAGAGGGAATTGATTTTGGTGAAATATTTTATCTAGTTGTTAAATTAACTTCCATTAGATTTCTTCTTTCTATTATTGCCACTTTTGATTTTGAAGTAGAGAAGATGGAGGTCCAGACAAAGTTCTTGCATGGATATCTCGAATAAGAAATATACATGAAGCAACTAGAAGGGTTCACATTAAAGGGAAAGAAGGATTTTATATGTAAACTAAATAAGTCCCTTTACGGTCTAAAGCAGTCTCCAAGGATGTGGTACCAAAATTTTGACACATATGTACTTGGATTGGGGTTTGTGAGAAGCAACGATTATCACTATGTATACTCAAAATAGATTGGTTATCACGCCATTAACATATTAATGCATGCTTATGACACATTGTTGATTGGGAACAACAAATATATTATAAAGGAAGTGAAGTCTCTACTGTCCTCCAAATTTGACATGAAGGATATTAGTGTTGAAAACTTCATTCTAGGAATGGAGATAAGAATATATCATGAAAATAGGAATATATTGTTCAATCAAAGAAAATATGTTCAGAAAGTACTACAAATATTTAACATGCAGGAAAGTAAGCCGGTCAAGGTTCTTATTCCTGTAGGTTTAAGGTTATATGTAGAGCAATATCCCAAGATATGGGAAGAGGAAGAATATATGTCATGAGTTCCATATTCTAGTGCATTCAAAAGTTTGATGTATGCAATGGTTGGTACTAGACCAGTCATTGCTCATGCAATGGGAGTTTTGAGCAAATATATGTCAAATTTAGGGAAAGTGCATTGGCAAACTGTAAACAGGGTCTTTGGATAGTTTCATGGCACCACAGATTATGCAATATGCTACCAAGGAAGACCCAAGGAAAATTAATATATGTACATGGATTTGTTGATGTAGACTAGGTTGGATATATTGATTGCAGAAGATATACATGTTGGTATGTGTTTAACCTATTTGGAGGAGCTATCAATTGGATGAGAAAGAGAGAGGTTGTAGTTGCACTCTCAACTACAAAAGATGAATACATGGAATCCATGCATTCCAACAAAGAAGTATTATGGTTGCAAATATTGTGTTCAAGTATTGGTTTTGTACAGAAATATGTAAGGTTATATTGTGATATCCAAAGTGCAATACTACTAGAAAGGAACCCTACTTATCATGCAAAGACATAGCATATTAATGTGCAATATCACTTCATGAGAGATATGGTTGAAGAAAAGAAAGTTATTATGGAGAAGGTTGACACCTTGAAAAATGTTGTAGACTCATTAACAAATTCTGCCAGTACAAACAATTTCTCTTCGAGTAGAAAATTTATGGGCATTGATGCCTTAAACGTATGAATTTACGATTATATGACTCATTGTTATGCAAAGAAAACAACAAGTGGGAGAATGCTGGGTATATGTTATATTATTTTCATGTGCATGTGGAGGGGAGGTGCACATGTCATCACTACGTTTGATGATCCATGTCAGCACCTTCTCTAGCAACACCTTTTTTGGTTATTTTTGGCTATTTTGGGGAATTTTCTAAAAATATGTAATTTAATCCCAGTTAAGGGATTGAAGTCTATTTTATAATATGGGTTAATGGATTAGGGTATTGGATGTTTCTGAATACCTATATTTTTTTATTGTGAGTGATTCATAATGATAATGAGAAAATATGAGGTGTGGCTCCAAGGTTTGCTAGTTTTCCTAGTTAAGGGTTTCCAGGGTAAATATTTGTGTTTATGTGTGAATGTTGTGTTGTAATATTTGTTTTTATTAAAACAATATGTCTGATTTTCTTACCAAACAAGTCTAAAATTTATAGTTTCAATTGAAGAATGAGTTGGTTGTGTTCTCAAGGATAGTGGCAGAAACACTTAAATAATTCATGCATACGTTTTTGGAAGTATACCTATATGACTGGATAGTGTTTAGTTTAGTGAAGGGTCATTTGTAGGTCTTGTGTCACATGCTTGATTTTTGTCGACAAATGCAAACATATACAAATCTAAAGAAGTGCATTTTTTGTACACCATTTGGAATTTTGTTAGGACATGTTGTGTAAAAGAAAGGTTTTCTAGTCGACTCAGCGAAGATTGCATTCATAGCCAATTTCCTAGACCCAACACATGTGAAAGGATTATGTGAAACATTGGGCCATACTAGCTACTAAAGAATTTTTATTAGAAATTATTCTAGTAGAGAAATTGCATTGGAAGAGTTGTTATGAAATAAGTTAAGTATGAATGGAATATAGAGTGTTAGCAAGTGCTTCATTCTCTAAATGAGAAATTAGTAACTACACCTATTCTCATCTTTCTTGGCTAGACACACATGTTTCATGTGAATGTTGATGCATACTTAGTCACATTGGGAGTTGTCCTAGATCATCTAAGGGAAGAAAACATGGATCACCTTATATTCTTCACTAGTAGAAAGCTATCTACAACAAAGAAGAATTATACCATTACTGTGCGTGAGGGATTGGTGATGGTATATGCATTGTAGAAGTACCAACACTGGTTGTTGGGGAGTACCTTCAATGTTTTCATAGAACAAACCTATTTAAGGTACTTTCTCAACAAGTAAATTTTGGGGGATGCATTGATCGATCGTTTCTCCTATTTCAAGATTTTGAATTTGAAGTTGTTGTCAACCCAGGAATGAAAAATGTTGGTCTAGATCAATTATCAAGGCTTGAATATAGTGAGGAAGGAGGAAGTCTAGTTTATGAATTTTGAAAAGCATCATTGTTTTGTATTGAGGTTGTACCATGTTAGTTCAATGAGATATCAACATTTCTAATTTTTGGTGATGCACCGGAGGATTATACAGTTGTGTAGCACAAATAGTTGGTAATGCACAATGCATATTTTTAGTTAATAGCAGACCAACTGTATAAGTTGGGAGTTGATGGCATACTTCCCAGATGTTTGCTATAACATGAATGACTTCTTCTGTTATGGGAAGCACATGAATTAAATATGGGAGGACAATATGCATGGAAAGCTAGTATGTGCAAGACTTTGGTTGCCTTCATTGTTCCAATAAGCTAAAATGTACAACGAATAGTGTGATGTTTTCAAACGAGTGGGAAAGTTGCCATACAGGGATGAGATACCTCTCTACCTTATCACTGTGCTTGAATCATTCAATAAATGGGCTATTGATTTTGTGGGTCTGATCAACCCACCAACATGTAGAACTAACACACGATATATCATCACTATGACATAGTTCTTGACACGATGGTCAGAATATAAACCAGTGAAAGATTATACTACATAAATTGTCACATGATTCATATTTGAGCACATCATTATTTGTTTTTGGTGCTCAAAGGTGTTGATGAGTGATTACAAAAATCATTTCCTGAACTCCACCATTCGTGTTCTCATAGAATGGTTCATGATACACTACCAGAAGATTACTTTGTACCATCCACTTTCTAATGGTACAATAGAAGCATTCAATAATATTCTTGATTAGGTGCTTACAAAGTTATGAAGTGTACAATGTGATGACTAAGATTACTACATTCTAGTAGTCCTATGTGCATACAATACCATGTCCAAGAAGCTCATGAATTAGAACCCATTCTGATCTATCTATGGCAAGGAGGAAGTAATGCCACTAGATTTCGTTGTCCCTAGCCTACACATAACTCTAGCCACAAATATGACAAATGATGAATCACTTGTGCAAAGAGTAGTGTTAATACGCATGGAGTTAGAAGAAGACTGGTTCATTGTATGGTTTAATCAATTTGTCAAGAAGAAACACCAAAAATATTGGTGTGATATGAATATAAAGATAAATACCTTGGAACCTAGCACATTGGTGTTGATGTATGACAAAACGTTCATCAAGAATCTATTAAAAGTGAGGATGAGATGATTGGGTATGTTTAGGATCGTGTCTATCACTAAATCATATGTAGCAAAGTTATCTACTTTTTAAAGCCATCTTGTTAAGGTTTTGGTAAATTCTATATTCTTGAATCCATACTATGGCCCACAGGGGAAAGTGTGGGATTATAATCCTCCCTTGTCCAAATTGGTCAATTTGTTATCAAGAATTATGCAATCGATGCGGACACCATTTGTTCCTCTACCCTGTAAATCACAAGTGTAGAAAAAAGGATCATAGTAGTATATCCTTTCCTTAAGCAATCAATTTGAACAGTATGAAATAAACCATACCTCAGACCTAGATCTTTTTGTCCTTGTTCCGAAATCCCTTGCATTGTTCAATACCTACAAAAATATCAAGAGAAAAAACAAAAGGTAGTAGTATCATGATAAATCAATTACTTATATAAGTGATCCGTAATGACCCATTTTTTAAATTTTTACCAAAATGCCCAATTTCCCAATTTTTTCACAATTTTGGCTCTTGACTAGTTTTAGTGTCTTGGTGTCCAAATCATCCCAATTGCTTCCAAATATTCAGAGAAGGTGTATTAATGATATAATAACTTAATTATTATATTCAAGGATGTATTATGGCCCTCCAAACACTTATTCAAGTATGTACTAAATTCTGGACAAGATAGAGGATTTTATTGGCAATTTTGGGCTCAAATTCCCCTTGGGTAAGTGGTAGAAATGGCTTCCGAAATGTGCAGAAAACTAATTGAATTTTGAAATTGAATAAGGGGATGTGTAAAATACATTATCAGAGACTCATATGCATAAAAAATTGACCTCCCATGGCTGTTATCACTTCTTTCAATCAGACATAAAAAAACTAGTTTTGGACGCTTGGGGAAATGAGGTGTAGTTTGCACCAATGGTTATGCAATTCGAACCAATGGAAAAAAAATATATTAGGTAATTAAAATGAAACCCATAATATGGTTTAATTAAATTCCATTCATTCATAAATCATCATTATTTTACACATTCATTCAAATTCATTAAGATTACAAGAGTTTACAACAAGGTAGTGGGTAAATGGCATTGTTTCTTCATTATTGAGCAATAATACATGAGATTTATTGGCATTTTGACCTGAGATATTGATGAACTTAAATAAAATATAATTTACATCAGAATAAAAAATAATGGAGCAATATAATCTCCCTCAAATAGATGAATAGCTCACCAAGTGCGCCTCACTCCATGGAGCTGAAATATGGTGAGGAGACTTGAGATGAAAGGAAGAACAAGCTGAAATTTGATGTGTACATGATCTACTGTAGATTTAAAATGTAAATAAGACTCAATTTAATCTCCTTTAAATACCTGAGTGGCCTCTCCCAACACCAAATAGGATTGGATTCCTTTACCATCGAAATTGGCTAAGGCATGAACTAGTCATCCACTAGCTCTCTCTTCACAACAAGAAATTCCAAAAATGATCAAAAGGAAATTATATTGGTTGATTAATATAATTTATAAACATCCTTATCCTTCTAAGGTTCCCAATCCATCCATAAACTCAATCCAATTCGAATTAGGGTGTGGGCTCATGAATTGACATCTGTCCCCTCTTTCCTAGTCTTCCACCTTCCCCAAATTTGAGTAGGAGCTTATTGAGATTCCAAAAATCACATGAGAGCTCTATTGGATGGTATATTTATACTTTTAATTTCATATATGTCATATTTAATCCTTCATATATGAATTTTGTCATAACTATCATAGAATATCCATCATTGGTGTCATAGATGTCATAAATGTAAGGGGAATCTAGCCAAGTGTCCATGAAACTCCCATTTGGATTTTCCTCTCCCCATGTAAGTTAAAATTAATCCCAAATTAAACCTATTACATATATTTACAAGTATATTAACCTTATAATCCATCCAAAAACATTAGGCTTCCCATAGATTTGAGATTGTAAGAGGAGGATGCCATTTAACATAGGGGTTCTAGCTTGAGTGGGCCCCATAGTCTCCATGTGTCTCCATTCTCCATAGCCATTTAATTTTTCACTTGAATTAATTTAATTAAATCCATTAAATAAATATTTATTCCTTCTAATGTCTAAACACCATTTATTAGCTCCCTTATTAACTTCCCAATGTAGGATTGATGGAATTTTCCTGCTATGCAATTATTTAAAATGGGGACATTAGAGTCCTCCCCACCCAATATTGCTTGTCCTAAAGAAATTTAAGATATGGATTCTACAAAATATTCTACTCTTCCCATGTGGAATCTTCACTTGGTAGATCCTTCCATTGTACCAAGTATTCTTTGATTGTTCTGCTCCTCAATTTTCTCTCCCTTGTCTTCAAGACCTTTTCTGGAATAACTGTGAGTTATCCTTCTTCATACAAAGGAAGGAGTTTTTTTGAAATGAAATTTTTCTTACAAATAGCTTTATTGAGACAATAAACATGAAATACATTATGAATTTTACTCCCTTCAAGAAGTTCCAACTCATATGCTACTTCTCCAATCTTCTGGATTACATTGTAGGGCCCATATTATCTTGCCTTTAGATTTTCTGCTCCATTCCTTTTGAGAGATGTATTTTTGTATGGATGAAACCTAAAATAAACTAAATAATAAACATGAAAGGTCCTTTCCTCTCTATTTTTATCTGCATATTGGTTTTGCTGATTTTGGGAAACCTGCAAATTGTCTTTTAAAAGATTTAAAATTTCTTGGCTTTATTCCACCGAAGTTTTCTCTTTTGGAGCTCTACTATCACCACATATCATATCTACAAATGTAAGTGCATCATAACCATATAATTCTCTAAAATGATACATCCCTATTGACCTGTGAAAGGTGGTGTTATATCAAAACTCACCCAAGTGTAGCCATTTTGCCCAAGCTTTTTGTTGTTCTCCCACATAGTTTCAGAGGTACCCTTCCAACCATTCATTTTCCTCTATGTTTTTCCATCCATTTGGGGATGGTATCTTGTACTTGGATTCAACTGAGTGCCCACCAATATGAAAATTTCTTGCGAAAAAGCACTCATGAATCTACCATCTCTATCACTCACACTACTCTTGGGGAGTCCATGCAATCTAAAGATTCTTTGAAAAAAAGGTCATCCACTTTTGCATCACTAAAAGAGGATGTAAAAATAAATAAATGATCAAAATTAGTCAATATATCAACTACCACATATATTCAATCCTTTCCCAAATATTTGGGCGAACCGGTGATGAAATCCATCGATATATGTCCCATTTTTGCTTTGGAATGGGCAATGGTTGTAATGAACCAGCTGGGTATGTGAGTTATGATTTGTTTTTATGACATACCTTACATTAATTTACATAATTACGAACATATTACTTCAGGCCCTTCCAATAGAACCTTTTCCTTAGTTACCTATAGGTTTTTAAGATCCCTGGATGGCTTGCTAGTGGGGAATCATGTGCTTCCTACAAAACTTTGTACTTAAGCTCAGAATCTCGAACCAAATAAATTATTACATTATATTATATCATCCCATTCAAAATTATATATTGATCATCTCCCATGAGTCTGTCTAATACATCACAAGCAAACTTATCTTTGGCATATTCAACTAGTAGCATGTATTTCCAATTTTTAGCAATGTCCATGAGAGAAAATGTCTTTGAGATAATGCATCTGCTACAATGTTATTCTTTCCTTTAACATATTCAGTATCAAAATTATAAGCTTGGATATTTATTAACCACTTTTGTTTCCTTTCATTTAGATCCTTTTTGTTAAGGAAGTGTCTTAGACTATTGTGGTCAATTTTCACCGCAAACTTGTTGACTACCAAGTATTGTAGGAATTTGGCCAGGGCATGCATGATGGCCAACATATCTTTGTAATATATGGAGTAAATATTTTCATGAGGCTGAAACTTTCTTCTCTCAAAGGATATAGAGTGTTGTCATTGCTTTAGGACAGGCCCTACTCCTCCACCTCAGGCATCACATTCAACAACGAAAAGCTTAGAAAAAATAGGTAATGTAAGTATGGGACAACTACTCATTACCTATTTAATTTTTTGGAAATACTTTTCAGCCCCTTCATTCCACTTGAAATAATCCTTCTTAGTCAAATTAGTGAGTGGAGAATTCAACTTGGAGAATCCTTTCACAAACTTCCTGTAGTATGTACAAATTTCAATGAATCCTCTTACTTCTGTAATGTTTTTTTGTTATGGCCATTCTAAGATAGCCCTCATCTTTTCCACGTGCACTTTCACTCCATATTTCCCAATAATGTTCCCAAGATATAATAGTTCTTTCATCCCAAATTCACATGTAGACAGCTCAGCATATAAATACTGTTCTTGCAAAGTTTTCAACACAATATCTAGGTATTGCTTGTATTGCACTACAACAATTAAGAGTGCTCTCCAACCCATACCATTTGGAAATAGAATTACGGAATCCAATTTTATTTTATGCATTCTTACAAACATCATGAGTACATAATATATATCATCAAAATACATAACAACATAATAAAAAAGTACATCAAGGAGGCGCCTCATCAAAAAGTCATGAAAGTGCTTATACCTCCAAGTAAGTAGATCACCAGTTTCCAAGTGCATACAAGCTTCAAGTGACCAATCAAATATTCTCCAATCACATAGATGAGGATCCCATGTCCTATAATTATTCTCCAAAAGGATGTTAAATGCATCAAAATATTCGTCTAAGAAGTGAATGAATAATCTCCACTAAAATCTGAACCAAATAATGAGCAAGAGAACTCAAAGAAGTCTCACCCATACATCCATGAATGAGAGGATCATAAATATATAACAAAGTATATGGCTAGAAACAAAAATTTTCTCCAATCATAAATCTATTCACCTCATTGTTGGATGAAGTTCCTCCAACATCAAATGAACCAAGTGTTGAGCAAGATAAACCATGAGTCTTTAAGTGACTCAAATGCATATCATAGGTGCATCCATGTAGATGTGTATCATCATAAAGTAACCAAGGATGTTGCTCCAGATTTGAATAAAAATGTGTTCCAACCATGTTCTCATAAAAATTAAGTCTAGGAGTTCCATACTCTTCATGTGGCACCATCAAAAATAACCCTTTCACCCATACTTTATTGAGACTAATGCTGCATGGAATTGTAGGATGTAGGAGAATGAACTAACTCACCCAAATGATAAAAAAGTGAAAAAGTTTCATCATGGGAAGTATCCATATGGGTAGTATCATGCAGCTCCTTAAAAAGTGTGAAACCTTTGTCATATATTGGTTCTTCTAAGTCATGAACTTGTCACCTTAAATTTTATATTTTGTTTGTGATTGTTATTTTAGGTTTTCTCATATGCTTAAATTTTCTCATTTGCCTACCTTAGAATTTTTTTGGTTTTAAGTGAGATTTTTGAGTTTTTGTTTAGGTTTGTTCTTCTTAGGTCTTGAAGGGTTCTATAGGACATTATGTTGAATAATTGGTTCACAAATAGCACCATGATCAAAGTTTAACATTTAAAACCTCATTCAAAATGGAAATAATGACAAAAAGGCACCAAAATTGATTTTAAATTATTCTTGTAGTGCAACTGCCAAAAGTTTACACAGCGGCACTACAAGAATATTGCGCACGCCGAAATCGCCGGTTTTTGAGCAAATTTCTCCCACGATTTTGGTTTTTAAATGACTAATCACATGCTTAAAGGGTTTTGATACGTGTTTCTTCAGTAATGATCATGCAAACAGGTGTGTTTTACAGCATGAAAGAGATCATGGAAAATCATTAGTTAGAGTTGAGCGAATTGTGACAAGTAGACAAACGAGCCTAGATTGAAGTGAAAGGAGTTCTCCATACATGCATTATGAAACTAGAGACTAAGTGGAGCGAGTAAATTTGCCCAAAATCCAGAATTTGCAGTTGCAGAGGAGATTTAGGGCTTTCTCATTGTGCCAGCTGGAAGCAAATTGGACACCCAAAGACACTTGTATAGTTAAATTTGACAATCAGACAGCTCAGGGATTGATTTTAAGCATCTGCAGCAAGACAGGAATAATATATCAGTCTAAAATGGTTTTGGAATGCTTTGGCAAAGTGATAAGTTTAAAAATAGCACTTTCATTGAACAATTAGCCTGTCAAGACCTGAAATTGTGGTAAGGTGAAGCTCTGTTCAGTTTGTGGTGACCAGGGTTTCACAAATTTACTGGTTACTTGAAACCAATGCAATAACTGAGCTGAGCATATCAATTGCATGCAGACCTTATCTAAGTAGGTGCTTAATGTTGGTCTCATATCTTTCCATCCACTAGTTAAACAATTACAAGTTGATTTAAGAAGCAGGAATTTGAGAGCACTAATGCAAAATCCTTTTTGCAAGAAGATAGCTCATCAGTGGCAGTAAAAAGGAGCCAGGGCTACTATTTATGTAGAACCATAATATAAAGAATTCAGTCATTGAAAGCAGATGGGAAAAAGTGGCAAAACCAACAGGGCTAAGCCCACCGAATTGAATTGGATTGATCAATTTCCAGGTTGTACAGAGCTATTCCAGAATGCTGGTTCGTTGGATTTCTTCAAGAATATCGATGGCTATAACACTAAGGTCTCTTATAAATTTGCCCAATGTTATAACCAGGACATGGTAGTATTTGATACTCTAAAGTTTAAATTGACTATGGATCTAGTTGCTGAAGCTACAGGAGTCAGAAATGAAGGTGAAATGTGGTTCAAAAAGTTGTCTTTCACTTTTAATGCCCAAAGGTAACTTTTACCTTGCATTACTCTAGACTGTAGCAAAGGAATACTTATCCAGAATTTCAGAGATGAGTGGGTGGAGCCCATTAAAGTCCTACAAAGCTATGTCACCTATGAAGGGAGATATGCCTATGTCTTCAAATATCATTTTATATTCTTACAGCATCTTGTTGGTGAATCCATAATGAGTCTTCCTTTCTTTTTGTTTAAAAGTTTGCAGAAGATGTCAAGCAGGGTTAAGGGGCATCGAGAGCACACTACATAGTCTATTTTCCATCATGGTTTGATCAAATTTATTATCAGTGCTGGTCTACAAAGAGAAGGGAAGACATGGGATTATTTTCTTTTCTAGTCAGGTTTCCAAATTAAGCAGGAACAGCAGCAAACCAAAAAACATGTAGACAAAGGGAAAAACCTAGTTAGGAAACTAGGTCAGAAAATCAAATCTGAAGATAAAAAAGAAGTTAAACTTGAAGAAGCGCCGGAGCCCACAAAGGGAAACTATGAACATCGGCAGCCTTTATCTGATAATAAGGACAAAAGCTCACTGTTTATAAATGAAGAAGATCAGCCTGTGAAAAATATGGCACCAGCAGAAGCTTTTAGTGAGGAGAAAACTGTTGTCATAGAGAAGATTGTTGTAAAGGAAGAAAGTATCCAGGCTCAGCAAAGAATCCCAATCACTATTTTATCAAAGGATGAGCGATATCTGTTAGAAGGAGATGAATTCATTGTCAAAATTGAAACTAGGGCTGGAATGCCCCAAAAATTCTGCAGTCAAGAAGATAAAACAATCAGACCTGAGAAAAAGAAGATTAGGGTTAAAGCTATGGAGTTTGCCATAGTTAGACATCAAGGAAGAACGTTGAATATGATGGGAGAGTTTGCCCCAGGTTAGAGGCCTAAGACAAGACCTAAAAATAAACTAAGGCTGAATATGAAAAAGCTATTGAACCCTAGGTTAGATACAAAAGAGGTTACTGTGCTTGATGATGATTCTTCAGATGAAAAACCAAAGAATGAGAAAAAAGCAGTTCTAAAAACTCCAGTCTCTCATCATACAAAGGGAAAAAAGCCATTGCAGTCAGTAGAAGAGATTAGTCTCACCGAGACTATACTATCAGCTATGTTTCTGGAATTAAGAGATGAAATGTTGAAGGAGCAGCAGATAGAAGAAGTGGATGCCTCTTATTCACAAAATAAGATGCTAGTGGATGAAAAAGCACCTGATAAAACAGACACTCAAGAAATTCCAAGTGTTCCTAGTATTTCTACAAAGATGCTACAGGAGGATGAAGACATTTTCAGAAAGTTAGACATTCCATGGCTGCCCAGTGAGACATAGGATACTAGAACAGGGAAGGCCTTTGATTCAGAAAAGGAGAACCTGTAAAGAACCATCAAACAATAGAGGCATCAAATGGATTACATGTAGGAAACTAATGATGGTCTAATCCTAGAAAATAGAAGACTCACGGAGGATTTACAAGAAGTAAATGATCATTATCAAGAGCTTACTGCAGTTTCCAAGGAAGCCCTGAAGAGGAAGAGAAGCACGGATTTACAATGTGCAGAATTGAAGAAGACCATCAAAGGATTATAGCAGTAGAATGAAGAACTTACAAGAATATTAGCAGATATGGAAGCTAAGTAGAAGAGAGCCAGGAAGAAGGCTCAAGATTTGGATGGAATAGCCTTACTCGCTAAAGCTGCTAAGGACCTTTAAGTTTTGTTAGTCAGTCAATTACTTGTTATGTCTTTTAAGAAAATACTTTAGTTAGTCAGCATTGGTTATGTTTTTAAAGAAATACTTTATCTTGTAAATATAATTTCACTTTACCCCATCGATGAGTTGTTTGAAGACAATTAGGGTTTAGACCCTAACTAATTTTTTGAGAAACAGTATTTACATAGATGAAAAAGAGAACAAAGGGTTCTACTTTTTGGGGCTGGCTTAAGGAGGTCTGTGACTTGTTTATGAGCTAAGTACATAACTCTCATATGTATTTGTTGAATAGAATTATGAAATATATGATCTATATTGCCCTTGAGTCTTTGTTTTAGCTTCATTTTGAGTTTGTTTAGCTACATGACTGATAAATTCATTGCTGGATTATGGTTTCTTTGCTTGTAATGCTTATCAGTTGTGAATGAACTTTAAGATTACATTCTGATTGGTACATGGTGATTATATTATGCATCTCTACTCTTATTTATTTATGATTTAGTTCCTACTTGGCTTATGAGTGTATTCCCTTCAGTCACCAAACTTTATAACCAAGAAAACCTTTCAAAAACCCTTAAACCTGGTTTTATTTGATTTAATATTTGAGATTGTGTTGGCTTGTTTCTTTGCGGCCTGGAAACAATTTCTGGCACAAACATCTTTGGCACCATTGCCAGGGACGAAGTTGGAGACATATTTTCCTTGGGATACTTATCAGTTTTACTGGTTTTAAGAGGTGAACTTAAACCAGCACATTTTTAAGGCTACTTTTCACCAGATCTGTCACAGTGGCTACTAGAGGAGTGGGAACTAGGAACATACCTACGTCATCATTGTAGTTGGTTGTTACAGATCCTAAACAGATATTGAGGACAGCAAGAAATATTAGAATATCTCAGTCATTACCCTCCCTATCTGACCCTGAATAGTTGGATGGTTCATTAGCTTCATCTGTGTCAAGAAAAGAAGAAGAAACTTCGCCTTGGGTAAAACCAACAATTCCTGATGGTAGTTTTCAAGTTTTTACTAATCCTAAATCCTTCAGAAAATCCAAAAATGCCTCTCCTGGTAAGATGCCTCTATTTCAGCTGAAACTAGGTAAAAATCCCTTTCATCCAAGTTCCAGTCAAATTTCTTCATCACCAAAGTCAGTCAGTCCAAAAATGGCAGCCCAAAATCAGCCCATAGACATGATGGACCGGATGGTTGCAGCCAGATATGCACCATTGGTCTTGCCACATCCTTTAAATGAATTGCCTGGAGGTGACTATCAAAAATATCTGCCTAGGTTCAATGGACAAGGCGAAACTACAGCTGAAGAACACTGGGAAGATTTCCTTAGTTATGCTGATAACCAAAACATTGAATCCAAGGATGTATGGATGAGAATGTTCGTGCAAAGCTTTGATGGGGATGTAAGGAAATGGTTCAGTGAGTTACCTGCTAACTCAATCACTATCATTGAAGAACTCCATGATCTCTTCATGAGACAATGGGGTGACATCAAAGACCATACATAATACATAACAGAGTTTGGTGCCCTAAGGAGGAAAAATGATGAAACTATTGCTGACTTTTCAAAGAGGTTTAACAAGATGTACAGTAGAATTCCTGTAGAAATAAAGCCTACTGAAACATCTGCAAAACTGACATATGCAAATGCTTTCGATCATGAATTTTCCTTACTGTTGAGAGAAAGGAGGCCGATTTCTTTACTGAATATGTAGGATGCAACATTCGAGGTAGAATCTAACATACTGGCTTCCAATAGATTGAAGAAGGAAGCAGCTCAACAGCTTTATGACAGAAAAGGAAAGAAGGAAGCAGCCCCAGGGATTTCCGCTTCTCATTCTGCGGAAGGGAAAATTGATGAAATGGCTAAGCTGCTAAAAATTTTGACTACAAAATTAAATAAATTAGAGCTTGAGAAAAATGCCAGCAAGCCTGTTCCAGAAGGTGAATGAAATCCTAATAATTAGAATCAGTTCAAGAGATAATTTGATCCCCGTTTCATGCCTAGAGAACGTAGGAATAATGATATTCAGTGGGAAAGGAGAGAAAATGAGGACCAAAGAGTGCCACCACCTCTTCAGAACAATGTTGCTGATGAGGAAGAAGTTGAAGATGAGCTGATATTTGAAGATACTGACCAAGATATGAATCATTTTGGAGAAGGATTGCATGGGGGTTTTGTCACTGAAGAAGAGTTTCTAAATGCAGAATGCAATGATGCTGATATGTTTGAAAGAGAAGATGATCTAGGTCTGGAAAATACAGCTATAACTGCTGATGTCTATCAAAATGAGCTCAAGAAGACTGTAAATTTGAGGTTAGGTCCAAAACAGGTGGTACAAATCCTGAAAAAGAAGGCAGTTGTCCCCGCTAAGCAGTCATCTGATCCTATGACAGAAAAGAGACAAGTTTCAGAAAAATCAAAGAAGACCACAGAGGTTGAAGAGGTAAGTAAAACTGTTCAGAATTTCAGCATGGAAAATGAATTAGGCAAGTTAAATATTCATGTACCTTTAACTGAATTGATGAAAAACCCTTCATATAAAGAATCAGTTCTAAAAATGCTTAATTCAACAAGTAATCAGCCTATTTCAGACACAGTAAATCTGCAAGAAGAAAACCCCAGGATTTTCATTAGATCAGCATTGGCTGAAAAGACTGAAAATGAAGCAGGTGCTTCACCTCCATTCTACATCACCTTGACAGTCCATGAACAAATGATTCATAATTGCTTGTTAGATTCAGGAGCCTCACACAATCTAATGCCAAAGGATGTTATGGAAGATTTAGGTCTGAGTATCAACAAACCCTACCATCATCTGTATGCCTTTGATTCCTGAGCTGTGAAGTGTTTAGGGGTAATAAAAGACATGGTTGTCAGCTTGGCTCAGTTACCCATGAAAAGTGTGATCATGGATGTTGTGGTAGCTGATATCACACCAAAGTTTGGGTTACTTCTTTCTAGGTCGTGGGAAAAGAAGGTTGGTGGGACCTTACAAATGGATTTATCATATGCTACTCTTCCTTTGTTTGGAGGAGAAAACAGAAGGCTTGTACAGAGAGCTTCAGTTTGCCTACATTGTGACAGATGACAAGAACCCTACCAACCACCCACTGTATGCTGTTGATGAAGACCTGGGTACTTGCATGTTACATTTTAGTGATGATGATAATACTACTGATTTGTTACAGGTTGAAAAAGAACAGCCAGTAAAATACAGCAGAGAACAGGATGATGAGTTGTGGCAATTATACTTTGATGGTTCCTCTTGTAAAGAAGGTGTAGGTGTAGGGGTTCTTCTCATATCCCCTGGAGGTGAAACAGTAAATCTGATGTATAAATTGGAGTTTATTACTACAAACAATACCACTGAATATGAATCTTTGCTGTTAGGATCAAAAGCTGCTAAATATTTGGGCATTCAACAGATTGCTGCATTTGGCGACTCCGAATTAGTTGTTCAGCAGGTTAAGAGCAACTATCAAGTGAAGTAGGGTTTACTGAAAGTCTATCAAAATGAGGTATGGGACATCATTGAAAATTACTTTTTATCTTTTAACATTACCTATATTCCAAGAGATTATAATCAGACTGTAGATTCATTGGCTTTGGCTACTACACACTTTAGAATCCCAAAGACGACTAAGTTGAGATATCCCATTGAGGTGAGGTACAGACCCTATGTACCTGATAATGTAAAGCACTAGAGCGTGTTCGAAGATGACATTGAGATTAAAAGGTTTCTAGAACTTACATAGGAGTTTTCCAATTCCCTAATTGATCAAGAGGAGGATGAAGAAGAGGGACAGGTGGATGAGATTGCTGAAGATGAGATAGCTGGACATAAAATTATTGAACTAAAAAGCAATTTCATCCCAAAAGGTTTGGTACCTCTAGAAAGAATATTTACAAAGGATGATACACTTTCAAATCCTGTTTTTCAGTCTTCAGAAGAGAATGTGCTAGAGTGTAATATTGGTTCTGCAGAACATCCTAGAATGGTCAAAATTTCTAAATCACTTACAGCTAAACAAAGAAATAGGTACATTAAACTGTTAAAAGAGCATGTGGATTTTTTTTCCTGGTCTTATGAGGAATTGAAGACTTATGACACAGGAATCATACAGCATAAAGTCCCTTTAAAACCAAATCCGAAATTAAGGATGATTAATCCAGCCTTGTTTCCTGTTATTGAAAAATAAGTGAAGAAGTTGTTGGATGCCAAGATCATAGTGCCTCTCAAGTATTCTTCATGGGTGGCTAATTTGGTTCCTGTTAGAAAAAAGAATGGAGAAATCAGGTTGTGTGTTGACTTCATAAATTTGAACAAATCTTCATTAAAAGATAACTATCCTCTGCCTAAAATTGAGCAAGTACTGCAACAAGTAGTTGGGGCACAAAGGATCTCGATGGTTGATGGTTTCTCAGGGTACAATCAGATCTCTATGCATCCCGATGATAAGGAGAAGATAGCCTTTACAACTCCCCAGGGAACTTTTATGTATGACAAGATGCCCTTTGGGTTAATGAATGCTAGAGCAACCTTCCAGAGGGCTATGGATATTGCTTTTGTCGGAGAAAAGGACAAGTTTGTGGTAATCTACTTGGATGATATTACTATTTTCTCATAGTCAAAAGACGAACATTTGAAGCATTTGAAGCAGAATTTCTTGAAATGTAGAAAATTTGGCTTTTCCTTGAATCCAAAGAAATCACACTTTGCTGTACAGGAAGGTAAATTGCTTGGTCATTTAGGGTATGTTGATGGTATAAGGATTGATCCTGAAAGGGTAAAAGCTATATTGAAAATAAGTTTACCAAGGAGTAAAATGGATGTTCAATCATTCATTGGTAAAATCAACTTTCTGCGTTGGTTTATACAAAACTCTGCGGAGACTATCAAACAGATCACAGTCATGTTGAAAAAGGATTAGGAAGTCAAGTGGACCACTGAGGCAAAAAATGATTTTGAGAAGATAAAAATGGCTCTTACTAAAGCTCCTGTATTAGTAAGTCCATATTTTACCAGATAATTTCTTACATTCTCATTTGCATCAAAGGATACAATAGCAGATGTTCTGTTACAGAAGAATAAGGAAGGATTGGAGCAGCCTATTGCATTCTTCATCAAAACTCTTATGGATTCTGAACTGAAATACAGTATCTTAGAAAAAAAGGCCTATGCTCTGGTAAAAGCTTTAAAGTTTTTCAGAATCTATGTTCTGCACTCTAAAGTTATTTCATTTGTGCCTAATGCTACTATAAAAGATGTTTTAACATAGCCTGATAGTGAAGGGAAAAGAGGCAGGTGGATTGCTAAAATCATGGAGTAAGATGTAGAGATCAGACCTACCAAACTTGCCAAGGGACAAGGTTTAGCCAAACTGCTGGCTGAATAGAATTGTCAGGCTCTGGGATTGCATGTCATGGCTGAAGAATTTGCTCAGGAAGAAGATCAAGCAACACTAGAAAAAGAGAAGGTCATGGACTTTTATTCATCATCAACATGGTATGCAGACATTGTTTATTTCCTGTTGTTTTTGCAATGTCCTGAGCATTTAGATAGGAAAGCTGCTAGATCTTTAAAACTTAAAGCTACTAAGTATTGTCTAGTAGAAGAGCAGTTTTTCTGGAAATACCCAGGTGGTATTCTATTGAGATGTTTGGAAAAATCTGAAATTGAAGGAGTAATTGCTTAATCTCATGAGGGTGCATGTGGAGGTCACAAGTACTGGAAAACAACAGCATACAGGATTTTAAGAGTTGGATATTATTGGCCCTTTTTGTTTGCAGATGTTTATCAATAGGTAAGAGCCTGTATTCCTTGTCAGAAGTTTGCTAGCAAACAAAAATTGTTGTCATTGCCCCTAAAACCTATTGCAATAAGTTCTCCTTTTCAGCAATGGGGCCTGGATTTTATTGGGGAAATAAATCCAACTTCTTCAGCACAACACCATTGGATTCTAACTGCAATAGAATTCTTTACCAAATGGGTGGAAGCCATCCCTACTAGGAATTCCATAGACAAAGTAATCATGGAATTCATTGAAGAAAACATCCTGAGTAGGTTTGGGTGTCCTCAGAAATTAGTGACAGATAATGCAAAGGATTTCAAGTCCAAGGCAATGGAAGCCTTTTGTGAAAAGAATGGTATCTTGCTGAAGCACTCAACTCCTTACTATCCCAAGGGTAATGGTTTGGCTGAATCCTCTAATAAAAACATCATCTAGAGTATCAAAAAATTTCTCAAGCATAACAAGAGATCATGGGATTCAATGCTGAACTATGCATTATGGGCTGATAGGATAACAGTAAAACAAGCAATTGGAACTTCTCCCTTCCAGTTAGTTTATGGTACAGATGCAGTTTTTCCTGTTCAATTGGGAATCCCAGTTATGAAGTTTCTTCAAAATTTCCAGGAGGAACCAAATGATATGCAGAGGAGGATTTATGAGATGATAGAGTTAAAGCAGAACAAGGAAAAGGTAGAAGAAAGTGCACAGTTATACAGATTGAAGATAAAAAGTAGATTTGACAGGAAAATCAAAGATAGTACTTTCTCAGTTGGTGATATGGTTTTGAGGTGGGATGCCAGGAAAGAGAAAAAAGGGAAGCATGGTAAGTTTGACAACCTCTGGTTTGGCCCTCTCGTAGTGTCTAAAATTTTGGAGAATAACACTTTTGTCCTACAGTCTTTAGATGGTGAGGAATTGTCAAGTCCAGTCAATGGACGATTGCTCAAGCATTTTTACAGTCATTGAGGAGATTTTCACTTTTCATTGTACATACCGGTGTGAGTGAAGCATAATAAAGACTCCATAGCCCAATGGAAATTTTGTAGACAAGTAGTTAGAATAAAAGAAGGCACTGGTCTACAGGTTCTTGAAGCCTCACGGGGAGGACTTCATCCCGCAGCTGGAGCCAGATGTTAAGTCATGAACTTGTCACCTTAAATTTTATATTTTGTTTGTGATTGTTATTTTAGGTTTGCTCATATACTTAAATTTTCTCATTCGCTTACCTTAGAAATTTTTTGGTTTTAAGTGAGATTTTTTAGTTTTTCTTTAGGTTTGTTCTTCTTAGGTCTTGAAGGGTTCTATAGGACATTATGTTGAATAATTGGTTCACAAATACCACCATGATCAAATTTTAACATTTAAAACCTCATTCAAAATGGAAATAATGACAAAAAGGCGCCAAAATTGATTTTAAATTATTCTTGTAGCGCAATTGCCAAAATTTTACACAGCGGCACTACAAGAATATCGCGCGCACTGAAATTGCCGGTTTTTTAGCAAATTTCTCCCACAATTTTGGTTTTTAAATGACTAATCACATGATTAAAGGGTTTTGATACGTGTTTCTTCAGTAATGATCATGCAAACAGGTGCGTTTTACAGCGTGGAAGAGATCATGGCAAATCATTAGTTAGAGTTGAGTGAATTGTGACAAGTAGACAAACGAACCTTGATTGAAGTGAAAGGAGTTCTCCATACATGCATTATGAAACTAGAGACTAAGTGGAGTGAGGAAATTTGCCCAAAATCCGGAAGCTGCAGTTATAGAGGAGATTTATGGCTTTCTCGTTGCGCTAGCTGGAAGCAAATTAGACACCCAAAGACACTTGTATAGTTAAATTTGACAATCAGACAGCTCAGGGATTGATTTTAAGCGTCTGTAGCAAGACAGGAATAAGATATCAGTCTAAAATGGTTTTGGAATGCTTTGGTAAAGTGATAAGTTGAAAAATAGCACTTTCATTGAACAATTAGCCTATCAAGACCTGAAATTGTGGTAAGGTGAAGCTCTGTTCAATTTGTGGTGACCAGGGTTTCACAGATTTACTGGTTACTTGAAACCAATGCAATAAGTGAGATGATCACATCAATTACATGTAGACCTTATCTGAGTAGGTGCTAGAAGCTGACTGGTTTGTGCTGAATGTTGCTCTCATATCTTTCCATCCACTAGTTAAACAATTACAAGTTGATTTAAGAAGCAGGCATTTGAGAGCACTAATGCAAAATCCTTTTTGCAAGAAGATAGCTCATCAGTGGTAGTAAAAAGGATCCAGGGATACTATTTATGCAGAACCATAATACACAGAATTCAGTCATTGAAAGAAGATGGGAAAAAATGGCAAAACCAACAGGGCTGAGCCCACCGAGTTGAATTGGATTGATCAATTTCCAGGTTGTGCAGATCTATTCCTGAATGCTGGTTGGTTGGATTTATTCAAGAAGATTGATGGCTATAACACTGAGGTATCTTATAAATTTTCCCAATGCTATAACCAGTACATGGTAGTATTTGATACTCTAAAGTTTAAATTGACTATGGATCTAGTTGCTGAAGCTACAGAAGTCAGAAATGAAGGTGAAATGTGGTTCAAAAAGTTTCCTTTCACTTTTAATGCCCAAAGGTACCTTTTACCTGACATTACTCCAGACTGGAGCAAAGGAATACTAATCCAGAATTTCAGAGATGAGTGGGTGGATCCCATTAAAGTCCTAGAAAGCTATGTCACCTATGAAGGGAGATATGCCTATGTCTTCAAATATCATTTTAGATTCTTACAGCATCTCGTTGGTGAATCTAGAACGAGTCTTCCTTTCTTTTTTTTTAAAATTTTGCAGAAGATGTCAAGAAAGTTTAAGGGGCATCAGGAGCACACTACACAGTCTATTTTCCATCATGGTTTGATCAAATTGATTATCAGTTCTTCTCTACAAAGAGAAGGGAAGACATGGTATTATTTTCTTTTCTGGTCAGGTTTCCAAATTAAGCAAGAACTGCAGCAAACCAAAAAACATATAGACAAAGGGAAAACCCTAGTTAGGAAACTAGGTCAGAAAATCAAATCTGAAGATAAAAAAGAAGTTAAACTTGAAGAAGCGCCAGATCCCACAAAGGGAAACTATTAACCTCAGCATCCTTCAGCTGATAATAAGGACAAAAGCTCACTATTTATAAATGAAGAAGATCAGCCTGTGAAAAATATGGCACTAGCAAAAGCTTTCAGTGAGGAGAAAACTGTTGTCATAGAGAAGATTGCTGTAAAGGAAGAAAGCATCCAGGCTCAACAAAGAAGTCCAATCACTATTTTATCAGAGGATGAGGGATATCTATTAGAAGGAGATGAATTCATTGTCAAAACTGAAACTAGGGCTGGAATGCCCCAACAATTCTATAGTCAAGAAGATAAAACAATCAGACCCGAGAAAAAGAAGATCAGGGTTAAAGCTATGGAGTTTGCCACAGTTAGACATCAAGGAAGAACATTGAAAATGCTAGGAGAGTTTGCCCCAGGTTGGAGGCCTAAGACAAGACCTAAAAATAAACTAAGGCTGAATATGAAAAAGCTATTGAACCCTAGGTTAGATACAAAAGAGGTTATTGTTCTTGATGATGATTCTTCAGATGAAAAACCAAAGAATGAGAAAAAAGCAGTTCTAAAAACTCCAGTCTCTCATCATACAAAGGGAAAAAATCCATTGAAGTCAGCAGAAGAGATTAGTCTCACCGAGACTAAACTATCAGCTGTGTTTCTGGAATTAAGAGATGAAATGTTGAAGGAGTAGTAGATAGAAGAAGTGGATGCCTCTTATTCAGAAAATAAGATGCTAATGGATGAAAATGCACCTGAGTAAATAAACACTCAATAAATTCTAAGTGTTCCTAGTATTTCTACGAAGCTGCTACAGGAGGATGAAGAAATTTTCAGAAAGTTAGACATTCCATGGCTGCCCAGTGAGACATGGGATACTACAACAGGGAAGGCCTTTGATTCAGAAAAGGAGAACCTGCAAAGAACCATCAAAGAATACAGGAATCAAATGGATTACATGCAGGAAACTAATGATCGTCTAATCCTAGAAAATAGAATACGCAGGGAGGATTTACAAGAAGTAAATGAGCATTATCAAGAGCTTACTGCAGTTTCCAAGGAAGGCCTAAAGAGGAAGAGAAGCAAGGATTTACAATGTGCAGAATTGAAGCAGACCATCAAAGGATTACAGCAGCAAAATGAAGAACTTACAAGAATATTAGCAGATATGGAAGCTGAGCAGAAGAGAGCCAGGAAGAAGGCTCAAGCTTTGGATGGAATAGCATTACTCGCTGAAGCTGCTAAGGACCTTTAAGTTTTGTTAGTCAGTCAATTACTTGTTATGTATTTTAAGAAAATACTTTAGTTAGTCAGCATTGGTTATGTTTTTAAAGAAATACTTTATCTTGTAAATATAATTTCACTTTACCCCATCGATGAGTTGTTTGAAGACAGTTAGGGTTTAGACCCTAATTGATTTTTTGAGAAACAGTATTTAGATAGATGAAAAAGAGAACAAAGGGTTCTACTTTTTGGGGCTGGCTTAAGGAGGTCTGTGAATTGTTTATGAGCTAAGTACATAACTCTCATCTATATTTGTTGAATAGAATTATGAAATATATGATCTATATTTCCCTTCATTCTGTGTTTTAGCTTCATTTTGAGTTTGTTTAGCTACATGACTGATAAATTCATTGCTGGTTTATGGTTTCTTTGCTTGTAATGCTTGTCAGTTGTGAATGAACTTTAAGATTACATTCTGATTGGTACATGGTGATTATATTATGCATCTCTGTTCTTATTTATTTATGATTTAGTTCCTACTTGGCTTATGAGTGTATTCCCTTCAGTCACCAAACTTTATAACCAAGAAAACCTTTCAAAAACCCTTAAACCTAGTTTTGTTTGATTTAATATTTGAGATTGTGTTGGCTTGATTCTTTGTGGACTGGAAACAATTTCTGGCACAAACAGTTCCAATGTAGAGGAATCATGCTATTCTTTAGAAATTTCATAACCTTGATCAAGAGACAATTCAACTTCCTCTTCCACCACATCCAGTGTTTAGATCTATTCAAGTTCATCTTCAGTATTTTCAATAGAAACTTCTTCATACTCATGTGATATATCTTCATATTTTTCAGAGTCACTTGGGATTGGATTTATATACTCTTAATGTACTACTTCTTCTCCTTCACCTATTTCAGAACTAGATGGTTCATGGGTCTTCTCCTTTTGCTCCTTCAAGCAAGCTGATGCATTGTTCCCCTTGGTTTTCTTAAAATCAATATATTTTTTCCAACTTTGGATAGCCAAAAATTTGAATCCTTTCATAATATTCTTGGTCATTTCTTCAAGGATAGGTTCCATGATTTTTATTATCTCCACACCATCATATGAGGTTCCCTTTTCATCCCTAGTCATAGTTTCCCCAATAATTGCCTTCTTCTCCTACTTTTTTTCCCTCCTCAACAAAAGAACTTTTGGGTTTCAATATATAATGGTGGTACATGAATTATTGTACTCATAAATATCATACCACATCAGGTTCCAATATAGTTCTCTGATACCACTTGTAATGACCTTTTTTAAATTTTTTTACCAAAATGTCCAATTTCCCAATTTTTTCACAATTTTGGCTCTTAACTAGTTTTAGTGTCTTGGTCTCCAAATCAACCCAATTGCTTCCAAATATTTAGAGAAGGTGTATGAGTGATATAATAAATTAATTATTATGTTTAGGGATGTATTATTTCCATCCAAACACTTCTACAAGTCTGTACTAAATTCTGAACAAGATAGAGGATTTTATTGGCAATTTTGGGCTCAAATCCCCCATAGGTAAGTGGTAGAAATGGCTTCCAAAATGTGAAGAAACCAACTATAATTATGAAATTGAAGCATTATATGTGTATAATACATTATAATAGACTCATATTCATAACCAATAGACCTACCATGGCTGTTATCACTTGTTTCAGTAAGATAAAATTAATAAAAAAACTAGTTTTGGACCCTTGGGGAGATGAGGTGTAGTTTGCTCCAATGGTTATCCAATTCAAAACAATGGCCAAAAAATATCAATGAATGAATATTAAACCCATAATACACTTTAATTAAAGTCAATTCATTCATAAATCATCAATATTTTACACATCCATTTGAATTCATCAAGATCAGAAGAGTTTACAAGAAAGTAGTGGGGAAATGGCACTGCTTCTTCATTATAAAGCAATAATATATAATATTTATTGGAATTTAGACCTGATATATTTATTAAATTAAATAAAAAATAATTTACATGAGAATACAAAATACTGGAGCAAGATAAGCTCTCTCAAATAGATGAATTGCTCACCAAGTGCGCCTCACTCACTAGAGCTGAAATATGGTGAGAAGACTTGAGATGAAAGGAAGAACAAGATGAAATTTGATGTGTCCATGAGATAATGTAGCTTGAATATGTAAATAAGACTCCATTTAATCTCCTCGAAATACCTGAGTGGCCTCTCCCAACATCAACTAGGATGGGAATCTTTCACCCTCAAAATTGGCTAAGGCATGAACTAGTCATCCACTAGCTCTCTCTCTTCACAACAAGAAATTTCACAAATGATCAAAAGGCCATTCTCTTGTTTGATTCCTATAATTTATAATAATCCTCAAAATTCTAAGGTTACCAATCCATCCATAAAAATCAATCCAATTCTAATTAGGGTGTGGGCTCATGAATTGACATGTGTCCCCTCTTTCCTAGCCTTCCACCTTCCCCAAATTTGAGTAGGAGCCCATTGAGATTCCAAAAATCACATGAGAGCTCTCTTGGATGGTATATTTAGACCTGACATGTCATATATGTCATATTTCAGCCTTCATATCTGACTTGTGTCATAAAATTCATAGAACATCCATCATCGGTGTCATACTGTCATAAATGTAAGGGGAATCTAGCCACGTGTACATGAAACTCCCATTTGGATCTTCCTCTCCCCATGAAAGTTACAATTCATCCCAAATATGAACTATGAAGTATATGTACAAGTATATTAACCTTATAATCCATCCAAAAACATTAGTCTTCCCATATATTCGAGATTGCAAGAGGAGGATGCCATTTAACATAGGAATTCTAGCTTGAGTGGGCCCCATAGTCTCCATGTGTCTCAATTCTCCATAGCCATTTTATTTTTCACTTGAATTCATTTAGTTAACTACTTTAAATAAATATTTATTCCTTCTAATGTCTAAACACCATTTATTATCCCCCTTATTAACTCCCCAATGTAGGATTGATGAAATTTTCCTGCTATGCAATTATTTAAAATGGGAACATTACATGATCAAGGAATCTAATAATATTCAGCTGAGATTATCAACACATCAAATATAGGAAAGTGGAACACTTTTGTATTAAATAATGAGAGATAAAAGTTACATCCAAGCCTTGATTTTGATGGATTCAACCTCTATAATAAATCTACAATCCTTCACAACTATGAGCATCTCTTCACATACAAACCAACTCTATCTTGCCTCTAACTCAAACTTCAATCCAACAACATAAGAGTAATTTTCCTTGCTTCCTCCATTCACATCATGAAGGCTTCATTTATAGCCTGAAAATGCATGAGATTGAATTCGGGAATGGATAGGAGATGATCCCAGCAGGTGAGGAAGGTGAATGCCACCTCTCCTAAGCAAATATGAATTGACTACAAGGAGGCTCCCGCAAGGAAGCTTCCAGAACCTTCTTTTTCCTCTTTTTGGTCTATTGGCACACCTAGTAGAAGGATTAAAGGCGTCTACCTAATTTGTTTCCAAATAAAAAAGTGGACCAACGCTTATTGCTTCATTGTGGAAAGAACCATCGATGCTCTGTGCAAACAGGAGAAAGGCATCTCCCTTCAAAAATATGTAAAAACGCTAACCAAGATGTCTCAGGTTAGGATCTATGAAAGGATAACAAGAAATGTAGAATTTACAGGTGCAACATAATTCCCCCCAAAGAATGAAGCTAGAAGGAAGTGATAGGTGAAATAGTTTGCAAGATATCAGTCTAGTATAGAGGTAATGATAGATGAGCTCATAACTGGCATAGGACCAATAAGTAACTTACCCAACTTAATCATGGTTGCATACCAATACACTGCAGATCCGTAATGATGACCATGTCATGGCTACCAACAATACACTGTAGATCCATGAACAATTAATGTAGAAGGTAGAACATGGTTACATAACATACAAAGTAGATCCATGTTTTTTGACATTAAATATGGAACAAAGCCACCAAACATATAATGTGGATCCGTGTCAGGACTCTAAATGATCTCCTAATGCAACCTAAGCATAGGTAACCATAGTGATGAAGCCTAACCACTCAGGTTCTTCATTCCAATCCCAAAATGATACGATTCTTACCATGTGAATAGATGTCTTAACATTGAACATGGAAGAAACCACTTGATTACCAGTCATTGATGTTAACTGTTAACATGTATGAGGGAAATCATCATTAATGTCAATGATCCTTAAGGTATCTAAGTACATTCTCCCAATTTTGAATAGATGTTTTGAAGTTGAGCACATGATAGAATCTTTCAATCAAAGGTCATTGATGAAAGCCTGCTATCGAAATCGAGGAAACCTGCCATTGAGGCATGTAGGTTTCAAGGTAATTTTCTAGGTTTCTAGGTCTA
This sequence comes from Pseudotsuga menziesii, assembly GCA_001517045.1. Classification (NCBI taxonomy): domain Eukaryota; kingdom Viridiplantae; phylum Streptophyta; class Pinopsida; order Pinales; family Pinaceae; genus Pseudotsuga; species Pseudotsuga menziesii. The sequence continues at coordinate 157,705 of LPNX010481350.1, forward strand.
ATTCTTGAATATTGAGATAAAGTCGACAGAAATAGACTTGTCATAGGAGGACCATGATGATTCCCACATCAGTGACATAAAACATGAAACAAAAGTTGATTTGAATTGATGAAACTAAATCAGACATGTCTGACTTTATGGATAGGTAAAGTTACTGATGAGTTATTTTTTAGAAGAGACAACCTTTGAAAAATTTGCGGCATAAGAAATGACTTGGTAGCATTGACTTGACGAGACCAGAACCAAGTGTAAAGCAAGGAGTATGATAGAGCATTCTTTGAATTGACTCAAAGGAGTTAAATGACTCACAAATTGGATTGACTCTGAGACAAGCTGAATACCTAACCATTTTGATATGCAATTGCAGGAAAGCCCCATGTTCAAAGGTGGACTGTAGACTACCATAAATACAAATGAAAAAAATTACCCTTTCATTTAATTTCCCCATATTTTAACATATGAGTGCCTCTTTTCATTTTTACAAGTTCAAAGAGGGTAATAAACACTCATTATAGCTCATCAAGTGATGAGTCCATTCTCACATGTTTTATGAACCTGAGAAAGGAGGGGTTTGTTCCCAGATAGGGTCTTCCATTGTTTTGTTTTATTAGTTTGATGAAAGAAAACTCAGTATCGTTCATATTTATAGAGTCTAAAAAAGACACAAGGAAAATACAAAAGGTCTTTTTTCGTAAATAGGCCTAGTCGATTCGAAAAAGAGATAACCTACCACCGACTAGTCGACCGTTCTGATACTTTTACAAGTGTAAAGGTAACAAGTTCACTTGGCAATATTTTTGTGTTTTTAAGCAGACTGAAAAGAGCTTAAATATAACTCCATAATGGGTTTCTTTTTTCATAATCCACTTTTAACAATTCTAAAAAAGTGAAAACATAGACTCGACACTCTTTTACTCGTGTTTTAACGAGCATGTGAAAAGTGTAGAAATATGCTCGGTACTTTTTTATTTTCACTCTAAGCTTGAAAAAGAGAAAAAAGAGCTTGTTCCATAGGCATGAACCAAACTTTGACCTGAAAGCCCAACAACACCTTAAAAACCAACTCTATTAGAACTATATAAAACAAATAGCAAAAGCCCTCTTTTATAAAATAATTTTGGACTTCAAAAATAATTAAATTACAATGAAATAGTAAAAAGTTCCAAAATTACTATAAATAGAGAGGAATAGTAAAAGTTTTACCATTGTCATTTACCATTTGGAGAGTGTAGAAGTTGGAGTGAAAAAATAGGACCTTCCTTTGGTGATTTGCAAGTGTCTCCATCTATTGTTTCTCAATCTTCTTGGAAGAGGTAACCATTCTAACCATTTCCATTTCATGCCCATAATGATTTTTATTAGTTTTTAATGAATATAGAAGGTTTTAAATTGCAAATAGGAGATTCTTGACCAGTTTTTTAGGGTTCTTGGCATTTTGATTGGTCAAAACATGGACTGTGGTATATTTTAATTTTTCAAACCGTGAGCATGATGACGCTCTGTCGTGCCGGGAAAGACGTGTCATAGGCGCTTTGTCCACAACCAATAAAGGTGTCGGCCATCAACACTCTATGCTAACAAATCCAGATGCACCATGGGCACTCTGTCTGCAAAATAAAGAGGCATCGCATGCCCTAAAAATATGTAAAAACAAACCCTAACCCCATAAACAAATCCTTCTATGTGCTTTAAAAACAATTTTTAATGCTTTCCTTTCTGTTATGATATGATTTCTGACAAAAGTATTTATGTTTTGTAGGTGCAATACCGTGTTCACATCATGGTCATTTGGAAAGAGAGGGAGCATGAGTCAGAAGACTTAAAAGTTGTTAGTGATCTAGCTACCATATAATCCTTACAGAACTACGGGTTGTTGAAGTACTTTAGGGTACCAGGAATGAAGGCATACATCTTCCTACAGAAGTATATTATAGATATGTGGGATCTTGAGAAGGATGGTGGTATACACCATTGGTATGATGGTTGGGACTAGGTTTTCTCACCTGACTACTAGGTCACACATGTTGTATTCCCTAGAGTGCATGGAGCCGACAGTATTCAACTGGTGTGAAGGAATGTTGGTAAGTCTGAAGGAGAAACTGAACAAATGCAAGAGGGGGACTCTTAAGAAGTTCAGCTATGAAGCTGTGGTGGTATCTTTAATTTTGTATAGGGTAGCCCACATGAAGCCTCAACTGACTGTCAGAATACTGGACCATGAGGATCATAGGATGCTGAGGTGGGTTTATATCATGGCCTTCCATGGAGGCGGAGCACCCAAGGTTTCCTACAGAACAACCTTCTTTCACTGGCTAAGGGGACAACTATTGATTATTGAATACTATGCCTATGAGGGGGCATATTTCTGGGATGACCCAAAGCTAGTACTACCTAAGGGGGAGGAATGGGATGATCGAGGTAAGAAAGATACTATCCACCATGTTTTTAATTTTTCAAGTTTATTTTATTTTTATTTTGTAATACTGAGATAAGTAAAAATGGTTTTATATAGATATTGGACTAGTACTCCAGCTGGTTTTATATCCGAGGTAGAGGAGGAGCTTGAATATTTGGAGGAGAAAATGCAGCGTTTGACTATAGGGATTCCAGATGTGACCACCGATGACCTACCTAGGTGTTACCAATGCCATACTACAGGGATCTTTGGATGGTTTTCCAGGCTACTCTGTAGAGTGGCTCAGGCTATCATGTCCTTTGGCGAGCATCATCAAGAGGATGATTAGTCTACAAGGATTTTCATTTTGTGTGTACTGAAAGCTTTGAAGCTTCATAAGTCCCCCCATATATGTATATTTTGAACTTGTTACAATACTGAACTTTGAGGGCACTGAAATATTGATGCTTCATCCTAATTTTGTATCTCAGTTTTACATATATATGACAAAATTTTTATTTACAGCTATGTGTGTAAGGAATGTGATGTGTGAAATAAGTAATTAATTATGAATTTACATGTATTCCATTTATGTTACAAAATAGAATTTTTAATTATGAGCAATGTAACAATCTAAGACATAATTAGCTAATGGATCTGCCACAATGTTCAAATGTCTCGGAAAATGCTGATATGTAATTTGCTCAAAATATGTTTCTAATAGTCTAACCCTTCGGAATGTTTGAAGAAGTAGAGGGTTTTAGATAGTGTAGACTCAATTAAGCTATTGAACCACTAATTCAGATTCTAGGTAAACCCTAATCTCTCTTACATCACTAGCTAGCACTTCCCTCAACAATCCAATCACTACATGATATTCGGCTAGCTTGTTGGTGGAGGGACCTAAAGAAACACCCCTCGAACTCACCAGATCCCCTGTAGGAGAGTACAGTACCCAAGCTGTTGATGAAAGGTTTAATGTATAACGATTAGCACCATTGAAGAAACCAATAAAAGTAGTCATCTATCCATTTAGACATAAGGTATACATAAGCAGGGTTTGAAAAAACAAATCTTAGATAACACAAAAAACACACTTCCAAAATAAGACACAAAACAATCTATAAATAGTATTTCCAAAGAGTCTATGCTAGATGACCTAGGCATAATATATTTTAAGGTAGAACCTATTACGGGGTTCAACCAAGGGTATCCCATCATAATTTACTAACTCATATGCACCCTTCTCCAAGACTCGATTGATAACGTAAGCCCCGTGCCACATAGATTCGAATTTCTTTGCCCCCAACTTATCATGTTTATGGTCATATGTCAAGACCATATCTCCTTCATCAAAAGAGTGGTCTTGATCAATTCTATCATATTAAGCATTCATCCACTATTTGTGTGCCTCATTTGTTAAGGCAGCATCATGGGGAGTTTCATCAAGTTTATTTAGATAGAGGAATCGTTCTTCTTCTATAGTGGTGTTGGGTAAAAGTTCCAGGGAGAGATTCATAGAAGGGATCTCGCATTATTTCAGGAGATTTTTTTCCACTCCATATACCAATTGAAAAGGTGTGAAACCGACGGAAGTATTTACAGTGGTTTTATAGGACCAAAGTGCAGAAAATAGTTTCAAGTGCCAATTTGACTTGGCCTACCCTACCATTCGCTGAAGCATAGTTTTTAACACTTTATTTATTGCTTCAACCTGGAGATTGGCCTGAGGGTAGTAAGGTGTAGATATTTCATGACAAAACCCTAACTTTGCACTAATTTCTGCCATCATTTTGTTCTGAAAGTGTGACCCAAGATCGGTCACAGTAGCCCTAGGAATCCTGAACCTAGCGATGATATGGTTAAACAAGAATAATGCAGTTTTTTTCTTATATTTGACATATGTGTCCATAGTGTTAGACCATTTTGTGAAATAGTCCATGGCCACTATAATGTAGCCATGCCCCTGTGGCTGAGGTAGGTGTACAATGCACGAAGTCGATGCCTCATTTCAAAAAAGGGCCAACTGCTATGACAGGATTGAGTGGAGTTGGATGGGTGTGCTTCTTGGTAGTAAACATTTCACATGGCGGGCATGTTTTGACCTTTTCAATGAAATCTTTGAAAATCAGGCCAAAAATACCATGCGCACAAGATTTTATGGGTAGTATCCAACCCAAAGAGAGGATGGCCACAAGCTCTAGCATGGAAATCGGTCAGGATGATCTCATATTCCTCATGTGTGAGGCAACTCCATAATATAGAATAAACACCATTGCGATATAAGGTATCCTTCAGGATGAGATAGTACTTATCCTGGTAGTGGATGCGATGATGCTCATCGCGAGTAGTGACGGACTGATATCGTAAGGTTTGGAGATACAAAATGATGTCTCCATACCAAGGGTCAATCATACTAACGAGAAACAATGATTCATCTGGTAATGAATTAATGGGCTCTGTATTCTCTGTAGTACGCGGAAGGTCACATATAAGCTCTGTGAAGACAAGAGACTTCTTCGAAGAAGTTTAAGCAAACTCCAACTCAAATTCCCAGAGGATAACAATACATTGTGGGTATTTTCCCTCGAGTACTTGACGTGTCAAGAGGTAGTACATGGGGTTAGAGTCAACATAAAGAGTAGTAGTGCGGAGCAATATATAGTAACGAAACTTCTGGACCGCAATGACTGTGGCAAGAGAAAGTTTCTCCACATGTGAATATCAAGTTTCGGATTCTAGAAGACTCTTACTGGCATAGTATATCACATGTTCTTGGTCGTGTTCATCTATTTGAATAAGGTACGTGCCTATAGTAGACAAGGATGCAACCATGTACAAGGAATAGTCCTTTGTGTAATCAGGTGGTTGCAACACAGGTGCATGGGTAAGTGCATGTTTGATATTATCAAATGCACACTATGCAAAATCATCCCCAACAAAAGGTGTAGCATTTTTAAGAAGCCTTATGAAACCGTGTGTCCTATCTACATAATTGCAGACAAAACGACGTAAAATTTTTGCCTTCCCTTGCAAAATTTGGAGTTCGGTTACGTTCGTTGGTACAGGTAGGGATAGAATAGCTTTGATCTTCAAAGGATCGATACAGATGCCATATTTAGAGATGATGAAACCAAGCAATATACCAGTTTCAACACAAAAAACACATTTGTGGGGGTTGAAACGGATATTGAAATGACGAAATCAGAGAAAAATAGCTCTCAAATGATTGACATGGATATCCCACTACTTGGAATGAGTGGGTAGGTCATCAAGATAAGGTTCCACAATGTGTTTGATATCATGGAAGGAATATGACATGGCGCGTTCAAATGTAGCACCAACATTTTTCAAGACAAAAGGTAGCTTGCAATAGGAAAAGGTTCCCCATGGGAAAATTAAAGCTTTCTTGTGTTGATCTAACGGGAGAATCTCTATCTGATTATAACTAGAAAATCCATCCATGAATGAAAAGATGACGCTTCCAGCACAATTATCGATTATTTGATCGATATAGGGAGTGGGGAAATTGTATTTTGGACAATCCCTATTTAAGTCCCCAAAGTTGATACAGACCCTAATAGTGCCCTACTTTTTGTTTACAGGGACTATATTAGACACTTGTTTAGTTAAAGGCATGGGGTAAATAAAACCAACCTTCAGAAGTTTTTCAACTTCTTCCTTAATGGCTGTTACTTTCCGTGGATGTACTTGTCATAATTTCTGGCGGACTGACTTGGCACCGGGATAGGTTTTGATCTCATGAAAAACAATAGAGAGATCAATCCTTGGCATTTATTCATATGTCCATGCGATGACATTTCAAAATTCTTTAAATAAGGATTTTTATGATTGAACCTCGGAGGACAAAGAATTCTAGCCTATAAAAATGTTCTCTGAAATACTTGGTTTCACTGATATTTCTACGGGCATGATTTTAGTAATCTTACACAAATTTTCTTCAAACTCGATACTACAAGTGAGGATACGAGACTAAAGTTTTGTGACTATATCAGATGAAACATCTATTGCGAAGTGCTCTTCTATGATATCGCAGAGGGGAGGAAAGAAGATCGATGATGATGGTCTTCCCAAGGCATCTCCTCAAGTGACATTACTTCCATAATGGATTCATCTGTAGGAAGTGTATGTGAAAGGTAATATAGAGATGGGGGTGGGTTATCTAGCCAATATGGTAGGTGATAGCGATCTGAGGCCATCAACAAATGGTCATTGATGGTAGGGTCATTGGTGGATTGTATTGGATTATAAACTTCTTCAAAAGGGGTAAGGTATGCTGATTCATTAACAATGGATTTTTCTTTGTCTAAAATAGTGTTATAAATCATATTAATAGATGCATCTTGTGAAATAGGAGGAGGATTTGGTAATGGAAAGACTCCCATGAGTGAAGAATATTTGATAAGACCTACTCCTATTTCATGATACTATGGGGTATTTAGAAGCGAGATGTTGTTTGCATTGTTGGAAATACCACTAAGTGTGATGAAATATAGTCGATGCTACAAATTTCATAGCATAAAACCAGTTATGAACTAGGAGTAGGTTGTAATCTAAAGGAGTGTCAACAACCTCAATATGAATGGAGACTGATTTCCCCCCCAGTTCAACCTGGATAGTAGGCAGTAATCCACAGGGTTGAAATCCGCAACCATCAAAATCCTTGAGAATGGGAGGTGAACAATTGACTTCAGGAGAACCAATGGCTCTCCAGAAAGACAAAGACATGAATGAAGTGGAGGCTCCCTCATCCAAAATGGTACGATGGATACTCTTTTCAGACATTTTAGTAGTTATCTAGAAAGCCAACTAATGTGAGATCCTGGTTTTAAAGTCATCCAGTTTGAAAGCAATGATATTACTGTTTTTAGGATCCATGGCTCCAAGTGCTGCGAGAAAAAAAATTGGCTGGGTCAGACAAGTTTGGAGTACTTCTAGGGACGACATAGCATAGGGTGCTTCAGCCAAATATTCTACAATGTTATAATATTTAGAACCATGTACATTAGGATTGATGATGGACTTACAAAGAGTACTACTAGGTGGGCGAAAGATTGTTTTAGGAATAGGTTTTTCAATATGAAGACCGTTATTAGGAGGAGGTGTGGAAGCTGAAGGTTTTTCAGATGAAACTTCATTGGGTTTCTTTTCTAGAGGAGGCTCATAAGTATGTGCTCTTGTGTTTAAGTTAATCGTTTCACTAGACATCATTCTAACTTCATTAGTGGATGAAGGAGGCTCATGCAAGGATTGATGATCAATCAATTGTTGTTGGCAAGGGAAAGGATCTTTGAGAAATGTTGGGGTGGGTGAATTTTTCAAAAGTTTGTTAATTTCCTCACGACAAGGAAATTCTTTGGTGAAATGATCACCTCCATAGATTAAACAAGGATATTTTACCTTCCTCTTACCTTTTGAATCTGCATCAGGATGTTTTAGTTTATTTCCTTTCTATTGATTGTCAGGTTTTTTTTATCTTTTCTTTCCTTTCTTTTTTCCTCCTGAAGACTCAGTAGATTGAACCGCGTTGACTTCAGTAGAAGAAACAGGAGAAGAAGCATTTTTGGAGGGTGGTACAGGTTGACTTGTTGTTGTGGCAGTTTGAGTTTGCTTCTTGGAAGACTTAGCTGTCATTTGTGTTTGAATTGAACCAAGTATACCATCAGCAGGTGGTTCAGTTACGGGTCTAGAAGGATCAGTTGTGGGTCGAGGAGCATAAGGAATTAAATCATACAAAGTACATGACTGAGAATAAACCAAATATAGGTACTGAGAGCGGCTAATAACTTATTGCTTGGTAACAATGCCTCCCATGGCAACATCTCTAGCAATAGGTGGAAGTAAATACTTTGTATACCAATCAGCCAACAACTGATTAAGAATGGGAGCCTTGATTAACCTACATCTTCTTCTCCATTCATGGATATGATCAAAGATATGGGTTGATGTGGTTTGATGAAGCGAGGTTAATAGGTATGTACCTGTTTCATACTGGATTGGTAACTGAAAGTGCATTAAGATTTCCATTGCAAGGGAATTGAAATCCCATAAAGAGTGTTGTGGTATCTCTATATACCATTTTGCAACAATGTCTATGTGGGTTCTTTGAAATAATTGTAGACAGATCAAGGCATCCATGAAACATTTGGATGAACACCATAGATGAAAGGTCATCACATGGTTCTTAGGATCCTCGCTAGGTTTACCTTCAAAATTTGGTATATCGAAAGGTAACTTGACCAAAATGGTTGGCCAAGAGGGGTCATGATGAATTGGGTCATTTATCAATCTAGATAGATATGGCATATCTAATGTAGCCAGAAATGGAAATTGTTGATTGGGTTGCAGGTATTGGTAGTACTGATATGGAATTTGCTAACTAGTAGGACTGTATGCAAATTGGTAAATGGGCATGGATGATTCCCCTGATGCTTGTTGATTAGGTTGTTGGTTACCATAAGGTCCATTAGGAGGTGGGTCACCTAAGGGAGGTGGTCCTCCAGGTGGTGGTCCTACACAAGGTGGTGGTGGTGGTGGTCCTCTAGGTGGGGGTCCTTTGGGTGGTGGTCCTCAAGATCATGGTCCTCCATGGTGGGGGGCCTCCAGGTGGTGGTATTCTAGATGGTGGTCCTCCAGGTGTGGGTACTTTAGATGGTGGCCCTCCAGGTGGGGGTCCTCCAGATGGTTGTCCTCCATATGGTCCACTAGGTCCTCTTGGTCCTCCAGGTCCTCCCAGAGGGGGTCTTCTAGGTGGGCCTCCATACCCTCCAGTAGTATTGAAACAAGTTCCTCCATAATATGGAACATTAGACCAATTCAATTGTCCCTATGGTACAAACACATTTTCAGGGTAGGGCATTCCAGGATACACTCCCGTCGATGGTATTGATTGATAAGTTGGTCGAACCATAGGTGGTTGATTCCTAGGATAAGTATATCCCCAAGAAAGTGGAGCAACAACAAGTTGGACCCAAGAGGATCCCCCTTGACTAGATGAAGTACAACCGTGGTGGTATTGGGAGGAGGAAGGTTCACTACTGGTGGTCCAGTAGATAAGTTTTTTCTCGATACTAGAAATAGTCCCTCCAGTAGGTAACGAAATTTGTGCTAGGGTTTCCCCCTAGGGGTAAAAACTATTGGAGAGTTTGAAATAGATGGGGAATTTTGACTAGGAGAGGGTGTTTGGACTGGATTGTGACTAGGGGCAGGAGTGGAAACTGGATTCTAAGTAACCAAATTTTGAGTTAGTGATTCTGGAAGTTGAGCTACATATGGTGACAAAAGGCATGATACCCAGGTGGGTTGGTTCTTGAAGGATTAGGACGAGGATAAATACTTCTCCTCCTTGACTTTTCTACATTTTTTAATTATTTTGCACGTTTGTGCAAACTGTGCACATACTCGATAGATTCTCAAAACAATTTTTCATTTGACGAAGCATTCTAGATCCTTGTCCTTAAAGGAGCAAGTATATCTGGCTTTGTTGTGGTAGTTTCTTCCTCAACAATGGTATTTCCTAGACATTTTCTCTAAAAAGGAGTGTTTGGGCCATACTCTACCTCTATAGTTTCATCAGGTGGATGATTAACAGTCCAGTTAGATGAGCCGGGTTGACCCTCCATCAAAAAGTGAAAGGTGGTGTATGTTGTAGAAGGCAGTTGGACCAAAGGATTGTTATAAATGAAGAAATATTATCTAGACTTAGTGGATGAAGTAGTTTCTATAGGAGCATCAACAAAAGTTGGTAATTCCATGATTACACCTTCTTGTTCTTCCACGGCTGGAGGAGAGTCAGGTGTTAAACCCTTTAATCTACTGGAATAATTCCTCATAAATTGCTCAGCCAGGATGGTGGATGAAGTTTTCTACTCTAGGTTAAAAAGAGGAAAAACATACTCAAACAGACCTACATAAGCTAAAGGTCATAAGCAGTATTAAATGATAGGATGGGCTTAAGATATTTGGTCTCTCACTAGGATTGTCAAGCAGGTGAAACTCGCGATATACTGTAGGGTCCAACAGTAAAACACACTGAAGAATATCAACTGTCCCTCACCTGAATACCTGACTACTTGGACAGCACATGCGTAGTAATGTCCCCGAATGTTTTTTTTGGTGTATTTATTAAAACAAGAAAGCCAAAGGGTTTTTCTCAGATGGATAAGGAATCCTCGTAGGGTCTCCCGATATATTCAAGTTACGTGGGAGCTCAAATCCATAGTATTGTTGTCTAATACACAACCATACACAAGGGGAATTTTGATATGCAATCGAGTACATGAATTACCTTTCTATATACCTCAAGGGTACGTGAAAGGTCATTTGATATACCGATGGTATGTGCAAGAACTACGTAGGTCTCAGGTTGCAGTGTAAGAAAAGAACAACAGCTCCTACGTTTTATGATGTTGGAACACATCACTAACCTATCACTCAACTTTCTATACAATTTTAACCTAAAGCTACAATTTATTTTATTTGAATGATTAGTGATTTTTTGTGAGGTGTTGTCTCCAACATGACAAATTTAATCTATACGTAATGCACTTTATGACTTCGATAAGAACTAACTAGGGAAAATAAGAGGACATTTTTTTCTTTTTTCTTTCAAGAAAGCACACTAAATCTAATGTCCCTTTCAACAACTGAAAATAAAGACCCAACGAAAAAAATTACAAAGGAAATTCTTTCGAACAAAAATTTTCTTCAACAAGCACTCAAAATCTCTAAATTTAAGAAAGAAAACAAATCCTATAATGTGCATGCAAACTTAACTTTTTCTATGATGCCAAAAATATCTATTTGTCCCAACTACTCATGCAAATCGAAATGAAACTTCCCTAAGAATAAACAAGGTGAAATATCAAATTTCTTTTTGTATTTTCCAAAAAATAAAACACTATAGGTTTAGTTTTAAAAAATACAATTTTCAAAGCATGAACTACATAACAAAAAATCCAAAACTGAAAATTTTCCACTATCCTTTTCGTACTAATGAAGAAGACAAAGGATTTGGAGTTGAGCTTAGTAAGTAATAATCAGACTCACAAAAACCATTAGACTCAGAACATACAAATTCAAGAAAATCACCTAAAACTTTTTAGAGAAGAGAATTATCACAAAGAAAATTACAAAAATCATTTTAAAGGTGCTCTCAAGCCCTACCTCGGCGCACTGTAACAGGTTGCACCAGAGCGCTATAGCTAGGATCGGTGCACTTGGTCTGTTGTAGTAAGGAATCATTGATGCTCTACCTAATCTGTAGAAACACATTGTCGGTGCTTTGTGTCAAAAGAGAAAATGCACCCTGGAGGGATTGATGCTCTGTCAACCAAAGGTAAGTGCACCGGTGGATCAGTAAGTTAAAAAACTAAGGATCTATAGGAGAAACCAAAAGACAAACTGAGTTGGATTGCAAAGAGTGAACACCACTTCTGAAATAGAGTCAATAATTCAAATAGCAAGATAGATTACTTACCTTATCAGCTGAAATGACTAAAAGAAGATAAAATGACCTTCATAGTGAGATAGTTACCATAGCTTGTATATTTGACTGGATCTACACCAAGTCTGACTGGATATTTCCCAGATCTGACTGGCTTAGACTATACCCAATATGGTCACTAATTTTGTCATCAAGAATTATGAAATCGATGCGGACACTGTTTGTTCTTGTATCGTGTAAATTACAAGTGTAGAACAAAAGAGCACAGTAGTATATCCTTTCCTTAAGCAATCAATTTGAACAGTATGAAATAAACCATACCTCATACCTAGATCCCTTTGTCCTTGTTCCGAAAGCCCTTGCAAAGTTCAATACCTGCAAAAGATCAAGAGACAAAAAAAAGGGTCATAGTATCATGATAAATCAATTACTTATATAAGTGATCAAGGAATCTGATAATATTCAACTGAAATTAACAACACATCAAATATAGGAAAGGGGAACACTTTTTTATTAAATAATGAGAGAGTAAAGTTACAACCAAGCCTTGATGTTGATGGCTTCAACCTCTATAAGAAATATACAATCCTTCACAACTATGAGCATATCTTCACGTACAAGCCAACCCTATATTGCTTCTAACTTAGACTTCAATCCAACAATATAAGGGTCTTTTTTTGGCCTCCTCCATTCACATCATGAAGGATTCATTTATAGGCTTAAAACACATGAGATTGAAATGGGGAATTGATAGGAGATGATCCCAATAGGTGAGGGAGGAAAATTCCACCTCTCCGAATAAAATAGGAACTGAATCCACAGAGGCTCCCATAAGGAAGCTTCCAGAACCTTCTTTTTTCCTCTTTTTGGTCTATTGGTGCACCTAGTAGAAGGGGTAAAGGCATCGGCCTAATGTGTTGTCAAAGAAAAAGGTGGATCAACGCGTATTGCTTCAATGTGGAAATCACCGTCGGTGCTCTGTGAAAATAGGAGAAAGGAACCACCCTTCCAAAATATGGAAAAAATCTAACCAATATGTCTCAGGTCAGGATCTCTAAAAGGTTAACAAGCAATGTAGAATTTGTAGGTGCAGCACAATTATGCCTAAAATAGGAGTCTTTTTAGTCATTATTGAGTCACTAGTTCCATTAGGTCGACATGGCATAATTGGGCCACATTTACCAGTTACTAGAGTGTGGGTAACACTATTTGAGGCTAACTGCCATTGACTGCACTTTCATGCATCATTTTAGGCACCTCCTAGACCAATCCCTACAATTTAGTAGCCACTAGGAGTGCTGACACCAACCTCATTCTGTTGAGTTCAGTTGGTGACTAGTCAAGCCTAGTTAGCTTTCAATTACATTCAATTACATCCATTTCTATTTAGTTAGCATGAATCATTGATTAACTACACATGGGAGGGATCCTTTCCTCACCTACCACATTCAGTTAGACTAGTTAACTAATTCTAAGTAACTGAGGCACTGATTTAGACAACTTGAGCTAACTAGTTAAGATCTGATAGTGAATTAGACACATCTTGATATCCAAGTAGTTAGATTGAGTCAATCAATTAGAATTTCCTCTCTTCTATTCGAATTGACTGGTTATTAATACCAGTGTATTACATTGTATTAATTATCCATTTTTACTTTTGATTAATGAAAGCATAAACAACTGCAAATCATTATTGCACTATTTCATATCATATTTTGAGTAAAATTGCTTTTGTAATCTACTTGTGAGTTATTCCTTGGTTCATATATTCCCATGAGCTCAATTTTAATATGGTATCAGAGCCTCGACAGGACAAGGAACTTCTTGTTCTACATATTTCATGCTGGATAAAAGAATTTTTGAGCAAACTTGCTCCTTCCAACTTTGCAATAGAAGCAGCGAGTTTACCACATAATTCCTAGGAAAAGGAGTTGTTAATCAATATTTTTTGATTGACTAAGCTTGGGTGTGAAGCAAACTACAAAAGTACAGGTTTTTTACCTTACATTGTCTGTTATCTTGTGATTTGCAAGTTTTTCAGTCTCCTTCACTAAATTCACTACAACATCATAATGACCCCTTTTGTGGATCTTCTCACTCCTTTCAACTACCATTAGTGGAAGGAGGAAATGCAGATGCATTTTCACTCCAAAAGACTCTACATGGTCATTATGGACATAGAGGAAGAGCTTATTCATTATTTTGACAAAGAAAGTTACTGGAATAAGCTTGATGAAGCATATGGATTTCTGTGCCTTTCAATTTCTAGATATTTTCTCTTCCACATCAATGGATTGAAGACTCCAAAGGAGATTTGGGATTGTCTTGCTACTTTGTTTGATAAGAAATGTGACTTGAGAATCTATCAGCTAGAGAATGAGCTAATATCTCTAGAACTAGGAAACCTCAAAACCATGAATGACTTCTTCACCAAATTCAAGCACCTGGTGCTCCGGTTGAAAATATCTAAAGTTGAGAAGGAAGATGATCAAATCATCCTTTCCATCCTCTCAAAACTTGGTGCAAATTACTCAGTCCTTGTGTCAACCTTTCATACCGAGAATCTCACAATATTGAATTGGAATATGCCCACTCTCAATTCATTCATTGAGTCTCTCACCAATGAGCATGACAAGCTTGTCCAAATGGGGATCATCAGATCTTCCAAGGATCAATCCTTCTTTGCTGGAGGACTCAAAGCTACAAATGGAAAGGGGAAGGAAAATAAGACAAACAATGAGCCTCCTAAGGAGAAAGAGTAGTTATATGAGTCCTCAGGTTCTAGGAGGAACAAGAAGAAGGGAAAAGAGAAGGTCCTTTGCACCTATTGTGAAAGGGTCTTTCACTGAGAAAGCTCTTGTATGAGGAGAACTATAGATCAAATGGCTCTCCTTCTAGAGCAGCATAACATCACACTTCCAGCTGGTGCAGGGAAGGATGACCATGGAGAAAATACTGAAGAGCATGAGGAAATATTCCATGCAATGAAGGCTACTTGTTAAAAAACACATGCTTTCCTCATTGATTCTGGAGCTTCCAATCATATGATTGCATCCAAACAATAATTTTCTTCATTAAAGTCTACTGATGGTCCTAGCATTCACATGGGTGATGACAGTAAAATTTGAGCTACAGGGAAGGGTTCTATCAATTTTTAACACAGAAAGTTCAATGAAGTATTTTATGTGCCCTCCTTAGCTACAAATTTGTTATCTGTATAACATATGAGTCACACTGGACCTCCAAAGTGAGTGATATTTGGTCTTGACTTAGTGGAGATCACATATATATCTACTGGGAACATCATAGCAAAGGGTGCTGAAAATCATTCCTCCAAGTCATATGAATTATCACACCTCCTTCCATTTTCAAAACCAATGCACTCTCAGCTACCACTTGAAAGGGAAGGTAAAAACATTCTATCTACTCCTTTTGCAGTTTCACTAGTATTTCATAATCATTTGTATCAGTTTATGAGATTCAAGTTTAGGGTGATTCAGATCCAAATCCATTCCCTACTCCCAATACTAAGCCCAAATGGGCACAAAATTTTATTGGGGAAGCTCGGAAGATGACCGGAAATCAATCTGACACAAAAAGGACAAGAAATCAGTTCCAAAAAGAGAACCTTGCGCTATGTCATGCAAACTCACTTACTTCAGAGAGATGCAAGAAATTCTCTGTGAGACACTACATGGAAAGGTATGATAAGCTTCACTGCTCTCAGAAAAAACAAAGTGGATCATGTCTCTATTCATTCAAAAAGAGGCAAAGGTTACATTCCTCCTTCCTTCCATCATCATTTTGGGAGAAGATGGAGAAGTCTACATGCTAGGCCCTAGGATACCTATGCATAGAACAACATGCATTTTGATTCACTACACCACATAAATGAAGGTTGCAGAAACATTTTTTCAAGTTTTTTTAACTTGAATCCTGATTCTATTTGCTTAGTTTTGAGGGGGGTGTTTTTCCCATGCGGATTTCCCCCGTTTACTTGATTGTATTAAGAATTTACCATTTTAGCTATAATGGGTGACCTATTCTATTAGTTACCAGGGCCCACAAATTGTCCAAGTTATAATTCAAGGGGTTGTTGGGATTATAATCCTCCCTTGTCCAAATTGGTCAATTATGCCTAAAATAGGAGTCTTTTCAGTCATTATTGATTCACTAGTTCCATTGGGTCCACATGGCCTAATTAAGACACATGTACCATTTAATAGAGTGTGGGGAACACTAGTTGAGGATAACCACCACTGAATCCACTTGTATGCATCCATTTAGACACCTCCTAGACCAATCCCTACAATTTTGGAGCCACTGAGAGTGCCGACACCAACCTCCTTCAGTTGAGTTTACTTAGTGACTAGTAAAGCCTAGTTAGGAGTCAATTACATTTAGTTAAATATAGTTATATTCAGTTAGCGCCAGTCATTGATTATTTGCACGTTGGAAAGCGCCTTTACTCACCTACCACATTTAGTTAGACTAGTTAACTGATTCTAACTGACTAAGGCACTGATTTAGACAAGTGGAGCCAACTAGTTAAGATCCGATAGTGACTTAGACACATCCTATTATCCATGTAGTTAGATTGAGTCAATCATTTCAAATTTCCTCTTATGTATTCAAATTGACTGGTTATTAATATCAGTGTATTACATTGTATTAATTATACATTTTTACTTTTGATTATTGAAAGCATATACAGCTTGAAATCATTATTGCACTATTTCATATCATATTTTGAGTAAAATTGCTTGTGTAATCTACTTGTGAGTTTTTCCTTAGTTCATAGAGTCCCATGTGATCTGCTTTAATAGAAATAACACTTGTAAGTTGATGGTAGAATGAAAAAAGAGAGAATAAAAATCAATCAATATTTTATTAAGTTTTAGTTGTTGGTCACACCATAATAACACACATGTCATTAGAAAATTCAACCCATCACATTTCCAACTAGTCAGTAATTTCCCATCAGTTCGCATTCATATATAGTCATGCAACATAGTTGTAAGTTTGTCAAAAATAAAAGTAGTTAGAGTAGGTTAAGAGTCTAGAAGTCAATATTAATTATGAAGGGACTTAAGTCACATAGATGTATCAATCAAGTTAAGAATAATTATGTCCAGGAATATCTGTCACAAAAAGTTAGGATGTAGCAGTTACGGGAAATGTCCTCTTTTGGTCTAGCTATTAGAAATCAACATCACAACCAAAGAAGATTGAGAAATGTCCTAGTTAATGAAAAAGAACAGTGGGTGCATGAGGTAAATTGCAATCCATCTATTTGATTTCTTGTGTTAGAGAGTTATTTATTTCCAAATTGGGTCAATTTCATGAATCGGGTGGGTAGGTGAATTTCAAATTTTGAAGAAGAAGGAATAATAAATGGAAGAAACTTGCCACATTCAATGGAAGTAAAATAATTATGGTTATAATTAATGCATGGTCGATTCGATCAATCCTTCTAAAAATCATGGATAGATTGCATTGTGAAAAGGATATTTTCTAAGATTAAAGAGTACCTAGTGCAAGTTATGATAGGAGATGGTGTGAGAGGGTTGCATTGGGTTTAATGATAGGAGTGCTTGCACAAGAGATCCATTAGAACATGAATTTATAGGTATAGATAAGTTATAGTGTTGACCTCTTAGAAGTGAGAGATTCGAGTAGTGGAAGGATGTTGAGTTCATAGTAGAGAGAGTGTTGATCTCCGAGAAAAGTATGAGTTCGCAGTAGGAGTCATATTTGTTGCATAAAGAAATACCTAAGGAATAATAATGAATTAGGTTAGGTATCTATTTGTTGTTTATGTGTTATATTATTTTGATCTTTGTGTGTATGTGGGGGAGGGTGTGCATATCAGTGGCACCAGATGTTTTTGGGCTATTTTTGGTTGTTTTTGGGAATTTTCTAAAAATATGTAATTTAATCCCTGTTAAGGGATTGGAGTCTATTTTCTAATATGGGTTAATGAATTAGAGTATTATATGTTCAGAAATACATATATTTTGTATTATGAGTGATTAGTAATGATAATGAGAAAATATGAAGTCGATCCAAGTTTTGTTGTTTTTTCAATTTAAGGGTTTCCAGTGCAAATATTTGTGTTTTATGTGTGAATTCTTTTGTGTAATATCTATTTTGCTTAAAATAATATGTACCCTTTTATTTTATACATAGGTTTAAAACTTACATGTGGTATCTAAGAGCGATTATTGGCATCAACATGACACCTTTGTTATTGAGGGTTCTACATGGTTGATAGATCTTGGGCATATGATAAACCTAGGTTCAATGGGAGATTTGCAACATTGATTCATGCATTAAAAGATAATGACAAGAAGTTAAAGAATTGAGATCGAGAAATTTAATGGCCAAAACTTTGAGCTATGGAAGCTCAAAACGAAGGATCCTATTGTTGATCAATAATAGTGGAGTGTTGTGGATCTAGGTACACAACCCAATGGAATGTCGAAATAAGATTGTGATAAATTACAAAGAGGGAAAGGAGTACAATTTTATTGTCTTTATCAGACACTGTGTTGTTAAATGTATCTGGAGAATATAGTACATTAAATATCTAGACAAAGTTATAGAGTTTGTATCAATTAAAATATCTTGAAAACAAGTTTTTTATGCAAAAGACAATGTATCATCTTAGAATGGATGATAATTACACAGTGACAGGGTGTATGAATGTTTGCAATACTCAAGTAAGTCAGAGACCCTTTATTGGCACTAAAATTACTGAAGAAGATAAATGTATTACATTATTGGGTTCTTTTCCATATTCATGGGACAACCTAACCATGTCAATATGTAGTGTTAGTCAAGAGACTTGAAAATGTGATGAGATAATATCATCCCTACTATCCGAAGAGATGAGCAGAAAAACCATGGATACTCATAGAATGGATTCCTTGTCTATGAGAGATCACCCCTAAGAGAGAAAAAAAGGGATCTTGGGGGATATCTAAATCTCAAGGTAGTTTTAAATCCTGAGGAAAATGTATAAGGAAGTGCTGGAAATGCGATAAAGTTGGGAACTATAAAAATGATTGTATATATAAGAATGTTGAGAAATAAAATGGATATGAGGATACCCATTCCATAGAGGCAAAGACCTCCTTAGAAGAAGGTGGAAGTATGAGCACCTAAAGTCGACACGTAACCACTCAAAATGTGATATATGGTTGTTTGACTTAGGTGCATCATGTCATATGACCCCGAATAGGTAGTGGATTTCTGAATATGAAAAGTACAATGGAGGATATGTGTACTTGGGAGATGATTAACCGACAAGTATCACTATATGTGGTAGAATCAAGTTGAAACCTAAGGATGGAAGGATTATAAATATCCCTAGAGTGCTACACATTCCAAATCTAATGAGAAACTTGATATGTTTCGGAAAGATCAATGTTGAAGGTGTAATGACTATGTGCGGAGATAATGGTTGCAAAATGGTTTGAGGTTCAATGGTATTAATGAAGGGATTTTGGTATGGAAATATGTGCAAACTATTAGGAAGAACCATCATTGATGAATGTAACAATTCTTTTGTTCTTGAGGGAGAAGGTAAAGATGCAACAACCATGGCTACATCGGGAGGAAAGACAATGCTAGGGCATAAAAACTTGGGGCATATTGAAGAAAAGGGGCTTCAAGCATTACATGATAATTGTATGGTTGAATGTATACTAACCACACTTTGGATGTTTATTTCTATTAACATTTCATATTTGGAAAATAAAACCAAGTAATATTTGCATCTGGTGCTACAAGAGAAAAGGGAATTTTAGAGTTAATACATAGTGATGTTTGGACCTATGCTTGTTTCATCATTAAGTAAATTTTTGTATTATGTTTCATTTATAGATGATTTCTCAAGGAACGCATTATTTCCTTCGAAATAATTAAGAAGTATTTTCTAAGTTTATAGAATTTAAGGCTCTTGTAGAGAATCAAACATAAAAGAAAATAAAGGTGTTGAGGACAGATAACGGTGGAGGGTTTTGCAAGAATGAATTCAAGGAATTCTGTAAGAAGCGTGGTGTAGCGCGGTAGAATACTACTCCATACACACCTCAGCAAAATGGAGTTGTCTAAAGGATGAATAGGACATCAAGGGAAAAGGAAAAGAGTATGCTAAGTAGTGTTGGGATATGACAATAATTATGGGTATAGGTTGTGGAGACAAATTACTTGGTAAATCTATCACCCACATCAGCTCTTGTTCACAAAACTCCACAAGAGGTATGGAATGGAAAGAAAACCTCTATTAAGCATATGGAAATTTTTGTATGTGATGCTTATGTACATGTTCCAAAGGGGAAAAGGAGAAAGTTGGATGACAAAGATGAAAAATCTATTTTTATTGTCTATAAATATGGTTTCAAAGGTTAAAAGATTTGGAATCTTGTAACTAAGATGATTGTTTATAGTTGGTATGTTGTGTTTAGAGAGGTCAAAGAAGTCCCTATATAGGAAGTTACTCCAATTGAAAATGAATGAAAGAAAATAGAGTTTGATTTAGAAGGTGAAGAATATGACTCAACAAAAGAATATGAATAATAAGAAGAACCTCATACCCTAATTTTGAGGAGATCATCTCAAGAAATAAGGAAACCTGAAAGGTATTCCCCTCCTGATCTTCACTCTCATTTGGATTTGTCTATTACTGACGATGATCCTAGAAATGTGAAGGATGTTGTTGATTCATAGGGAAGTGAGCTTTGGAAGAAGGCCACAGATGAATAAATTGATTCCTTGGATAAAAATGAAGCTTGGGATTTAGTTTAGTTACGATCTATAAGGAAAGTTGTTGGAAGCAAATGGCTATTTAAAAATAAGTTGAATGTAGAAGGTCAAGTGGAGAAGTACAAATATTTCTTTGTACTAAAGGTATATTCTTAGGTAGAGGGGATTTATTTTGGTGAAATATTTTCTCTAGTTGCAAAATTAAATTTCTTCTTGCTATTTCTATTGCTTTTGATTTTGAAGTAGAGAATATGTATGTGAAGAAAGTTTTCTTACGTGGATATCTTGAAGAAGGAATCTACATGAAGTAACCATAATGGTTCATAGTAAATGGAAAAACAGATATAATATGTAAACTAAAAAATTCCCTTTATTGACTAAATAAATATCGAAGGATGTGGTACCAAAATATTAACACATATGTACTCAGATTGGGGTCTGTGAGAAGAAAGCATGATTAACATAGTATTGTATGTTGATGACATGTTGTCGATTGGAAACAATAAAGATGTTATAAATTAGGTGAAGTCTTAGTTCTCCTCCAAATTTGACATAAAGGATCTGGATGTTGCAAAGTTCATTATGGGAATGGAGATAAGAAGAGATCGTGCAAACAGGAATATTTGGTTATATCAAATAAAATATGTTGAGACGGTACTGCAAATATTTAACATGCATGAAAGTAATCCACTCAACATCCTTATTCCTGTTGGTTTACAGTTATCTATAGATCAATGTCCCAAAACATGAAAAGATGAAGAATAAACGGCATGATTTCCATATTCCGGTGCAGTTGGTAGTTTGATGTATGAAATGCTCTTTAATAGACCATACATTTCTCATGCAGTGGGACTTTTGAGTAGATATGTGTTAAAACTAGAGAAAGAGCATTGGACAACTATAAAGAAGGTCTTCATATATTTGAGTGGCACCACATATTATGCAATCTCCTACCAAGGAAGACCTGGACCAAACAACTTAATAGATGTACATAGATTTATTGCTGCAAACTGGGTTGGAACTCTAATTGTAGAAGATATAGAAGTGGGTATTTATTTATCCTATATGGAGAAGCTATCAATTGGATGAGAAAGGGATAGGTTGTAGTTGCACTCTCAACTACATAAGCTAAATACATGGAATCCACTCATGCTAGAAAAGAAGTAGTATAGCTGCAGATATTGTGTTCAAGTGTTGGGTTTGTACGGAAATCCGCAAGGTTAGATTGTGATAACCAAAGTGCAATATTCCTATAAAATAATCATGCTTATCATACCAAGAAAAATCATATTTATGTGCAATATCACTTTGTGAGAGATATGATTGAAGACAAGGAGGTGTTTCTCGAAAAGGTTGGCACCTTAAGAAATGTAGCAGACACATTAACAAAGTCTGTCAGTATAAAGAAGTTCTCTTGTTGGAGAGAATCTATGGGCATTTATTTTTTGAACCTATTACCTTATAAGTACATGACTCATTGTTATGCAAAGAAAAAACAAGTGGGATAATGTTGGGTATGTGTTATATTATTTGCATGTGTGTGGGGGAGTCGCCTATTAATGGCATGCCTAACAATCCCTTCACCTAGTTAAGGGTTTTCCTGGTTAAGAGTTTATAGGGTAAATCTCTATGTTTAATGTGTGAATGTTGTGGTGTAATATCTATTTTGTTTAAAATAATATGTATGATTTGCTTCTCTACACATGTTTAAAACTTACAGTGTTGCAGGAATTCATTGACGATTGCACGCAGGTAGAAAATTAAGGAAACAATTTTCATTTTAAATAGGTTATGCAGATCAACACTGTGATTTTCTAGGAGTCACCAGAATGGCCACACATTCATACAAAGGTGAAAGAGGATTTTTTGGTTCCTATATTTGGTTTATGGAATACTACCAATGATTAAGAGAAGCATAACACCACACAGTTGCATTCCAACACTAGTACATGGAAGTGATTCTGGTCACTATTGAAACATACAAGATTCCCTCATATTTGATAGACAAGCATGAATCTGCAGTATGATTTTCCATGGATGCAGACATTGTGTAGGAATATTTATTATTGCATAGATATTATGTCTTTCTATATCATAGAAGAAGACATCAAAAGGATATAACAGACTAGCCATGAGAGTACGAAATTCATCCAAACTCAGATGTGGAAATGCTAGAAACCCCCAAGGGGGACAAACGGAAAAAGAAAACCACTTTGAAAGGAACTATGATGTGTGGTTCACTAAGGATACAACATCAAAAGAAGAAGAAAGACCAAGAAGGAACCTTAGGAAGTGTTGGACTCCAACAGAAGAAGTAATTCCACAACATAAATTTGACCTTAGAGATAAAAGAGCAAGAGATGTAGGAAGATAATGTGCAGAAGACGCCATAGGATTAGGAAAACCTAGACCATGAACACATGCTTGAAGGGGATAGGTAGATTAACTGCACCCCATCTCCAAAGTGATAACTGCATTCCACTAAGAAGGAAGGGGATCCTAAACAAGAATTAACACTTCAAAGAATAATCAACACTATTGAAGTCAACCTAGATTCATAGAAGTTATTACACATGGATTCACCCAAGTAACACAGTAGGATGAAAATAATATTATGATTGGATACCCCAAGCCCTAAAAGCTCCAATATGGAATTGGAACAAACTATGTGAGAAGTGGTGCAGGACACTTAGAGACATTGGTGCACTGAGGCAGAATAGAGAGTGTTGAACATCGACCCTTGGTTTATCTCAATCACGGAAGCAAAATATTATAGGTTAATAACACAAAGTTTTACATTATTTCAACTAAATTTGATACAGGTCCCATTTAAACAACTATAGGATTACATGTCTTCTTAGATGCAAGGAATGGGAACTCTCTATCTTGAATTGAGTGGAGCATATAGTGGCCAAATGTTTTTGGGTTGTTTCTTGTTGTTTTCTGGATTTTTCTAAAAATATGTAATTTAATTCTAGTTAAGGGATTGGAGTCTAGTTTATAATCCAAGTGAATGGATTATGGTATTGGATGCCTTCAAATACCTATATTTTGTATTGTGAGCGATTCATAATGATAATGAGAAGTTAGGAGGCGTGGCTTCAAGGTTTGTTGGTTTTTCTAGTTAAGGGTCTCCAAGGTAAATTTATGTATGAATTTTGTTGTGTAATCTCTAATTTTTGTAAAATAATATGTATGCTTTTCTTCTCCACACACATTTAAAAGTTACACTATTCCAGAAATTCATTGATGATTGCATGGAGGAAAAAAAATTAGGAAACAACTTTCATTTTAAATGGTTTTTGTAGATCAACGTTATGATTGTATAGAAGTCATCAGAATGACCACAATTTGACATAGAGCTAAAACATGATTTTCTGGTGCCTATATTTGGTTTATGGTAGAATAACATGTAGTTTGATTCCAACACTAGTACATTTCAGGTCATTTTTAAATCATACAGCATTCCCTCATCTTTCATAGACAAGTATTACTCTGTGGTATACTTTTCCATCGATGCACACAATGTGTTCATCTCATTGTGTAGGAAGATCGACTATTGCACAAAGATCATGTATTTAAGTATAATAAAAGAAGACACCAAAGGCACGATGGTGGAATGGTCACTATAGTACAAACATCATATAGACTTGGATGTGGAAATGTTAGAGACCCTCAAGGAGGATAAAATGAAAAGAGAAGACCAATTTGAAATGCGCTACGGTGCATGGATCACTGAGGCTACAATAGAAAAAGAATAAGGAAGACCAAGAATGAACCTTAACAAGTGTTGGGATCTGGCAAAAAAAGCATTGATGCAAGATAATTTTGACCTTTGAGATAGAAGAGGAAGATACACAAGAATAAAATGTGGGGCAGATGCCAAAGGGTGATCAATACCTCCACCAGGAACACATGCCTGAAGGAGATAGGTAACCTGATTGCACCTCATATCTAAAGGGATAAACATAACAAATACACTCCATTGAGAAGGAATGGGAGCCTAAACAAAGAATTAAAACTTCAAAGATTAATAAACACTATTTAAGTCAACCTAGATTCATATGACATATTACACTTGGATTTACCCAAGAAACTAGGGAGGATGAAAAGAAAATTATGATGGGCCAACCTAATCCTTGGAAGCTCCAACATGGAAGTGGAAAATATTTCATGAGTAGTGGAGTAGGACAAATAGTAGTATTAGATAGCCAATGTTGAATACAATGTTGAAAATCAACCCCTGGTTTGGCTTAGTTATGAACTCAAAAGCTTCCACATCAGTAACAACAAGTTGTACATGGTTTTAGATAAATTTGATGCAACCCCCATTTCACCAACTAAAGGATTACATATTTTGATTGATACAAGGAATGGGAACTCGATAGCTTGACTTGAGTCAGGAATATAGTGGAAAATTGTTTTGGGTTGTTTTTGGGAATTTTCTAAAAATATGTAATATAATCCTGGTTAAGGAATTAGAGTCTATTTTATAATCCAAGTGAACGTATTAGGGTATTGTATGTTGTGGAATACCTATATTTTGTATTGTGAGTTATTCATAATGATAATGAGAAAATAAGAGCAGGGGCTACAACATTTGTTGGTTTTCTTGGCTAAGGGTTTCCAAGGTAAATATCTTTGTTTGAGGTGTGAATGACATGGTGTAATCTTTATTTTTCTTAAATAATTGTATGTTTTTCTTCTCTACATAGGTTGAAAACTTACAATATTGTAGGAATTCATTGATGATTGTATGGAGGCACAAAATTTAGGATACAGAGTTAGTTTTAAATGTGTTATATAGATCAACGTTGTGATTGTCTATAAATCACAAGAATGGCCATAATTTTACATAGAGTTGAAAGATAATTTTATAGATCCTATATTTGGTTTATGGCTAAATATCAATGACCATGAGAAGCAGAATTCCATTAGTTTCATTCCAATTCTAGAACACATAGATGATTAAGTTCATTGTTGAATCATACAAGATTCTCTCATATTTGATAGACAAGTATGACTCTTCAATATGTTTTTCTATGGATGCACACAATGTCTTCATCTCATCATGTAGGAGTCCCAACTATTTCATGGAGGTTATGTATTTCTATATCATATAACAAGACACCAAAGAGACGATAGAAAAATAGCCAATATATACTGACTTCATCGAAACTCGGATGTTGAAATGCTAGAGACACTCAAGGGGTAAAAAAAAAGGGAAAGAATATCAATTTGAAAGGAACTATGATGCATGGATCAGTAAGGCTACAGTATAAAAAGAAGAAGAAATAACAAGAAGGAACCATTAGAGGAATTTTGAGGTCTGAAATGGACCTCCTAAGGAAAATAATAAAATAATATTTATTAATTTTGGAGGAAGAAAGAAAAAAACTACTATTTTTGTTTGTATTTTCAACATATCTCAATGTGTTTTTACTCAAATTTCAAGTGAAAGAGCTGGTTGGATGCCGAATTAAATTACTCATCCAATGAGTACCCACACTGCATACTTTTTACAGACCCCTCTACCCCAAAATCAAGAAATAACTGAAAAAATGTGATGATGATGTCATCATCATGTTTTTTTAGCTATTTATTGTTTTTGGGGTAGCGGGGTATGTCAAAAGTATTCACTATGGGTACTCATTGGATGTGTAATTTAATTCCACATCCAACGAGCTCTCCTGATCAAAATTTCAGTAAAAACATAGGGAGATATTTCGAAAATACAAACAAAAATAGTTTTTTATGACAAATATGTCAATTCTACCATTATGGTTGACTCATTTTATTGAAAACATATTGGTTCTTGAATTCCAACTAACAATAATTTATTGTTGGTGCATTTTCTTATAAGGCCCATTTCAGACCCCAAATTTCCTCTAATGCTTAGGAAGTGTTAGGATCCAACAGAAGAAGCAGTCCCATAATATAATTTTGAAGTTTGAGATACAAGAGGAAGAGAAACAAGAAGAAAATGTGGAGCAGACACCATAGGATCAATAATAAATCCATCAGGAACACATGACTGAAGGGCATAGGTCATCTGACCATACCCTGTATCCAAAGGGGGAAACAAAAAACATCCCTCCACTTAGAAGGAAGGGGAGCCTAAACACGAATTAGCACTTCAAAGAATAATAAGCACTATTGAATTCAACCAAGATTCAAAGTATGTATTAGACATGGATTCACCCAAGCTACTCAGCAGGACAAAAAATTAGATTATGATTGACCAACCCAAGCCCTAGAAGTGTTAAACAAATGTAATTGTGGAAGATATTCTATTTTGTATTATTATTGTTATTACCCCTTCCGGAGATGTTGTTCCTTCGATTAGGGATGTCATTGATGTAATTGGTCATGTAAGTATTGAGGTAAATCCTTTGTTGCAAGTCAGGTCAACAGTACCCACAAATGTATTATTAAAATGTATTTTTGAGTCTTCCAAGGCAAGTCGTCCATGGAAGCAAGGAGAATTCGAACTAGTTTGGTTATTAGTTATCTTAGCTGATTACTATAAATAGGAGAGGAGCTTCCCTCATTTGGAGAATAACAACACTCAATACATTTCTCTAGAGAGAGAAGAGACAATCCATCTGGAGGAGAGGAAGCAGTCTAGTATTGTTCTTGGGTCTTACACTGTACTTGGTTGAAGTCTATATAGAGGAATTTTTGCTTGGTTTTATTTGCTATGAGGGATTCCCAAGATAAATATTTGTGTTATCATTCTTTCTAATGTGATTGTTATTATTTTAGAGATCCTTTTTTTTTGTATAATAACTTTTAAAATATAAAAATGGTATCAGAGCTAACCTGAAAGAGGGAATTGCACAACATCTCATCCGGCAATGTGACAAGCTAGGATTTCCTATTTTGGATCCTCCCTCCATAGATTAGATGGAAAATAAGGTCCACTCAACTCAACCTAAGAGGGAACTTATTTTTATCAAAGCAGTTTTTCATTCTGAGTATTTTCACTTTTTGACCAACCACTATTGTCGGGAGAAACTAAGGCATCATATTTTTCAAGGTTCCCTCCTCATATTCCAGAAAAGAAAGATACATTCTATCTATCCTTGCAGAGACATATTTTTTCCTCCTCTGATATCTACAAGTGATCATAATTGGAAAATAGGGTTTCATAGACAAACCCTAGGTCATCTTCAAGTTGGTTCTAGAAAAGGTCCTCAAACTGGTAAGTACTATCTCCTATGTTTCCATTTGAGGCTCTCATTTTTTAAATATAAACAATACCAAGCTTGATGGAAATCTTGAGGGAGTAGAGAACTTTAGA
Organism: Pseudotsuga menziesii; assembly: GCA_001517045.1. Lineage (NCBI taxonomy): Eukaryota > Viridiplantae > Streptophyta > Pinopsida > Pinales > Pinaceae > Pseudotsuga > Pseudotsuga menziesii. Next base: position 185,638 of record LPNX010481350.1, read on the forward strand.
GCATGGAATTACATGCTCATGCTCATCCTTGAATAACATGACCTAGATGGAGTTATCAAAGAAGAGGTCAAGGAAATAGAGGGAGAAGAGGCAGAGGCCAAACACGAAAAGGATATGATAAAATTAAAAGGATCATAACTAATTCCATCAAGGATTAGTTGATTTCCCAGATTTCTTTAAATAACACTCCAAAACAAATGTTTGATGCATTAACTAATATATTTGAAGGTAATAACATCAACGGAAGAATGACCTTGAGAAACCAACTCAAGGGTGTGAAGATACAAAACACATAGACCATAACATCATATTTCTCAAGAGTATCTTAGATAAAAGAACAATTAGAAGCAATTGGTGATATGGTTGAAGAAGAAGAAGTGGTGATTACCACCCTATTAAATGGTCTCCCTAGAGAATGGGATTCCTTCATTAGAGGAATATGTTCTAGAAGAAAGTTAACCAAGTTCAACAAGCTATGGGAATAATTTGTACAAGAAGAAGGAAGGATAATAAATAGAGAAAAGAAGATAAATGATAATGAAGATCAAGATTTAGCTACACATCTCAAGAATGGATGAATCAAAAGGAAGAGTCAAGGTTCATCTCCCAGAATATCACCTGACATCAAGAAGAACAAGATACCTAAAACAAGAATAAACACATAAAACGAAGACTCTAGTGAAGAGTATATCCTAATTTCATCTCTCACAGGTTCAATCACTGATGGAAATGACACCTAGCTCATAGATAGTGGTGCTTCCAAACATATGACAAGACATAAAGATTCACTCACTTGTATTACTCAAAAATAATATTCACATAAGGTGTAATGTGCATACGATCATAAGTACCACATCAAAGGAATGGGAAAATCCTCTTACAAATTAAGAACTGGAAAGTTCATGGATATAAAAGAAGTCTTATATATTCTAGGTTGAAAGAAGAATCTTCTTTCCATATCATCTCTAGATAAGAAAGGGTTTAGATTTTCTTTTATAGATGGTGAATGCCTTATGTGTCCGAAAGGGAAAACAATAGATGATACTACTATAATTGGTTTCAAAGAAGGAAGACTCTACAAATTTAAAGGACACACAAATTCAACCCTTACAGCCAGCACTATTAGTCCATGTGAACTATGGCATAGAAGACTTCTTCACGTAAACTACAAAGCATTACCAATTATGAGCAAGGTTGTCACGGGTCTATTTGAGATCTAGGCCAATCATGAGCAAGTATGTAAACAATGTGCTCAATGAAATAACACTAAGAATCCATTCCCAAAAAGTAACAAAAAAGTAAAGGGGATCTTGGACATTGTACACTCAGATGTGTGCCGACCGATGTCAGCCACTTCCTTAAGTGGGTATGTATATTATTCCTCCTTTACTGATGATTACTCTCATCATAATTGGATATACTTCTTAAAATGAAAAGACAAAGTATTTGGAAAATTCAAGGAATTTAAGGTTCTTGTGGAGAATCTCTCTGAAAAGAAGATCAATATCTTAAGATTAGATAATTGAGGAGAATTCACTTCAAATAAATTCAAGGACTTCTGTAATGAAGTTGGTATTAAGAGGGATCTTACCACACTAATCCACAACAAAATGGAGCAGCCAAAAGAAATAATAGATCCATCATGGAAGTAGTTAGATAAATGATCCATGGTGAAGATCTTCCTATGCACTTTTGGGCAGAAGCAACAAGAACCATGGTCTATTTTTATAATATATTATCTCACAATTCTCTTAGAAACAAAACCACAGAAGAAATGTTCACTAGTGAAAATCCTAAAGTAAGACACCTAAATATATTCGGTTGTCCTATATACTTACATGTTCCAAAGGAGAAAAGATCAAACTTAGACCCTTCAGTAAAGAAGGGAATATTTGTTGGATATAGTGAACAGTCAAAAGATTATAGAATCAATATTCCGGGATTCCGCCAGATCAATATGAGTAGAGATGTTACATTTGATAAAGATACAACCTTCACCAAATCCAGAAATATCTTTGCATATGAAGATAATGAAGAAGAGGAGGAGGCTACTAGAACTACAGAAGGTACTAGACCACCAATTAGAGATATTGAAGAAGATAATATACAAGAATATCATGACCTCGCAGAACCTCAAGGACTCATGGAAGCACCCCGAAATATGATCACAACAAAAATAATATTAGCTTGGGATCATGATGTTATCAAAGAAGCAGAAAGATAGGGTGCACCAGAAGGAATCAAAAGACAAAGAATATATTCAAACTATGTGGCATGAATGAGCAATATTGTTGATGAAGAACTCACATGTTTTGAAGAAGCTTCAAAGAAGATGGAATGGATGAAGGAAATGATAGAAGAATATCAATCAATCATAAAGAATGATGTTTTGAATGGGGTTCCAAGACCAAAGGACAAATAAATAGTTTCTTCAAAATGGATTTTCAATACAGTTAAACATTTAGCAGATGGTAGTGTTGAAAAGTGTAAAGAAAGATTTTCCGCACGAGGATTTTCACAAAAGGAAGGAATTGGTTATGAAGAAACTTTTGTACTAGTAGCAAGTTATACTTTTATCAGAACTATCCTTGCCTTGGATGTAGGGTACTTTTAAGGATTCTAATATTATACTTAAGAATAGTATTATAGGTAATTTTTTTGGATTGAAAAAAACATGTTTATAGATAGGTAGGCAAATACTAAATATGAAACTTACAATTAACACTGTAATGTGTAAATTTTGGCAAATATTATGTTAAGAAAACCATATTTTATGTAAATATAGACGATATTAGAGACTAAAAAGCGAATTTATTTTTTGAAAAACCCCCAAAAATAGCCAATTGGCAAAATTTCACCACTAAAAATTACCCCGCTTGGAAGCCAAGATGAAATGGAAGCTACATCAAATTGAAGTAAGAACAACCTTCCTAAATGGAGTCATAGAAGAAGAAGTATATATTGAACAACCACCAGGATTTGAAACCCACGACAAGGAAATACATGTTTGCATATTAAAGAGATCTCTATATGGGTTAAATGAAGCACCCAAAGCATGCTATGAAAGAATTAATAGATTCCAAACTTTGAATTTGGGTTTTACCAAAAGTAAAGTTGATTCCAACTTTTACTATAAGGTTTAAAATGATGGGATCGTGATATTACTACTATATGTATATGACCTATTTTTGATAGGGAAGGAGAATCTCATCAATGAATGCAAGAAGAAACTTGCAACATAATTTGAGATGAAATACCTTGGCACAATGCACTATTTCCTAGGTCTTGAAATATTGTAGTTTCTTGATGATATTTTCCTAACCCATGGAAAGAACACAATAGATATTTTGAAGAGATTTGAGATGTTATATTGAAAGGAAATTAACACTCCGATGGTAACAAACATGAAGCTACTGAATGATGATTCTTCGAAAGGAGTAGATGTCACATTATACAGATAGATTATTGGCTCACTGATGTATTTGACAAATACACAACCAAATATATGTTTTTTTGTGAACACCTTCAATCATTATATGGTGGAGCCTTGACATGGTCATCTAGTTGCAACAAAACATGTGATGAGGTACCTAAAAGATACATTGGACTTTGGACTCATATATACAGGTGCCAATGAGTTCATATTATGTGGCTATACTGATTCGAATTGGGCAGGAAGTGTTGAAGATAGAAATATCAATTTAGAATGTTGTTTCAGTTTGGGATTAAGTGTGATCTCATGGCTTAATAGAAAGAAAACAAGTGTTTCCCTCAGTACAACTGAGGTTGAGTACATTGCATCATGTTCAACCTATAGCGAAGTAGTATGGCATCTCCAACTATTGGCATGATTTCTCAATACTGATATGGATACAACTGATATTTTTTATGACAATAAGAGTTGAATCAATTTAAAAAAGAACTTGATGTTTCATGATTAGTCAAATAATATCGATATAAAGTATCATCACATCCAAGATATGGTGTAGAGAGGAGATGTGAAGCTCCAGTATTTTCCTACAGAGGAACAAGTTGTTGGTGTGTTTCCTAAGCCTCTTTCTCATGTAAAGTTTGAACACTTTCCATAATATCTTGGTGTATTCTGAAAGGACCTCCCTGGAAAGAGGGAATTATGATGAGATTGTTATTATGTATGAGATGGAAGTGATGAACCAGTGAAGAAAAGGACACTGTGCTTGCAGAGTACGGTGAGGTCCAACATTCACTTATGGATGAAAGTATCCTCCTTCAGGATGGTCTTGTAGACAAGAACACTCTCTTGTTGAGAGTGGTCTTAGCCCTTACTGACTAAGGATGGTCCTTTGGACGATACTACTCTCTTATGAATAGTGATCCTACATTCACTTGTATGATGGCCCTATGGATAATAACACTCTCTTCCTAAGAGTGGTCCTAGCTCTCACTGACTGAGGATAGTCCTATAGACAATAGTAGTCTCTTCTGGAGAGTGCTCCTATATTCATTTAAAGGATGGTATTGCATACAAGAACACTCTCTTGTTGAGAATGGTCCTAGCACTTACAGGTCGAGGATGGTACTATGCATGATAGTACTGTCATTTGTTGAGTGGTCCTGCATTTAGTTGTGGACGAGATCTGTATTCAGTTGTAGACAACGATATCCTCTCTGAGAATGGTCCTATGGACAAGAACAATCTCTTGTTGAGAGTGGTCCTATAACTTACTAGCCGAGGATGGTCCTATAGACGATAGTACTCTCATATGTTAATGAGTGGTCCTCTATTCAATTATAGATGATCTCTATATTTAGTTTCAAAAGATAGTATCCTCTATGAGGATGGTCTTACGGACAAGAATGTTCTCTTTATGAGAGTGGTCCTAACACTTACCGACTAAGGATGGTCCTATGAATGATAGTAATGTCTTATGGAGAGTGGTCCTACATTTACTTGGGAATGAGTTCATGCATTCAGTACTAGAGATTATGAAGGCTCAAGATGACACTAGAGATGATTATCTATATGATGTTGATGCTCTAAGAGATGAGGCTTGAGTTGACGATGATGCTCAATATGATTCCATAGATGATGATGCTCGATATGATTCCAGAGATGATGATGCTTGAGATGATGCTAGAGATGATACTAGAGATGATGTCTGAGATGATGATGATGCTTGAGACAATACCAGATGATAGAGATGTCTCTGATGATGGTGTTCCATGGATGATGAGGATGATGATTTAATTGTGAGAAATTCCCATGACATATAGATTCACCAGTCAGTTGTACATGCATGTTGTTGTATTGTAGAATACATTCCTTGTTAAGAGAGAGTGTTAAAGGAATGTAACTCTGAAAGATATTCTATTTTGTATTATTATTGTTATTACCCGTTTCGGAGATTTTTTTTCTCCAATTATGGATTTCATTGATGTAATTGGTCATGTAAAGTAATGAGGTAAAACCTATGTTTTAATTCGGGTCAGTAGTACCCAAAAAAGTATTATTAAACTGTACTTTTTATTCTTCCAAGGCAATTCGTGCTTGGAAGCAAGGATAATTAATCCCATTTGGGTTATTAGGTATCTCAGATGATTAGTATAAATAGGAGAAGTGATTCCCTCATTTGGACAAGAGCGACACTCAAGTAGTTTCACTAGAAAGAGAAGAGACATATCATTTGGAGGAGAGGAAGTAGTCTAGTCTTGTTCTTGGGTCTTACACTATACTTGGTTGAAGTCTATATAGAGGAATTTTTTTTGGTTTTTATTACCCATGGGGGTTTCCTAGGATAAATGTTTATGTTCTCTTTTTTTTGTTGTCCTTGTTATTCTTTCAGTGATCCTTTTGTTTTGCTATAACAACTTTTAAAATCTTAACAGGAAGCTCGAGTATAAAAGTGGAAGATACTACGTGAGGAGTGGCACAAGACACTTAGAAAAATCAAAGGGTCAAGTTCAAATAGAGAGTTTTGAAAATATACTTGGTTTATCTCTATCATGGAAGTGAAATATTCCATGTTAATAACACAAAGTTGTACATGCTTTAAGGTAAATTTGATGCATGCCCCTTTTCAATAACTACAAGATTACATGTTTGATTTGATGAAATAAATGGGAAATCACTATAATGACTTGATTCAAGCATATATTTGTGAAAATTTGATTCAAATGAAGATATATGAGCTAATGGAATCCTCACAACTCAAGATATTCACAAGCTATCCATAAAAACAATGAAAAGAGAAAGATTAACACACAGAGATGGTGCAAAAAAATTATGTTTATATTACTTTAAATCATGTAAATATGCATGGTACATGTTTATAATATAATGGGATAAATTATTTATCCTTAGGAGTAAAATCGGTTGCATATAATTGCAAGCTTAGATTAGACCTCAAAGCCCCCTAGGTTGACCAATAAGCTCCCAAACCACATAAAAAGGTAAATAATGGACATGTGAACGTGGTTAAAGCATGCTAGAACATAAATTAGGATATGATAGGAATTTTGGAGTGCATGGGTGAGCGGGAGTGTCTCTAAGAAGCATTTAATGGTCCAAAAGGGCCAAAAACCACCCGAATACATCCATGGGCGCCTCTGGTCAAACCAGTTCCCCATTTTAAGGATTAGGAGTTCCCCAAGGACTGAAATTTCATTAATGATGGTGATAATTCTCTTAGTTGACAAAAAATAGGGCGCTTGGGTGTATTAATGAGTCCAAAGCCCCCATATACCTTGCTCTACCAACATAACCAAGGTTTGGACCATATGAGATAAGTACAAGACAAATAAAAACTTTTCCTAGGTGTATGATACAATGGTACTATGTGATATGATTCTATAACACCCCCATTTAATCTTAAATTAGTGTCACCACATCAAAAATTGGGGCCTTGACAACTAAGGCTCAAGTAACCTCTTACAAAAATTTATTTGTCCATGTAAAAACGAGGAAAGAGGGAAAAAATCATGGGGGAAATCCTCCCCCAAGAATGGACATGAAAAATATATCATAAAAATGTATTCAAAAGGTATTCTTCTTCATGTGAGTGAGCTGAATGAACAACTTCTTGGTGATAGACTTGGTGAAGATGTTGTGGATGCCAAGATCATGCATCAATGCATCAACATATTGTAGACAAAGAACATGTGGAGAGGACCCTCGAAGGTAATCATTTGATAATGGAGGAGAATCATAAGAATGTTTTTTTTCTTCAACCATACCTAGATCTGGAAGTGTAATGAGTAATTTAAAATATATCTCTACAAACTATTTCCCAAAGAGCATCAACAGACTCAGCAAAACCAGCTTCATGTGTAGATGACATGTCATGGATTAAACCATGAATTGTCTTCCCAATTTGATGAAGCACCTTAATAAATCTGTAAAAAATATCATAAGGCTCTAGAATATCAGAATAAATCCATATACAACATAAAATATCAGAGGTATAGTGTTTCCATGAGCGAATGGGTCCATGGTGGGAGAAGAGTGGGAAACTAGATCACGTTGACAGTTGAGCGAACTTGGATGGTCTGGAGATTTGAAATTTGAACCATAGATGGTGAGATCAAGTCAATACATGTGGAAAAATAGTCCCATAAATACCAATGACATGGATTTCCAACCAATGAATGATATGCAAGACATAAAAACAACATACAAAAGTGACATAGTATTGGAAACAACGCAATTTTGAGGTTTTCCAACCAGCAAACTTGAGGGTTGTTGGGTATTTTTGGGATCAAAATTTTGGGGGGATGAGTTTATGAAAGTAATAACCTGAATATCAGCATGCATATCATATTGAGAATCAGAATAGGAAGTATATGAATGGAGTGGGAAAGAGATTTTAGAAGACAAGTGGGGAACTAGTGAAAAATGACTAGTTTCTAGAGGAAACTTTGGTGAATTGTTTGGGGTTTATTCAAAGGAATGGATGGAGGTTTCAGAATATGATATATCATAATTTAAATCATAAACAAGGATACCTGAAATACATATATGAGAAACAGGTTTATCCCTAGCACATAAATCATACAAGCGCTTACCATCTTCTTGCTCCAAGGAGAGCTTGCGCTCCTCTCTCCTTGCAAAATATGGAACATCAATATTGTTGTCTTCAAGGAGATTGGAAATGAATCCCATATTCCTTATGAAGCACTATTTTTCATGATGTGAAACTTTGTAATAATTACATTTGGGATTCTCTCTCTTACTCTTCATCCTCTTGGATTTCAAATCCTCATCAATTGAGCTTGAGCTTTCCACATCCGAATGCTTCTTCTCCTTCAGTCTTTGATGATTTGAATCCTTGGCTTTCTTATTTCCTTTGGATTGATTCAAAAAACCTACAAAAATGGATTGATCCTTGGTGGATTTCATGGTACCCATTTGAACTAACTTGTCTTGTTCCTGAGTCAAAGATTCCCTGAAGTCTGCCAATGGAGGCATTCTCCAATTTCAAACTGCTAGCTTTCTTGAATGGAATGTTGAGACAAACATAGAATAATCAGGCCCTAACTTTGTAAGGATAAACAATATCAAATTCTTGTATTTCTTCTTGATTCCACATTGTTTCAGCTGAAGCACCAATGATTTGAACTTTGTGAAGAAATCCTTAATCGTCTCAAAGTGAGTTGGGCTCAATGATTTCAACTCATTTTCGAGTTGGTGTCCCCTTATCTCATTAGTCTCCGAAAATAGTGACTCAAGCTTGTCACAAAATTAATTGGGTGTGATAATAATGTCTACATGGAAGATAATGTCCCTTGAAATACTGAGATAAAGCATCCCGGATGCTTCATCCAACCTGTTGAAGTACTTCGATTTTTCCACAACAAAGTTGGGCTCGGTCTCAGTTCCCATAGTTACTCTGTAGAGGCCTTTAGAACTCAACTGGATCACCATTTCATCCTTCCACTCAAAAAAATTTCATGGGATAAGAATTACATGACTCTACTCCATTTATGCTTCCGCATTGAGTGACAAAGACACTGGAACTACCTACAATGCAAACACTCGAATTTTTTCAGAGGAGGCCCTAAAATGCAACTAAAACTCTTCGAATTAAACTTTCATCTCCAAAGAGCTCTGCTACCATGTAAAAATATGATTCACGACAATATCTAGGACATAAGGGAATCCTCACAATTCAGGATATTCCAAAACTATGCAGAAAACAATGAAAAGAGAAAAATTAACACACAAACATGGTGCAATTAACTGAAGTTTCTATTACTGTAGATCTTGTAAATATGTGTGGTACATGCTTATAATACAATGGAATAAAATTGTTAGCTTTAGGAGTAAAATTGGTGGCATACATGTGGCAATATTAGATTGGACCTCAAACCCCCCTAGGTTGACCAATAAGGTCTCAAACCACCTAAAATGGTGACAAATGACTATGTAAACATGGGTGAAGAATTATAGGACATAAATTATGGTATGATAGGTGTGGGGGAATGCATGGGAGAGTGGGACTAGATCTAGGAAACATTTTATGGTCCAAAAGGGACAAAACCACCCAAAGACATGCATGGGCACCTGTGGTCAAACCAGTTCCCTATTTTAAGGAGTAGGAGAACCCCAAGGAATGAATTGTCATTAATGAGGGTGCTTATACTCTTATTTTACAAAAAATATGGTGCTTAAGTGTATGAATGAGTCCAAAACCCCCATATACCTTGCTAGACCAACATAACCAAGGTATGAACCATATGAAATAAGTACAAGAAAAATGAAAATGTGTTTTAGGTGTATGTGACCATGGTACTAGGTGGTGTGATGCTATAACAATTGCGGCCAATTGTTTTAGGATAATTTCGACTATTTTCAGGAATTTTCTAAAAATATGTAATTTAATATTGGTTGAGAGATTGGAGTATATTTTCTAATCCAAGTTAACGGATTAGGGTATTGGATGCTATGAAATACCTATATTTTTTATTATGAGTGATTCCTAATGATAATGATGACATAGGAGATGTGGCTCCAAGGTTTTCCTAGTTTTCCTGGTTAAGGATTTCTAGGGTAAATCTCTGTGTTTTATGTGTGAATGTTGTGGTTTAATATCTATTTTGCTTAAAAGAATTTGTATGATTTGTTTCTCTACATAGGATTAAAAGTTACACTGTTGCAGGAATTCATTGATTATTGCATGAAGGAACAATATTTAGGAAACTATTTTTAGTTGAAATGGCTTTTGCAGATCAACACATTGGTTTTCTATAAGTGACCAGAATGGCCACAATTTGACACAGAGATAAAACAAGATTTTTTGGTGCCTAGATTTGGTTTATGTGAGACTACTAATGACCGAGAGAGGAATAAATCCATGTAGTTTCATTTCAACACTAGTACAAAAAAATGATTCATTTAATTGTTGAATCATAAAAAATTCCGTCATATTTGATACAAAATTATGAATTTTTGGCACGCTTTTCCATGGATGCACAGAATGTGTTCATCTCATAGTGTAGGAATATCGATTATTGCATAGACATTATGTCTTTCTGTATCATAGAAGAAGACATCAAAGAGATGATGGAAGACTAGCCACTATAGTACCAACTTCATCTAGACTCAGATGTGTAAATTATGGAGATCCCAAAGGGAGACAAAATGTAAAAGAAGACCATTTTGAAAGGCACTATGATGTGTGGATCACTAAGGATAGAACATGAAAAGAAGAAGAAAGGACAAGGAGGAACCTCAGGAAGTGTTGGTTTCTAGAAGAAGAAGCAATGCCACAAGATAATTTTGACCTTTGAGATAGAAGAGGAAGAGACACGTGAATACAATGTGGAGCAAATACTATAGGATCAACATGACCTCCACAAGGAACACATGCCTAAATGGGTTCTTTCCGGCATTCATGAATGCATGTCACTCTAGCTCGACTTGTTGTTAGATATGACATGATGATTTATTCAAGGTTGGTAACTTTAATGATATGAAATTTTTTATTTGAAAGATCCTAATTCATCGTAATCAAGTCCTTCTTTCCAGTGATTACAATTTCTATTGAAGTTCACGTCACAAGACTTGAGTTGAAGGAGAATGTAACCAATATTTAAATAAAACCATCTCAATGACCCTTTTAGTGTGTTTTAAAACCACTTTTCATTATATATGTGACTAAAACCCCCTTCCATCATCATGTTCTCTTTGTTTGAATTCTCAAATTATAAAATAGATGTTATTTCAGGCCCCATGTATGGAGTTTACCTCACCAAATACTGTCTTACCTGAGTCTGTAACTCCTTCTCTCTCCTTCCTTATGGCGACCAACATAATAAATTTTTATCAAGCAATAAATAATTGACTCAAATATCCTTTCTAGTTGGATTAAATTTTATGCTCGTTGTTGGGTTCCCCCTCCTGAATGAACCTAGTCTCCAAAGGGCCAAAAAAAAACTATGATCCATTGAGAAGGAAGGGGGTCTTAAAAAATAATTAGCACTTCAAAGAATAGTCAACACTATTTAAGTTAACCTAGATTGATAGTAGGTATTATTCATGGATTCACCCAACCAACTTGAGAGGATGAAAAACAGATTATGATTGGCTAATGTAAGACCTAGAAGCTCTAGTATGGAAGTGGAATAGACTACGTGAGAAGTGGCACATGACACTTACTAGCATCATAGGGTTGAGGATGAATAAAGAGTGTTGAACATAAAACCTTGGTTTATCTTAGTCATGGAAGTGGAAGATTCCACATCAATAACACCAAGTTGTACATGCTTTCAAGTAAATTTGATGTAGGTCCCATTTCAACAACTATAGGATTACATGTATTCTTTGATGCAATAAATGGTAACTCATTAGCTTGACTTGAGTCAAGAATATAGTCTCCAAATAGTTTTGTGTTTTTTTCAACTGTTTTTGGCATTTTTTCTAAAAATATGTAATTTAATGCCAGTCAAGGGATTGGAGTCTATTTTCTAATCTAGGTTAATGAATTATGGTATTGAATGCTGCAGAATACTGATATTTTGTATTGTGAGTGATTCATAATTATAATGAAAAATAGGAGGTGTAGCTCCAAGGTTTGTTGGTTTTCCCTATTAAGGGTTTCCAAAATAAATCTTCTTGTTTATGTGTGAATGTTGTGGTGTAATCTCTAATTTTATTAAAATAGTATGTATTCTTTTCTTCTCTATGCGATTTTAAAACTTACAATGTTGCAAGAATTCATTAATGATTGGATGGATGCAAAAAGTTAAGGCAACAATTTTCATTTTAAATGGGTTCTATAGATCAACACCATGATTGTCTAGAAGTCACCAGAATGACCACAATTTGACACAAAGCTGAATGGTGATTTTCTGGTGCCTATATTTGGTTTATGGAAGACTACTAAGGACCAAGAGAAGAAAAACACCAAGAAATTGCATTCCAACACTACCACATGGAAATTATTCGGTTCACTATCGAATCATATAGGATTCCCTCATATTTGATAGACAAGTATGACTTTGCAATATGTTTTTCCATGGATGAACACAATGTGTTCATCTCATCGTGTAGGAAGTCCAACTATCGCATATATATTATGTATTTTTGCAGCATAGAAAAATACATCAAAGAGGTGATGGAGGATTAGTCGCTAGAGTACCAAATTCATCCAAACTGAGATGTGGAAATGTTGGAGACCCCAAAGGGGGACAAAAATAAAATGAATACCAATTTGAAAGTCACTACGATACATGGCTCACTGAGGCTACAATATAAAAATATTAAGAAATACTAAGAAAGAAACTCAGGAATTGTTGGTCTCTAGTAGAAGAAACATTGCTACAAGATAATTAAACCTCTGAGATAGAAGAGGAAGAGACATAGGAAGAAAATATGGAGAAAATACCATAGGATCAACAGGACCTCCAACACGAACACATGACTAAAGGGAATAGGTTTCCTAACTGCACCCCATCTCTAAAGGGCGAAATCAAAAAATTGTGTTCCATTGAGAAGGAAGGGGATCCTAAACAAGAATTAGCACTTAAAATAAGAATCAACACTATTGAAGTCAAATTAGATTCATAGTGGTGTTGGCCCGGGAAAGGGGCATAAGAAGGAAATTTGTGTGCGCAGCCAAGAAAGATGTGCGTGCATGATAGAAGCAAAGGAAGAGTGCAAAGGATGAAAAGGGCTCGCGAAGGCAGAACGAAGGAGTGCACGGTAAATGAAAGGCAAGCGCGAATGCACGCAAGTGGAAAATGGCTGAAAAGAGACAAACATGGGATCTAGATCATGGACGTGTAAGACAGCGTAAGACTGCAGCTATGCATGTAAGAGAAGATATTTGTAAGTCAGGCTGATAGTGCCTTGTGTCAAGTCATGATCACCACAGCTGCAACCAGAGGGGTGGTTGATGGTGATAGCTAATAGACTGCTGGGATGCAGTTGGCCCTACGTGGCCATGTAAATTAGTATAAATAGGAAGGATGCAATGCTTAGAGGGTTGGTAAGTCTTATTTTTCTGCTTTCGATTTATTTGGTGGATGTTGTAGAGCACGATTGGTCTGTTGGTTTGTAAGGTTTCCATTAACCTTTGTTCAGTTTCCAATAGAATGTTATCCAGTGGTAATCCATGGAAGGGGATTCCGGTCATGTTGTAATGTCATAGTGATTAGAAGAGTAGACTCAGGAAGACTATGGTAGCATTTGAGGGGCTGTTGAACCAAGGATCTGGCTGTAGTGAGAGAAAACTGATAGGAGTAGGATTATAGTAGAACAGCGAACCAGAGAGCATGAGAACTATGAGTCTGAACTTAAAGACATATCTCAATATCAGTATGCATCCCGTAGGCTGCAACGTGCTATATCCTTTCTCATTTCATATGAAGACCACCTTGGTGGTTTTTCCCAAATGGGTTTCCATGTTATTTCTTGTGTTCAAATGAATCATTGATGTGGTGAATGTTTATGTGATTGATTAATAGTTTATTTCAGCGTAATGTTAAATATGGTTCAATTTATGTTGGTTTCTTGTAATCGGTGGATGGATGAACAAAATATCTTGTTGAATTGATGATGTGTAAATATATATCATTCTATATAATTCCTGTTATGAATCCCGACTTAAGTCATAGAGCCAATTGACATGAGTTAGCTGCACCACACGAGTTTTGCCAGCTGCGAGGGAGAAAGGAAAGTCAGGCTGTGCACAATGACATATGGTTGTCCTCATTCACGCAGAATCGAGTCCTACATCCAGCCGTCTTGTTGCCTTCGTTGAGCTCCTTGGTTGTGAACCGAGGGACTATACCTCCCCAAAAATCATGAAAACATGGTTCTAGCGGTTACCCATCTATGATATATCTTAGGTGAGATTGTGCCTCCTTCGCAGGTGTTGCCGATGGGGATTTCTTTATCAGGCTGGTATCTCGGATAGTTGTTGGATCGGAGGGCTATGTAGAACCTGGTTCATGCAAGTGGGAAAAGTGGCCAACAAATGGTTCCATTCTTGGGACATTTGATTAAATCGGGGAGATGGTGTGGCACCCAACGGAAAAGGAGATAGAAGACTAGATGGAGGCTAAAACACTGGTGTTTGCACAAGAAGAAAGTGCAGGGACATGGTTTAGCGTAGAAAGATGGTTGGATGATTATATAAACTCTGATATTCATGAGATCTTCTTTGTTGAGTTCCCTATTATACTGCATGAATGGCTGGTAGGATTGGAATCTAGACGGACCAACTACTAGACAAGGGAGATTACCAAGTGGAGCGACCAATTGGTTTAGGAGGTAACTAGTGTAAGTAAAATTGTCTCAAGAGCTGTTGATTTTTGGGTTGATAGTATATTGCATGGGTATATTAATTATTTTGCAATAGATACCATAATTTCATATAGTGAAGCTGAATGAGATTTCTTCCAAGGACAATGAAGGAGATACTTATTGAGAATAAGTACATGGATAAAGCTACTTGCTTATGAGAAGGGTGTTTTGCACCTAGATAGTTGAGCTATGTGTCTAGGAAGGGGCTATGTTGCTAACAAGAAGGTGAGAACATGGGGAGGAGTACATGGAGATGTTCCCAGGAATAATAGAACCTAAACTCAAGGTTGGATTCCTAAGGAGTGGGAGAATATTCAGATCAGAAAAGAGAAGGAAAACCAAAAGGGGCTGATAGAATCCTAGTTTGTTCGAAGGAAGCGAACATGAACTTTGGTCATGCAAAGATGGAGGGTCTTGCAATGAAGAGGAGGACTATAGCCCGATCTCAAAAGGACCTAAATATCCGAATAGCTTTGATGAGACCTCAAGGTCAGAGCCTCATTATATAACACCAGCTATATCGCCTGAGACGAGATCTAGAGTCTCATCCCCTGGAAGGACCTCTAACTCAGACATCACTAGTCCTGAAACTAGTGCATCAAAAGGTACAACTCAGTTGAACCCTACCCCAGAGAAATTGAACACCAACCCAATGGCCGTGACAAACATCCAGTTACCTACATTTAATGGAAATGGAATGGAAGACCCTGAACAACATTGGTTCCTATGTGAGGTTGTGTGGATGGTACATTTGGTCCATGGTGCTGACGTCCAGAAAGTACAGATGATTATGACCTTAAGGGGTCACGCCCTAGATTGGTTCATGATTTTTTGTGCCATCCCAGCTGGAACACCATAGAAGACCCTTAAGGAAATATGAGCTACAATGATCTCAGAGTTCAGAAAACCCAAATCAGAGTCCCAATGTATTACTGAGATTAAGAAGATTAAAAAAGCTCTAGTAGAAATTGTGTGGGATTTTGACCAAAGATTCAAGACGCTGATGGCTAAGGTAATCTTCCAAATGTCCAATGTACAACATAAGGAAAGGTTTATTGCCGCTCTGCTACCACATATTCGAGGGCCATTGATGTAGCATAAGATTGAGTCATAGACAGAAGCATTGGACATGGTAATGAAGCTAGAGGCCTCGCTTATTGTAGACGGTGCCACCAGAATGGTCTAGATTCAGTAGCAAGTAGCCAACCTCACACTATAACTTTAGGATATCAAGAAGGGAAAAGAAGGACAAGATGACTTACGGTGCACAAAATGTAGAACAGATGGACACACCAATGATAACTGTCCGACCTTCATGAATTATGTTGCATCTAGTGCACCTAACCCATTAAATGGGAAAGGGATACCCTGGTGCCGTATATTCCAGTCAAGAGGTCACCGTGATGAGGAATGTGTGTATTTGCAGAAGTTTGTAAGTACCCCTGCAAACTTATTTTGTAAATTTTGTAGATCTGTAGGACACGATGAAAAAGACTATAGAGCATACCAGCACTTGAAAGAGAAAAAAATTGATACATACTTAATGAAAAATGAGGGGTTACCATATGCACTTCAGTAACCATACAGGCAGCAAAACCCCTATCAGCAAAACTACCAACAGAACCACTACCCGTAGCAACAACTACACCCTCAGGGAAGGGGTGGTGGAAACTTTAGAGGACGAGGTGGTGAGGGATGATTTGGTAGGGAGAGAGGTCCATTTATATGTTATAACTATGGACAAGTAGGTCACTTTTCCAAGGATTGTTTGGAGCATGCAAGGACATGATCCTATTCTAAAGCATAGGACCATAATGTTGAACAATGCCCTCAGCTGATTGCAAAGTGGCAAGCAAGAACTATTTCCGCACCCAACCCCCCACCAAAACCGAACCCTAATGAAAATGCAAATGTTTAGATGATCGTGGCTGAACCATGAGACCTGAACATTAATGCCATAACAAGAGAAGGTGCGGTGATTGGAGTAGAGAAAGAGAACCCACAAGAACAAACGCGGCCACAAGTGAGGCTGGTGGTGCAGAGAAAAGAATCACCGGCCATCCTGAAGAAAAAGGAAGTATTCTGGGATGTGCAATCAGAATTCATAAGCCCTGAGGTACCATCAACTTCAATAGAAGTCAAGAACGATTCCAATAGCTATGACAGAAGAAAGCTTCAACCGAGGTTAGTAAGATGAGGGATATTCTATCAATTTGTTTGATGCTAATCTAAGATAAATATGCTATTGCAGAGTTACAAGCAATAATAGACAAGATCCTTGTAGTACCACACATTGAGAACAAGATTATACAAGTGTGACGAAAATGTAAGACTGGCCGAATTGAGAATGAATGCGCAGATAGGTGATTATGACATGGACTATATCATTTTAGATTTGGGGTTGGATGTCAATATCTGAACACGCCAGACTTGGGAAAGCATGGGTAAGCCACACTTGTGGTCTTCTATCCAGCTATGTCTTACCAATCAGGCAAAGGTACTACCCATTGGACGATTGAGCAATGTCATCGTCGATGTTGAAGGATTGTGCACATATATAGAATTTGAGGTCATCAACATTGTAGATGATACAAATCCTTACCCTACGCTACTAGGGATATATTGGGCTATAGATAGTCAAACAATTATAAATTTCAAGAAAAGGATCCTCTCATTTGAAGATGATTAAATGAGAGTAGTATCACCCATTGATCCATTTAAGGGGAAAATATATGTTTTACCTATATATAATGACGGGTAGGTCGACTATCTTGATCAAATCTACAATGTTATAGCTATGCATGAAGATCATATCAATCCAACAATAGATGGGAACCTAAGCTGGAAGTGTGTGAGTTCATGTACATCTGATTCAGGGGAGGCTTTAAAGAATTGGCAAAATAGGTTACATGAAGTCTCCATGAGAAGGTGTGCAAGAGTCACAAGGTCTGTGTGATGGGTGGAGACTGAGTCAAGGGAGTTACCCACCTATGAGAGCTTTAGCTACAATTTGGATACGGTGACCAAGACCTGCAATAACTTTGAGCACCTATGACAAGGAACCCAACAGGTCACACATACAGTTCTAAATATTGACAAACACCCCATAATTCATAATACAATCTAGCAAGACAAGGAGGGTATAGTTGAGAAGATCAACGATGCTAATTCTCACCATATAATGTAGCTACTCAGCAATACAAACTACCCATGGATGCATAAGATAGCCTAACTAACTCCAGTGTGCCAAAAACAATGGAACCAAGAAAAGATCATAGAGTAATCCTGAAGCACTCACAGGATGAAGCAGTTGTACAAATCGCATAACTCATGAAGAAATATCAGGCCCTCTTCCCTCCAAATGGCACATCAATAAAGGGAATGGTGGAAGACTTAGAGAGGATGAAGATACCTTTGTGATTGTAGACTAAACCAACTCAAAAACAGCTACCAGCAGGACATTGTCAATATATCAGGGTGAATCCATCCATAGAAGGAAGACTTGTCCTACACTATGACAACAGAGCATTCGTGCACCCACACAAACTAAACGCAGCTTGGATACACCCATATACCATCACACCAACTATGGGTAGGGGTACAATGCAATTTCAGAAAATTCAATGGTACCCACATCGCGAGTTCGGTCAACGGCAATTGCCTGAAACCTTACTTCGACACGTGTGAAAAAAAACAAGAGAATGGCCAAAAAGACGTAAACTATTCTATTACAAAATTGTGACAAAGACAACAGAAAGCATGAGCAATAAACTGCCCAGTGGTCACATCATCACATATACCCAAGCAGGTGACCTAAAGTGTGCAAGTGGCAAGACAACTAGGCACCAAAGAAGGAAAAAATTAGAAATGATAGGCTGGCTATCATTAACGAGTCGATCCATACCAAATATCTATATGGCTGGGTCACTTGCATGGAATTAAATCAACCCAGTATGAGGAGCAAGGTGGCATACTGTTAGTTCTCATCAACTATCTTAGCACTAATTGCCATTATTTTTTTAACAAGTACAACCCAAAAGGTCATCTATAGAAATTAATGGAGAAAGAATTGGAAAATGCAACATGCAAGCATGATTAGACCTTAAAATATTGTCAAATAAATGATTAAAATACATTGTTTACTATCTAAATATTCATTTCTTCATCAAGACATTTTTTTGTTACGCACTGAGAGCACCAGATCCGAGCTACTGCAGACCTACATCCTATCACCTATTTTCCATCTCGTTCAAGTCCATGGTAATTAACATTCTCAGTGAGAGTGAGGCTTCAGATGCCGCTGTCATCTCTGGCTATCTAATTGAGGATAAAGTAGAGATACAGTCAGCCGCAAGCCTATAGCTGCAATAGTCCCTAGAGACCGATGCAATGGAAAGAAATAGGAATGCACAAACAATTTCGACCCCTGGTTTGCGTCTTGTGCTAGACCTAGTCTAGGAAATACTAGTTATTCCAGGTGAGTCATTTGCATGACCGCAGCTGAGACAAAAGAAACGTAAATTTTCAGACACTTTAGGCAAGCGTGGAAAGATGCCTGCTGCTAACCATGGAATTGATGATGAATATGAAGAACTGCAACCACAGGCAGATCCATAGATAAAATGGGCTGACCCAGACTTTGCATCTTACATTACACCAAGAAGACTCCATGCAGTGCATGCCTATCTCCTAGCGAAACCAGTGACCACTTTGATCTCACCAAGGATCCCTATTGGCATACCTGTATTGAAGGACATCCTCCCCACATAAGTTGTTTTGAAACTCCAGGGCTACGACATTTGGCAGTAGGAAGGATTACAGATGATAGACTGCATGGATATAATATAGACTATTGACCCTCCTGTCAATATAATCAAACCATAGAAGTGGGATGAGGGAGTAGCCACTTATGGTCTAACACACATGTTGTTCATGCCTCATTTTGACCATAGTGTATGGGCCAGTATGTATGTAAAGCAGTTACTGGTCTGTGTTCATAAAGGATACCTATGGCTGGATCATCCATACCCAATTACTGTTGAACTAATAGCAAGAATTACAGGGCTTCCAAGTGAAGGAAAAGACCCTCTGCCTTACCTCACTAAGAATAATAATCGAGGCATTAAGCGGAAGCACAACCTTTAGCGTACAGGATGGGGATACTTAATTGGCCCCATCCAAGACAAAAGTGTCTGGGTTGCAGCAAAAATATTATCCTGTAAAATATTTCATAAAGTGGTACCGACACAATGTTCCGCAGGAGTAATAGAAATTGCAGATTTATGTACATGGGGGTAGAAATTTAACTGGTCATGGTACTTTGTCACTGCCCTGTTCAAAGATATGATGCTGGCACAACAAAAGGAAGGTCATAAATTCTACTATTCCTGGCTGCTAATTTTGATCTCCTTTAGTGTCTGGGCTGACCCCCTATACTATGTACATATGAATGTCCTGGTATCTTTATTGGGGGTAAAATATCAAAATCTATGGGAAGACAAGGATGACACCAAGCACCAGCTAGATTGAAATGTGGTATTCTTCTTGCATGCAGAGGCACTGCGATAGGTTGTTTGGCAAACCCACATGATTTGCACCGCAACTGTGCAAAGGTATGCTTCGTTTGTCAAATTTGAAGCTAATATGCATCATATAGATATGTTTCCTATAAAATTTCCACCCCAGCAAATAAATCAAACCATATTCATAGTAACCGACGATGATGTGGATGCAATTGTCAAGCTCTGGTCGGAGGAATGGCACAACCCACTTGCAGAACCACTTCCTGAAGAACAGAATGTAGAAGAACCACCAATTCACCAAGTTCATGGTGAAGAGAAAGAAGGTGAGGATACCCAAGGGGACCCATCACAAGAAAACTTGGAAGATGATGATGATACAAAGGATTCATACCACCATCCTTCTATGTAGCCACATGCTAAAGAGGAGACACAAACCCATGTACAGCTGGATGAAGGCCAATCATTGCGAAAGAAGTAGAAGGAATACAAAACAACAAACACCACTACCTTAATAGAGGATGAGTTGTAAGAACTTGCCAGTGCTATGGTGAAAGTTGCGCAAGATAACCTTGGTGGCATAAGGGCATAGCAAGAGAGTATCGCTGCCCAATTCCATGCCCACCTCAATCAGTTAACAGTGGCTATCAATGAGGTCAAGCACATGGTGGACACCAAATCATACCACATTGATCCTAACATACCACTGCTCACACCACCCTGGGAACCACCAATCAAGGTACTCATTCAGGTGCAAGCACTTGATGTGAAGGAAGACATAGTTGTAGACACTGATAATAGCACCGTTAATATAGACTTCTCCAAGTTGCTTTCGGACGAGATCCATGTCATCTAGCAGGTTTCTGCAGCTAAAATACGACTAAGGAAAAATGTTGTTGCTCATCAAGAAACAAAACAAAAGAAGAAGGCCAAGCTGTGCAAGACCCTCTTGCAAGGAAAGAAGTAGGAATTGCAAGAGCGTACCAACTCCTTGGCCAAGAAGGAGCAGGAAATATTATCTCATGAGAAAAGCTATGTCATGTTGGTGGATTCCATTAAGATTGTCCTTGCAGCATTCCTGCTGGAGGTTGGGAAGGCTGATGAAGACTCCTTGCCTAAAGTGGCTAGGCTTGTGAATATCTCTCAAGACATTCAACGCCATGTCAAATATATGCAAGCCCAACAGATGCCAAGCACACCCCTAGAGGTGCCGGTAGAATGAAAAGTAGTAGTGTCTAAAGTTGCTACCAAACTTAAAGGAGCAGAAGTAATATACTCACAGGCCACTGAAAATGTTGCAACCATTTGGGAAACATTTCTTGAGGATGGCACAACTGAGAAAATAAGGAAGCGCATTCATGAGGCAGATGAGAACATCACTACCTTGAAGGTCGACAAGCAGAAACTGCCCCTCCAACAAAAGTTCATTAATTATGCCGAGATCAAAATTATCAAACAGGAAGTCCAGACCCTTCATGAGCAGGACAATGCTAGGGAAGCCCAGGTTGAAGAATTCTAGTCAGAGGTAGAAAATCTCACAGACCATATTCAGTCGATGCAGTAGAAGCTTCAAGTCATATTGTAGTTGATAGAGAAAGACTTGTTGGAGCATGTACAATCTGACCAGGTGGAGCAATTGGCCATGCAAGCAGAGGATGCTGTAGTGGAATTTGCAAAGATAGAAGCCCTGGTGCAGGCATTCCAAGGAAAGGTCTGTGCTAATGCGCAAATAGACTCGGAACCAACAAGTCCATATTAATGTACAGAAATGCGACCAAGGCACCTGGATAAAAAGAATAAATAAATAATTTTGTTTGAATTTTGGAGGCAGCCATAGAATTTCCCATGTGTAGTAGACTGGTATAAATTATGGCAAAATTAGTGCAGATATGAGGAGACACATTACAAACACAACCAAAACCAGTTCTGAACCAAGTGATGGGAAATCCAAGACAGCTGGCACATGCTGACAGACTGTTAAATGCATCAAGATTACGCAGAGATTCGACACTTGGACTAGGACAACACTGTAGCAGTATCAAGTGTGGATAACTTGGTCACCAAGACCATCCATCCCATCCATACGTGAGCATGACTATAATTACCCAAAAGTGGCGATGCCGGTAATCACAACATATCTAAGAAGGAAATCCAGTACACAAGGTGAGCATCTTGTCCTCATAATGCCATTGGATAAACCTACACAAAAGAAGACCTAATGCTCTCCCTATAAGATCAGGGTTTGCTTCCACTAAGCAGACATCACTATGTTAGGCTGCGCACCCACCCTTTATAGTTACAAATGACTTGGAGAGTCTCCTACTGAGCAGCCTTGAGGGATAAAGCGATTTCTCCAGCTTTCATCCTATCAGGTGTATCCAGAGATAGCAAGAAGAAAGATGGTGATAGTCACCCAGTGGCTTCAACCCATTGAAAATCCTTTGGTGAAGTCGTCCTTGGCTATTCGGAGACTAGTAGAGTAGTTTCCCTATCGGTGGAACTAGACCGGGCTCTTGTAGGGACCAAAGACCTAGCTCATTTTGACAATCTCTGTGGGAACTGGTCCACAGTCTGTGCAGTCTTTCACAAAGTCTGTAGGATTGATAGGTGGCCACATCTTTTTCCCTCCAGGCAGACTATTCAGCTCTTACCGAGCTACGGAGGGTACAATGAGAAGAGACCGGATTTTGCTCTTTGCTACTGAGGTGATATTTGTCATAGTGGGGAAAATCACTCACCTCCACCACCATGGATAGCAGGACTTGTCTAGTTTTCAATATGGACAAGTCTTCAAAGTTCATATTTATGGAGAAAAGGGTGGTGAATAGTAGGCAGCAGAAGCAATGAGCATAAGGAAGAATAGCAAGAGATCAAGCTGTAGTAGCATGCACCACCCATGCACCAAATCCCAAGAACATGAGCATGGTGGCAGATTCAAGAACAGCTGGATTGCTGTATCGGAATGGGACACTAATCATCATTGCTGAATTTTGATCCGGACTATGATAAGATGATGAGAGAGTCCCAAAGAAAATTCAACATTCCTGGTTGCACAGATCTTGTTCTCAATGCGAAGCACGTCAGCTTACATTGCTAGCTCAAGCAAACTCTACAATTGAATCCTCCACTCCCCATCCTCTAAAAAGGTGCTACAAAACCAACCATGTTGGTGTGCTTCTCTCTACTGCAATAAAGATAGCGATTTGTAGACAGACTCTGAGAGTTTAGATAGAAATGTCGAGGTCGCATTGATAAGGATGATTCAAGGATTGAAGATAAACGTAAAAGGTCCCGCGGTTCAGTGAAACACAAGGACTTTGACATAGGCTCTAGTAGTAGTAAACCTTCTGTGATTGATTCTACGGATTTACTTCAAGTGATTCCAAATGTGAAGAGGGGCCATATTAAATATAGTAGGAGGTGAGAAACACAAGAACCTATCAAAACATTGCCTTAAAAGAAAAAGAGAAAAAATAAAAAGAAAATCTATCTCTATTTTAGTTCCCAAAACATACCGCGCAGATCGGGTCACTCACATGTCCCTTGCTTGGTGGCTTGGGATGAGCCATAGGTGAGTGTTGGGGGCCTGTTGGCCCGAGAAAGGGGCATAAGAAGGAACTTTGCATGCACAGCCAAGTAAGATGCGTGCACTCGTGATAGAAGAAAAGGAAGAGCGCAAATGATGAAAAGGTCCTGTGAAGGCAGAATGGAGGAGTGCATGGTAAAGGAAAGGCAAGCGCAGATGTGCGCAAGGGGAAAACAACTAGAAAGCGACAGATATGGGATCTAGATCATGGCTGTATAAGATGGCATAATCCTGTAGCTATGCACATATGAGAAGATATTTGTAAGTCAGGCCAATAGTGCCTTGTGTCAAGTCATGATCACCACAGCTGTAACCAGAGGGGTGGCTAATGGTGATGGCTAACAGACTGTTGTGATGCAGTTGGCCCTGTGTGGCCATGTAAATTAGTATAAATAGTAAGGATGCAATGGTTAGAGGGTTGGTAAGTCTTATTTTCCTGATTTTGAGTTATTTGGTGGATGTCACAGAGCACAACTTGTCTGTTGGTCTATAAGGTTTCCATTAACCTTTGTTCAGTTTCTAGTAGATTGTTATCTAGCATTAATCCATGCTGTTGATGTATTTGTAACTTCAGAATGTATTCATCTATGTATCTTATGTATTGTAACCTGATGTTTATTTCGGGATGTTTCTATTATGTATTTGAGTGAGGTTGTCTTACCCCGATGTTTCGATTGGGAGGATCAATAATGTAAACAAGTCATGTCAAGTCATTGTTAAAGTCCCCACAATTTCAGGGCACTAGGGTTATTAGACACTCATAGAGATGTCAGCTCTAGTAAGTAATTGTTAAGTGAGGCCGACATGATTGAGTGCACTTCAAGTGAATGAAAGAATATAAATAGAGAGTGAGTCTCTCTATTTATCATATATATATCATTCACTCACTCAAGTGTGGCGCATTAGTGAGGAAGGAAATACACTGAGCTCGACAAGAAGAAGGCTTTTACTGTTTCGGTGCTGATTCTATCTCTGAGGAAGTTGCAGGGTTTTCTCCTTTATGGTTTCCCCAAGGAAAACTCTTTGTGTCTCTTGTCTCTTGTGATGTGCTTATGTTTTATTGATGTACTTATTATTGTCTCAGTAAAGATCCTAACATAATGCTAGCTTAATGTTGAAAAACTAAAATGGTATCAGAGCTAACCTAAGAAGAAGACACTGTGCAGCTGTGGGAACTAGGGATTCCTAGTTTGTGGACCTTCCTCCACAGATTTTCAGCAAAAGTAAGGTGGAAGAACTCTCCTCCTTAGGGCGCATATTTCTGTCGAAACGGAATCCAATTTTGAGGTTTTTCAGTTTTGGACCTGTCACTAGGGTCAAAAATTAGGGCTTTTTACAGAAGAGGAATTTTTCAGTGAGCCCAGGCCTGGATTGATCTCCTCCCCAAAATAGAAGTTAGGGACAAATTTCAAGGCATTTGGGTGGACAAAACTCCAGAAAAGCAAAACCCTAATTTGCTTATGAACCAGCCCTGCAGGATTTCAACTCAAGTTTCAGATCCGACATCTTGAACCTGGTAATATCTAAAATCTTTTGTATTTCCATTTGAGGTTCTCATTTAAAGATGTCTCATCACACCAAGCTTGATGAAAATCTTGAGGGAGCTAAAAACTTCCGAGCTTGGAAGTATAGGATCTCCCTGGTCCTGGAAGAGAATGAATTAGACTCCTACATTCATGAGGAGGTTCTAGTTCCAGAGGGAGATGAGGCAAAGTCCCTACATAAGAAGAAGATGGTTATGGCAAAGAGGATCATTGCTGATTCTATTAAGGATCACCTTATCCCATAGGTGTCCTCTCTCAAGACACCTAAAGCTATGTTTGATGCCCTAACCAAATTGTTTGAAGGAAAGAACATCAATCGGAAGATGAACCTGAGAAACCAATTGAAGAATGTGAAGATTCAGAATGCAGAAACTATTCAGTCTTACTTCACAAGAGTTTCTCAAATCAAAGAGCAATTAGAAGCTGTTGATGAAGAATTGGAAAATGCAAAGATTGTGATGACTACTTTGAATGGCCTCCCTAGGTCATGGGATGCTTTCATTCAAGGAATCTGTGCTAGAAAGAAGTTAGTCAAGTTTGGTAGACCATGGGAAGAATGTTCTCAAGAAGAAGGGCGAATAGCAGCCCAAGAAGAGAAGATGGGAAGTGAAGATCAAGCCCTCACAGTTCACTCCAAGAAGGGAAGAAGAAATCCTCATTACTCCAAAGGTAAGAGCTCTCATTGTAAAAGGGATATATCTAGATTGAGATGTTATACATGTGATGAAAGAGGACACTTTGCAAAAGACTGTCCTAAGAACAAGATTCACTCTCATAAGAAGAAGGGGAACAAAAGAAGACATCATGCTCATGCTGCAGAGGATGATGAACCATCCAAGAAGAGATCCAGATATGAAAGTGAAGATTCTTCAAGCGAGGATGAATATGTTCTAATCTCCGCTCTCACAGGTAACATTAATTATGGTAGTGATGATTGGCTTATAGATAGTGGGGCTTCCAAACATATGATGGGATTCAAGGAATCCTTTGTAAGACTATCAGAACATGAATCACCTCACAAGGTGAAACTAGGAGATGACTACCAATATCCAATAAAAGGTAGTGGGGAATATTCATACAAGCTAGACTCTGGTAAGTCTCTAACAATGAAAGAAGTATTGTTTGTTCCAGGACTCAAGAAGAACCTTCTATCCATTTCAGCATTGGATGCAAAAGGAATGCGGGTTGCATTCATAGATGGTCAAGTCATTATGTGGCCAAAAGGAAAGACTATCGATGATGCGGTAGTGATTGGAGAACAAGAAGGAGGCTTGTACAAATTGAAGCGCCATCCAGAACAAGCCTTGATCCATGACACAGTAGAGCCAAATGAACTTTGGCATAGAAGGCTTGCACATGTGCATTACAGAGCACTACCTATTACAAGCAAAGCTGTTGAAGGTCTTCTAGAATTCCAAGCAAAACATGATGGAGTTTGCGAAGGATGTGCGAAAGGGAAGAATATAAAGAAGGCATTTCCCAGCAGCGAAAGAAAAGCCAAAGGTATCTTGGAAATCATCCACTCTGATGTATGCAATCCTATGTCATCAAACTCACTAAGCGGGTATGCATACTATGTTTCTTTTATTGATGATTTTTCTAGAAAGACATGGATTTACTTTATGAAGAACAAAGATGAAGTATTCAGTAAGTTCAAGGAATTCAAAGCCTTGATAGAAAACCATACTGAAAAGAAGATCAAGACTATTCGATCAGATAATGGTGGAGAATTCACTTCAAATGACTTCAAAGGGCTATGCAAAGAATTAGGGATTAAGAGGGAGTTGTCCACTCCTTATAATCCACAACAGAATGGGATTTGCGGAACGGAAGAATAGAACTATCATGGAAGCTGCAAGAGAAATTCTTCATGATCAAGATCTACCTATGCATCTTTGGGCAGAAGCTACCAAAACAGCAGTGTATGTACAGAACTTTACTCCACATAGAGTACTCAAGAACAAGACTCCTGAAGAAGTATTCTCTAGCAAGAAACCAGAAGTCAGCCATCTCAGAATATTCGGCTGTCCCCTTGTACATACACATTCCAAAAGAGAAGAGAACAAAATTAGATCCTTCAGGAAAGAAGGGCATATTTGTGGGATACTTTGAAATATCGAAGGCTTACAGAATCTATTTCCCAGGATACAAGAAGATTGACATCAGCAGGGATGTGACATTTAATGAAGATACAACTTACAACAAATCCAGAAAGAGACCTACTAAAGAACCTGAAGAAGCAGAAGCAGAAGCACCCAGAATTCATGATACAATCATGAATGAAGAAGCTCAAGAAGAATATTGAGAGTTCGAAGAACCACAAAGGCCTGTAGATCCACCTCTGGAGAAGAATCCTCATAAGAGGAAACTTTCTTGGGTACGTGAACTTATCCAAGGAGCGAAAAGATATGGGGCTCCAGAAGAGAATCACAGAGAAAGAAAGAGAACCAGATCAAATTCCGGGTATGTAGCCTTACTGTGTGATTTCATTGATAAAGAACCTTCTAGTTATGAAGAAGCGGCAGAATAGAAAGAATGGAAGGATGCTATGATCGAAGAGTACCAATCGATCTTGAAGAATGATGTTTGGGATGTTGTCCCAAGACCAGACGGGAAGTCTATTGTAACTTCCAAATGGATTTACAAGATCAAGCATGTTGCAGATGGTAGCATTGAAAAGTATAAGGCAAGATTTGTAGCTCGAGGATTCTCTCAGAAAGAAAGAGTAGACTATGAAGAGACCTTTGCACCTATAGCCAGATACACTTCCATCAGATCAGTGCTTGCTCTGGCTGCAGTGATGAAATGGAAGATACACCAGATGGATGTCAAGACTGCTTTCTTGAATGGTATAGTGGAAGAGGAAGTATATGTAGAACAGCCACTCGGTTTTGAGACACATGACAGAGAGTCTCATGTATGTAGATTGAAGAAAGCCATGTACGGTTTGAAATAGGCACCCGGGACCTAGTACGGCAGAATTGACAGCTTTCTATCCAGCTTGGGCTTTACCAAGAGTAAAGAAGACTCCAACCTTTACTACAAGGTTGAAGGTGGCAACCCAGTGATGCTCCTACTGTATGTAGATGATCTATTTGTGACAGGTACAGATGGGTTGATTGTTGATACGAAGAGAAAGCTTGCTGCTGAGTTCGAAATGGAGGACTTCAGGATGATGCATTACTTTCTAGGTATGGAGGTGTGGCAGAGTACAGATGGAATCTTCCTTGGACAAGGGAAGTATGTAGTAGAGATCCTGAAGAGGTTTGGGATGATGGACTGCAAAGCTATGGCCACACCTATGGCATCGAACCTGAAGCTATAGAGTGATGATTCATTAGAGTCGGTTGATGCTATGATGTATCATCAGATGATTAGGTCATTGATGTACCTGACGAACATGAGACCAGACATTTGCTTTGCTGTGAACACCTTGAGCCAGTATTTGATAGATCCGAGAAGTGTTCACTTGACTGCTACAAAGCATATTCTGAGGTACCTGAAGGGTATAGTTGATTATGGGCTCAAGTACGATACGAATCAAAAGATTAACCTAGAGGGTTATGTTGATTCAGATTGGGCAGGTAGTGCCATCGACAGGAAGAGTACTTCAGGATGTTGCTTCAGTATGGGATCAGGTGTGATCTCTTGGTTTAGCAGGAAGCAATCCTGTGTGGCACTGAGTACAAATGAAGCAGAGTATGTCACAGCTTGTTTAGCTAGTTGTGAGAAAGTATGGCTATGGAAGCTATTGTCTGATATATTTGATCTCCAGTTGGATGCTACTTGTATACATTGTGACAAGCAGAGTTGCGTAAAGTTGTCAAAGAATCCAGTGTTCCATGACAAGTCGAAGCATATCAAGATCAAGTATCACTATATCAGGGATATGGTGCAGAGAGGAGCAGTGAAGCTCAAGTATTTCGCGACGGAGGAATAGATAGCTGATGTATTGATGAAGCCATTGGCTAGGCTGAAGTTCGAGTACTTCAGGGAGAATCTTGTTGTTCTCCAGATTGAGGTTCCCTCCAAGAGAAAGTGATGAGACCCATAGCCATTCTGACATGGTGAGAGGATTGGTTCCTTCCATGGTCATATGTAAGGGCTGAGCCATTCCGTCATGGTGAGAGGATTGGTTCCTTCCATGACTGATATGAGTGCTGAGATCCATAGCCATTCTGACGAGCAGGTGAGATATAAGGGCTGAGCCATTCTGTCATGGTGAGAGGATTGGTTCCTTCCATGACAGATGTGAGTGCTAAGCCATTCTGATATGACTGTAGGATTGGTTCCTACATGATCAGATATAAGGGCTATTGCCATTCTTGGAATGGAGATACCTAGTGAGGTACCAGGAAAACTCGGTTTATGACTGAGGGCTGTTCTGATATGATCATGAGATTTGTTCTCACATGAACAGATATGAGTGCATGGCCATTCTGATGTGATAGAGGGATGTGTTCCCACTTGATCAGATGTAAGGGCTGAAGCCATTCTGTCATGGCTAAAGGATTAGGTTCCTCCCATGTCAGATATGAGTGCTAAGCCATTATGACTTAGTGTCAAATATAAGGGCTACCGCCATTCTTTGAATGGAGCTACCTGGTGAGGTACCAGGGATCCTCAGTCTAGGACTGAGAGCCTTTCTGATGTGACTGAGGGATGTGTTCCCATGTACTCAGATGTAAGTGCAGTGGCCCTTCCACAGATGATAGTAGTTTGAGTTCCTATCATGCTGGTGGTTGGAAGTGCTGTTCCATTTCACAGATGATAGTAGTTTGAGTTCCTATCATGCTGGTGACTATAAGTGCTGTGCCTTTTCATAGATGGTAGTAGTTTGAATTCATACCATGCTGGTGATTGTAAGTGCCGATCCTTTCCACAGATGGTAGTAGTTTGAGTTCGTACCATGCTGGTGGATGTGAGTGTTGTGCCTTTCCACAGATGATAGTAGTTTGGGTTCCTATCATGCTGGTGGTTGTAAGTGCTGAGCCATTTCATAGATGATAGTAGTTTGAGTTCCTATCATGCTGGTGAATGTGAGTGTTGGGCCTTTCTGATATGATTATAGGATTGGTTCCTACATGATCATATGTGAGTGTTGGGCGTGCCTTTCTAATGAGTAGGTCAGATGTAAGTGCTGGGCAAAAGACCTACATGGAGGCTAGGCCTACAAACAGCATGAAAAAGGGCTGGCTCTATAGAAATTCCTATGACGAGAAGAATCATGAGATAGCACCAGTGATGATCCAGATCCAGTGATGATATCCAGTGATGATCCAGATCCAGTGATGATAGCCAATGATGATCTATATCGAGTGATGATCCAAATCCAGTGATGATAGCCAGTGATGATCTAGATCCAGTGATGATAGCCAGCGATGATCCAGATCCAGTGATGATCCAGATCCGGTGATGATGTTCCATGATGATCCAGATCGAGAGATGATCCAGATCTGATGATGAAGATGACTTGAAGATGAAGATGACTTGAAGACTCAGAAGACTCTAGATGCAGATGACAAGATGATCCAGTTGATATAGAGAAGAAGACCAGTGCTGAAAACTGTGTCGAAAGAATACCTTCCTAGTTAAGAGGGAGTGTTGATGTAATTGTAACTTCGGAATGTATTCATCTATGTATCTTATGTATTGTAACCCGGTGTTTATTCTGGGATGTTTCTATTATGTATTTGAGTCATGTTGTCTTACCCCGATGTTCCGATTGGGAGGATCAATAATGTAAACAAGTCATGTCAAGTCATTGTTAAAGTCCCCACAATTTCGGGGCACTAGGGTTATTAGACACTCATAGAGATGTCGGCTCTAGTAAGTAATTGTTAAGTGAGGCCGACATGATTGAGTGCACTTCAAGTGAATGAAAGAATATAAATAAAGAGTGAGTCTCTCTATTTATCATATATATATCATTCACTCACTCAAGTGGTGCATTAGTGAGGAAGGAAATACACTGGGCTAGACAAGAAGAAGGCTTTTACTATTTTGGTGCTGATTCTATCTCTGAGGAAGTTGCGAGGTTTTCTCCTTTATGGTTTCCCCGAGGAAAAATATTTGTGTCTCTTGTCTCTTGTGATGTGCTTATGTTTTATTGCTGTACTTGTTATTCTCTCAGTAAAGATCCTAACATAATGCTAGATTAATGTTGAAAAACTAACACATGGAAGGGGATGCCAGTCATGTTGTAATGTCATAGCGATTAGAAGAGTAGAATCAAGAAGATTATGGTAGCATTAGAGGGGATTTTGAGCTGCGGATCTGGCTGCAGTGAGAGCATGAGAGCATACTACGAGGAGTAGCATTAGAGTAGAAGAGAGAACTAGAGAGCATGAGAACTATGAGTCTGAACTTAAAGACATATCTCAAGATCAATCTGCATCCCGTAGACTGCAAGGTTCTATATCCTTTCTCATGCCAGATGAAGAGCACCTTGGTGTTTTTTCCCATATGGGTTTCAACATTATTTGTTGTGTCCAAATGAATGATTGATGTGGTGAATGTTTATGTGATTGATTAATAGTTGCTTTCAGCATAATGTTAAATATTGTTCAGTTTCTGTTGGTTTGTTGCAATTGGTAGATGGATGAACAGAATATCTTGCTGAATCGATGCTGTATAAATATATATCATTCTGTATAATTCCTATTATGAATCCTGACTTAAGTCATAGAGCCAATTGACATGAGTCAGCTGCACCGCATGACTTGCGCTAGCTTCAAGGGAGAAAGGAAATTCAGTCTGCGCATGATGACATATTGTTGTGCTCATTCATGTAGAACCGACTCCTCCATCCAACCATCCTACTGCCTTCATTGAGCTCCTTGGTTGCGAACCAAGGGACTATACTTCCCTGACAATCGCAAAAACATGGTTCTAGTGGTTACCCATCTATGAGATATCTCGGGTGAGATTGTTCCTGCTACACAAGTGTTGTCGATGGGGCTTGCTCTATCAGGCTGGTATCTCGAGTAGTTGTTGGATCAGTGGGATGCACAGAACCTGGGTTGTGCAAGTGGGGAAAAGTGGCCAACAAGTAGGTATTACCCTTGGATTGAACCAAGCAACTTTATAGGATGAAAAAAATTATGATTGGATAACCAAAGCCCCGGAATCTCCAGTATGGAAGTGGAAAAGACTAAGTGAGAAGTGGTTCAAGACACTTAGCAACATCAGAGGGTCGAGGCTGAATAGAGAGTGTTCAATATGAACCTCTGGTTTCTCTCATTCATGGAAGCAGAAGCTTCCACGACAATAACACCAAGTTGTACATGATTTCAGGTAAATTTGATGCAAGTCCCATTTCAGCAAGTACATGATTACTTGTCTTCTTTGATGCAAGAAATGGGAACTCACTATATTGACTTGAGTCGAGCATATAGTGGCCAATTTTTTTTGGGTTGTTTTTTGTTGTTCTTGGGAATTTTCTAAGAATATGTAATTGAAATGAAATTAAGAGATTGGAGTGTATTTTTTAATATGGGTTAACGTATCAGGGTATTTGATGCTGCGGAATATCTATATTTTGTATTGTGAGTGATTCATAACGATCATGAGAAAATAGGAGGTGTGGCTCCAAGGTTTGTTGGTTTTCTTGGTTAACTATTTTTAGTCTAATTTTTTTTGTTTTATGTGTGAATGCTTTGGTGTAATCTCTATTTTGATTAAAATAATCTATACGCTAGGCTTCTCTACAAAGTTTTAAAATTGACATTGTTGCAGGAATTCATTAATGGTTGCATGGATGAACACAATTTAGGAAAAAAATTTCATTTTAACTGGGTCTTGTAGATCAATGTTGTGATTGTATAGATGTCACGAAAATGGGCACAATTTGACACATAGCTAAAAGAGGAATTTGCTGGCATCTAGATTTTGTTTATAGAATAGTAACAATTATCGAGAGAATAATAACGCCATGCAATTTCATTCCAACACTAGTACACAGAAATTATTTAGGTAACCATCGGATCATACATGATTTTGTCATATTTGATAGAAAAGTGTGACTGTACTACATTTTTCCATGGATGTGCACATTGTGTTCATCTCAACGTGTAGGAAGATCAATTATTGGATAAAGATTAAGTATTTCTATTTCATAGAAGAAATCAAATATATTATGGAATACTTTCCAATAGATTACCAACTTCATCTAGTCTCGAATGTGAAAATGATGGAGACCCCTAAGGGGGGCACAAAGAAAAAGAAGCCCAATTTTCAAGTATTTGAGTAGTACAAGTTCTTGTACTTTTATTTGATCAATTCATGGGATTTGAAAATAAAATTCTCGATGGATTTTATCAGGCCTGAGAAAGAGGAGAAGGAAACACTGCCTAAAATCAAACTTTTCATCATCCAGAGCACCCGAAATCCTTCCTTCTTCTGTCTTTTTCTTTCCTCTTTTATTCCAAAGAGTGTGTAATAATTTTGATCCATTTTCAACGGTTAAAAGGTATTTTATTTTATGATTTCATCATTTTGTAAATCCCATCAATAAATAAATAAAGTGGGCTATAGAACTCCCACACTCCATCCCCCCTAGGGGGATTCACAATCTCTTTCATGGTTTGCATTTTACTAATTAACACTTGCGCACAATCCACCTTCTTGAAAGGATGTATAGATTAGTTGTTTTTATTTTATTTCATCTCATATTAAGTTTTAATTTCTTACCCAACTTGTTGCCATGAAGTATGCTCTTTCCACCAACTAAAGGCTTTGCCAATTATTGGTGGATGATCAGAAACTGACACATAGTTGCGGTTCTAATTTTTTGTTAATCGTTTGATTTTACAAACTTATTTGCTGTATAAAATTGGAATAAACATTTTGTCGTCAACTCGTGTATACTCTTTCCCTTTGCGTGCTTTTCTTGGTCGTTGGGATATAAAAAGCGGTTTTCAACACTTTCTAATTTATTCACATTAATATAATAATTCATTAATAAAATACACTCGCATTAGAAACATTACGAAAATACTGAGTACGATAGTTGACGATCATGGGAAAATTTGTCAAAGGAAGCGGGAACTACTATTGTAATCTCACAGATCACATAAGTTTACCAATAATACACACATAGAATCATATAAGCATACAAATACAAGGGATCAGAACAGATAGTAGCATAACTGATTATTTTATAGAGTCACATGAGGGTCCATACATATACAAAACTGAACCAAGTTCTTAATTGGCTCAATAGCCTATTATATATGATTACAAAATAGTTATGAGTAACTACTTGTCAGTTTGGTCAACCGACATGACCTTTGGAGGTTGACCTAATCTTCGATTAGTCAGTTAACTAGCCTAGTTGGCTCACCGAATAGCTCCTTGAACATCTCCCCAGGAACAAAATCTTTCTTCGTCCTGAAGAAATAGGGGAGGTACAAAAAATCTGCCTCAAGTACTGTTGGAGGAGCAAGTCGATAAGCCGACTTGAACGATAGCCGACTAAGTCGGTCAGCCGACTAGTTAGAGATTAGGTCGGACACCTAGTGTCATGTCGGTTGAGTGAACCGACAGGTAGTTATTTGTAACTATCTGTAATTCATATATATTAGGCTATTGAGCCAGATGAGAACTCGGTTCAGTTCTCTATATTGTATTGACCCTCTCATGTTAATATAATCTGTATTCTCTCTACTTGTTCTTATCTCTTGTCTTTGTTGTGTATATATGATTTAGTATGTATTATTGGTAACCTTATGTGATCTGTGAGATTAAAACATTGGTTCCATTACCGAGATCAACTGACAGTGACAGCTGAAGCAATTGTCAAAGTCTATGTACAGAAAAGACCAACCATCAGACTTCACATCCCATGAAGACCAAGCACAAAGAATGACTACTTAGATAAACAAATAAATTTTGGGTACCTCCCTATTTCTTCGGGATGAAGAAATGTTTTGTTCATGGGGGAGATGTTGGAGGAGCAAGTCGGTAAGCCGACTTGAACGATAGTCGACTTAGCCGATCAGCCAACTAAGTCGTTCAGGCGACTAGTTAGATATTAGGTCAGCCACCTAAGGTCGTGTCGGTTGAGTGAACCGACATGTAGTTATTTGTAACTGTTTGTAATTCATATATATTAGGCTATTGAGCTAGATGAGAACTCAGTTCAGTTCTCTATATTGTATTGAACCTCTCATGTTAATATAATCTATATTCTCTTCACTTGTTCTTATCTCTTGTCTCTGTTGTGTATATATGTTTTAGTATGTATTATTGGTAACCTTATGTGATCTATGAGATTACAACAAGTAGCTTCCTTTCAATTGTTCTATCTTCATGGGCTGTGTAGTCTAATAGATGGTTTTATCTGTACACATACTTTGACTATGGCTTCTTTCGAAATGGCTAGTTGGTGTTGAAAATATGACCAACTGTGGAGAGCTCTCTCGATGTCTATGGTCAAGGTTGTAATGCTAGATAGAGTCGCCAATTTCTCCTGAATTGAAGGTTCTACAATATTAATCATGTCGGGCCCCAAAAATTGGGTTTTTTCATCTGTTGTGTCCATAAGTATTTTCATTTGTGGACAGATTGTGTCCATTTTGTCGATACTGGAAAGAGACTGGTTTACCCATTGATGACCTTGTTTCTCTAGCTTCTCTAGTTTTGATGTTTCCAATACAATTTGCTCTTGTATTGTGCTCCTCATTTCTTCGTCAAGACCCTGTCAATTCTCTAGTGTCTTGAATTGTTCATGGGTTTCTCAAGCCTATTGAAATATTTTTCCATAATGGGTGTACCAGTTGTGCAGTACTTCTTCTGTAATAGCTAACTCCTATAGATGTTCTTGCAGTACCTTGTGTGCTTCTGAAAATGTTGTGTACTGATGTTTTGATAACATAGATGATTCTTATTTTTCTCTTCTCTCTTGGTATGTAGATATGCTTGGAATTTCGACATGACACTCTCAAATAGTTGTTATGCTTTTTCCATAGGTTTGTCGTAGTCGATCTATGTTGGTCCTGGTATAACTGTTTGTGTTAAAGTTCTGCATTTAATTAAGAATTGAACTTGTTCTGTCTTCATTTTTTCAATTCTTTCTTGTCTTGTTTGATTTCTTATTGATGCTTCTTTGGTGAGTGCTCCCAGGAGTCGGTCCAAGTCTCCATCTCTTAGTTTTGGTGTCTTGACTACAAAAGTCGATTCTAGTTGATGAAGGTGGATAGATGTTGATGTTTGTTGTTTTTATTGTTGTTATTTTTTCTTCTTTTCTTTTCTTTTTCTCTTATGTTTAGACTTATGGACCACTTCTGATCCTATTGGTACCGATGTTGGCTGCTGTTGTGGTGCTTGGTTCTCTTCAGTCGATGGATTCTCAGTCGACTAAATTTATGTTGTGGTAGGATTAGCTTGTTGGGTTTCCTGAATGGTATTTTTGATTGTTTGTGCTTCCAATGGTGGTGAAGATGGTGGTTCTAGATTATGAGGAGACTTTGGTGCTGGTGGTGGTGACGGTGATGGTGAATGGTATGGATTTAGAGGAGTGGTTGGAAGATGACTTATCGGCATGGGGTTTTCGACTTCTGGTTGTAGGTCTACAGGGTTGTCTATTTCTTCATCTTCCATGAGGTTGTCGATTTATGCATCAAGTGTTACTTGATTATTACCTTCAAGGGAAAGTAATCCCCTATCTGCCTCATTGAATGAAAGGTTTTGGAAGGTTGGCGTAAATGATGAAACATGGGATGATATTATAGTGGATGTTGGGTCGGCATTGTGAATGAATGATGATTTGATAAGTCCCACAACTTGTGGTGATGGTGAAACTTCTTTGGTTCATGGAGTGAGACTTTATTGAGCAGATATTAACTCGATGAGTTTTTGGGTGGTGCTGATCTACTAGGATTTAAGGAACATATTTGGTAGATTGTTGATAAATTGTTGAAGTTCAACATCTTTATCAATTTTTTCCTTAAGGGTTCCAGGGATAATTTCGTTGTAAATTGGTGATATGGCCATGGTTGAATCTGGTGTTATTCTAGCCAAAGAAGGTCTTGGTGAGTCTAGATTTAAATTGATAGGATAGGGCTGGGTAGCAGTTCTTACCTTTTTAATCCTTCCTTGCTTTGATCCTGATTCGAAAAACTGCTTGAATTGGGTCTCAACGAATACCTTGTTTATTGCAGCATCCTCCAGGATGTTGGAAGTAGTAGCAAGTAGTTGTTCCTCATATTTTGACTCTTCTGATAAGATAAGTTTGAGCTTCCCCTTCCCTTTTTCCTGAGTTCCTTTCTTTCTCCTTGAAGTTGATATTTCATTAGCTAATTTCTTCAAATTTTCCTTTGTCATGGCATAGTCTGGGTTGTCTAATTGAATTTATTCCTCTATTTGTTCTTCTCCTTTCTCCTACTGTTGAGTTGGGACGATAATGCTTTGTTCTATTGGTGTGACAGCGTATTGTTCAGTTGGTACATTTTCAATTTGGGGGGCGGGGGGGGGGGGGGGTTCTCTTCTCTCGGACTATCTCCTGAAGTGAAATTATTAATATGAAGGTTGAGTTCATAGTCTTCCTCCTTCTCCTGGTCGATCAATGGTTCTATAATGAGTTGATTATTTGATTTTGTAGCCTCTAGTATGGTGATGTCAATTTTGGACTACCTAGTTAGCTCTGTGAAGATCTCCTCAATTGTTGGGTAGTAGTCGAGTGGCTTTTCCTTTGCTATAGACCCTTTCTTATGCCATATTGTTGTGTGGTCCAATTCTAGTTGGATATGTGTTGTAGGAGGAAAACATCTTCAGATGTTTTGAGGCACCCTCCATCTGGCTGTTTGGACTTTAAGATTTTGAAACCAGTGTTCCAGGCACACTTTTATTTCTTCTTGTTCTAGTGGGGTTCCAGCCATTGAAAAAGGCTTAAAGCGCCACATATGAAACCTGTATGGATCCAAGAAATATTTATTCTTGACTGGACATAGGTGGTACATAGCTATCCATATTAAAAGTGATGGGAATCTGATCATTGCACCTAATTCCTAGCACTTCTCGCAGATAGATTTGATCATGTCGACCATATATTGAGCCCAACATTATATCTTTCATGTGTTTTCTATGCAATCGATGGCTTCTAGCATGTCGAGCTTCAAATCGTAGCCACGCCCTGTGACAGTCAGGCTTGTGGATACGATTTTGGACACTATTTTGGGTGTGGTGGCTTGGATTTTTCCAACAATTAACCCTTTTGAGTTTTTCCCTATCGGTGTTCCCATTAGTTTTTTGACCAATCCTTCTTTGATACCTACAGGAATAGGGTCGCATTTGTTGGACAACCTAGTAAGTTTGTAAATGGTTTCGGATGATATTTCCACTGGTCTGTCGAAGTAGAACTTTCCATTATGGTACCAGTTGATGATGAATTTTACAATATTTTCCTTTGTTCCTCCAAAACTTGCCATGAGAGGTGCATTCAAAAAATTCATAATGGTGTTGTGGTTTACCTTCTCCCCTTCCTTTGACATCTTTGACTTACAGGGTAAGCCCATGTTTTGATTTATGCCCAGTGTCGTGCCCATGAAACTTCTTGCACTTTTACATTTTTAATGTTTTGTAATTGTTTCACTAGTGGGATTACAGCGGATTCCAATTCTTTTACTTTGGATTTCATCTCCCTGCTTTGTTTTGGGCCCATTTTTTCGGTTTCCGGTTCGGTTCCCTTCTTAGTTGATTTGCTCAAGGGGGTCTGGTAATTCTGTCACTCTAGATCTTGATGAAATGGTATGTGATCTTTGTCTGGCGTAGTATTTATAGGTAGAGCAGATGATGATCTTGTCAATGGTGCTATTAATGGCAGATTTGATGGTAAAGAATGCTCTAATGAAGGCTAATTTAATACACTCTAGATTCGGCGCTCCTAACTATAGTCATGATGGGTTGATTTGATGTTTTGGTCCTCTTGTCGATGTTGATGGTTTGTTGGATCTACTGTATGCCGATGGTGAAAATGTCAATTATTATCAAATGGTGGTCTACTATTTCTGTCGATATTTCCTGACATTTTTGGTTTTCCTTGATTCTTTTTGGAGTTAGGTTTTTGTTTTTTTCTAGTTTTTATAGTTTTGGTTACCAGTTATAAAACCAATTTTACTTTTGATTTTTTTTTCAACTTTTTCAGTTATGGTACCATTTTAGTCGGGCACTGTTTACTAGTTTCTAAATACTTTTCCCTGTAATGTTCTCAGTCAGACTGATCCGATGGCATTGATTTCTTCGACAATGTAAGGTACCATCCATATTGTGTGTAACTTTTTAGGCTTCCTTTCACCCAACTATTGTACATTAATGTAAGTTCTCCAACTGACAAATTATTATTTTTGATGTTTCGGTCGTGCCAAGCCTTTTGTTGTTGCTTCTGAATTTCTTGGTGCTGTATACCAAGTAGTCGGTGTTCTTCTAGTTTGGCTAATTGCATTAGTTAATCCTTTCTTGCTTCTTCGACATTGATATGTAAGATGTCAGCTATAACTGGTGTTTATTGTCAAAAATGTAAAGGAACGGCTGCTTCTTGGCCGTAGACTAGTCTAAAGGGTGTTTGGTCGGTCGAATGTTTATATGTTTTTCTATACACCCATAATATTGCGGGGATTTTCTTGTCCCAGTCATCTTTGTCAAGATTGCATATTTTTGTTAGACCCCTTGTCAATGTTTTGTTGAATGCTCTATTGCCTTGTTCAACTTAGGGTGATAGGCTATGCTTCATCGGTGGTCAATTTTGAACTATTATGTTAGTGATGTGATTGTTTTATTGATGAAGTGTGAAACTTGGTCACTAATTAAGGTTAGAAGGCAGCAAAACCTAGCGATAATATTTTCACATTTGAATTTAGCATCTGCCTCACTAGAATAGGTGTGGACAGGTTTTACTTCTACCCATTTAGTGACATATTCTATTGGTGTTATGATGTACTTTGCACCTGTTCTTTTTGTTGGCACTAGGAATGGTCCTATGAAGTTGATGGCCCAAATTTTGAATGTTAAACTTGGGTTTACTGATATAAGAAGCATCTCCATACTAGGTAATGGTCAACCAAGACGTTGGCAATGATCACATTTGCTAACAATCTCCTTACAGTCTTTGTAAAGTGTCGGCCACCATAGTATTGATTGTTGGATTTTCTTCGAAGTTGTATCTGACTGAAAGTGTCCCCCCGCTGGTCCACAGTGTGATTCATGCGTAATGTGTTCTCATTCATGGTCTAATACACATCGATGGAGTACTTCATCCAAACCCATTTTATATAAGAATCTATTAATGAGACTATATGGTGCGGCTTTCATGGATAAAATTTGTTTCTTTTTCGTGCTCATTCCATTCGGTGCTTGACCATTATCCAAAAATTATGCTATTTATTCTAATTATGCAGGGACAAATTATATTCAGAATAAGTGTGTGTCTGGTAGGTCATCTTTGACTCCTGTCGGATCCTCCCCCGTGTTGATTCTCGATAAGTGGTTATGTCTGACATTCAATTGACCTGGTCGAACTACTACTTCAAATTCAAATTATTGGAATAGTAATAGCCAACGATGGATTCTCCCATGGTGCAAGGGTTTGTTGATGAGGTATTTTAGTGCCTAGTGATTGGTGTAGAATATGAAGGGGTTAGCTAGTAGGTAATGTCGATACTTTTAAAGTGCAAAGACCATACCTAATGCCTCCCTTTCTGTTGTTGAGTAATTGCATTCTTCCTTGTTTAATTTTCTGCTGTTGTACATGATTGGATAATCCATTCCATCTTCCCTAGGTTGTGTCGAAATTGCACCTATTGCTAGGCCTGAAGCATCAATATGCACATGGAATTTGATCGACCGGTTCGAAAATATGAGAATGGGTTCTTTAACTAGTTTTATTTTTAATGTGTCGAAAGATGTATCACATTCTTATGTCCAGTCGAACACTTGATATTCTCTTAACAATTATTCTAATGGGTAAGTCATATCTGAGTAGTGTCAGATGAATTTCCTGTAATACCTTGTATGACCCAACAACAATCTGACCTGTTTTGTACTAACCGGTGTTTTTAAGTCAAGGATAATTTCTATTTTAGCAAAGTCGACCTTGATAACTTCCTTGCATACAATATGCCCTAGTAGGATTCCTATACAGGTTTAAAATATGCATTTTTTTTTATTGAGGGATAATTGAATTTTTTGGCATCGTTCCAACATAAGCCTTAACCATTTACAATGGTATTTCAGCATGGAATAGATTGTCCAATTTTTGAAGTATACTGCCATTGTTTTATAGATGTATTCTTGAAATGTTTTGAAAACTATTCTTGAAAACATTGCAGGTGCATTCTTGAGACCGAATGGCATCTCTCTGTAAGCAAATGATCCAAATTTACACATGAAGGTTGTATTTTTCTAATCTTCCTTAGCTATTGACACCTGATTATATCTTGAGAATCCATCTGTAAATGAGTAGCATTCATGTCCTATGACTTCATTCAAGATTTCATCAGCATATGGAGTCGAAAATAGATCTATTAGGGTAACCTTGTTTAACTCTTGAAAGTCAACACAGATTCGTATTTTTGTCTAGTAGTATTTTTTCGGTTGGACAACCATTGGGATTTCCCATTCTGATTGGTTGATGGGGTAAATAATTCTAGCTGTCAACATATTGTCGATCTCCTTTCTAACTATTTCTTTATATTTATGCACCAATTTGTAGGGTCTTTTATTTATAGGTCGGGCATCAGGTTTGATGTCTATCTTCATCTTCCCATTTCTGCTACTAATTGTTGAAATATTGTAACTTCAAAGAATATTCTATATGTATCTTTTTGTGGTCCTCGATGGTCCTACCAGAGGAACCACTTGTATTACTTTGTACCTCGATGCTTCTAATCGGAATAACTAATAAGAGTCTTAAGGTAGTCCCCTCTAATTGTAAAGGTGGATCATTAGCACCCGAGTGTTTTTACTTGAGCCTACATGTCGGATTTAATTATTGAAGTGAACAGATGAATATAAATAGAGGTGTGGCGCTCCTCATTTGATACACACACACTCACTTGTGTAGCGCATTAGTGGAGGAGAGAGAAGTAGCTAGAGAAGGAGGAGGATCAATCTTTGATTAGCCCTTTTGGTTTTATCCTTTATCTTTTGGGGCATCTATATTGAGGAAGCTTTTGCTTGGTTTTTCGCTTTAGGGTTTTCCTAGGATAAATCTTTGTGTTCTTTTTGTATAGTTGTGCTTGTCTATCTTTCAGTGATCTTTTGGCTTATGGTTATGCTGTTATGATGCTAAATGTTTTAAGATCTGATATAACCATTAAAAATTCAACATGGTATCAGAGCCACCCTGAAAGAAGACATTATGCAACTACAAAATCTAGGGCTTCTTACTTTTTGGGTCTTTCTCCACAATCTATCAGCAAAATAAGGCTAGGATGACTCTCCATTGAAGGGCGCATCTTTCTGCTGAAGCAGAATTCGATTCCAAGCATTTTCAGTTTTTCGTGCGGGAAATTAGAGCTTTCTACAAGAAGAGGAATTTTTTGAGTGATCCTGGCATAGGATTTCTCTTCCCATCAAAATATAAGTTTAGAGACCTGGTTCGAT
Source organism: Pseudotsuga menziesii (assembly GCA_001517045.1). NCBI lineage: Eukaryota > Viridiplantae > Streptophyta > Pinopsida > Pinales > Pinaceae > Pseudotsuga > Pseudotsuga menziesii. The sequence goes on from LPNX010481350.1 coordinate 228,667, forward strand.
ATTTTTGTTTGGATTAAACTCTAGGAAAGTGAAACCCTAGTTTGACCCCGAGCTGGAAAAACCCTAAATACTAAAACTGATAAGTTTGGGTACATTCGCTAGATATCAGGATTGGAAAAGTCTTAGGATCTGCAAATTACATAGTTCGAATATAAAATTCTGATGTACATTGTGTCCAAATTCAGCCTCATATTCATTATATTCAAAAAGATATGATCCCTCAAAGTTAGGGTTCCAGCCTCTTCCAGGATTCATCCCTAAACAGGACACCTGGGAGGAATTCCTATATCTTGGGCTACTAAGGTCCAAATGAAATTTATGAAGATGTTCCAGAAATTTCATGGACTATAATTTATGTGGTCTCAGTTTCATACTTAGAAGATGAAACAGTGACACGTGGAATTTCACACAACTTCGCTATTATGAATAGTCCTGTAACAGGTCACCTTGGTAAAATGATCATACCTCCCAATTGGTGAAACCAATTCTGATGAAACCTATGGTGTTGGAACAGGGACATGTGAATCTACCTCAATACTAAGTTTCATACATATAGGATCAGCAATTTCAGAGATAACGCAGAAACAGTATTAGGAATTTCTGCAGGAGAAATTAGAAAACTAGGGCTTCCTACTCTAGGAGCTTCCCTCCACTATTTTCAAAAAAGAATTACATTAAAAAGCTCAACTTGAAGAGATATATCTTTCTATCCAATCAAATTTGAAATATTCCATGTTTTGAAAAGTAGGGTTTCTCTAAAAACCCCTAGATCAGTCAGCTCCGGAACCAGGACAGACACCTCAAATCGGTAAGATTTAATCTTTTTCTATTTCTATTTGAGGTTCTCATCAGCTTGATCATAAGCTTGGTGAATTTGAAAAATTCCAAGAATGGAAGTATTTTATCTTTCTGAAGAAAATGAATCAGACACCTACATGAGTAGAGAGGTTCCAGTTCCAGAGGGAGATGAGGCTCAAATTCTTACAGCATAAGAACTTGGTCAAGGCCAAGAACATCATTGCTGATTTAGTCATGGATCAACTTGTACCACAAGTGTCTTCCCTAAAGACACCGAAAGAGATGTTTGATTCCTTGAACAAGATATTTGAAGGAAAGAACCTACATCAGAAGATGACCTTAAGAAACAAATTGAAGAAGTAAAAGAAGAAGTGAAGAATGCAGAAGTGGTGATAGCCACCTTGAATGGCCTCCCAGGATCATGGGATTCATTCATGTGAGGAATGTGTGTTAGAGGAAGTGATTACTTTCAGCTTGAATCATCAGAAGAGAAGAAGAATATGGAAGCAATTGAAGATCAAGCTCTCACCATTCAAAGAAGATCCCTCAAGCAATGAGGAATATGAAGAACTCAATTCTTGAAGAACCTCTTATCCATCTTATCATTTGGATAAGAAATGATGATTTCATAAATGAGGAAGATGATGAAGAAAAATGATCAAGAAGGAGTCTACCCACGAAACAAATAAAAGATAAGTATTCAATTTTCATTTCATGATATTGTTTTGTTATGCATTTTATTATATTCAGTTGATGTGTTATGCATGATAGAATGTTTGCATTAATAAAAGTATGCATGTGATGAGTAAGTAGCTCATGGTGCTATACACCTCTCCATTGCTACATCTAGAATGAAACCTCCTTGCTGACATATTGGATTAGCACACAATATCAATGATGTCATCTAGAAATTTTCCGTGAGATATGGATGAATGTATATGTTATATGAAATGGTTCTAACCATGCTACTGGTGTATTTGAATTGTAGGAAAGGTACTGTACAACCTCCTACAAGAAAAGAAGGATGATACTTGTTCCAAAGAACAAGTGATGACAATTCAAGATTCACTCCAATAAACATGAATCTGAAGCACCCAGGGTCAGAGACACCATGACAGAAGAAAGAGCTTCAGAGAGAGGTAGATCCACCTCGAAGGATGAATACCACCATGGGTACGAGATATAAACCAAGATGAAGAAAAGAATGGTGAGACTTCCAAACCAAATTGAGAGGCCTCGGACACACTCTAGTTGTCTAACAGAGTTAGCTGACATCATTGATGCTAACCTTTCTAGCTATGAAAGAAGCTATGATCAAAGAGTAACAATTGATCATGGGGAATGATGTATACGATATGGTTTCGAGACATAAAGGGAAGTACGTAGAACAAGTGTACAAAGAAAGGTTCATGATTTGCCTCAGAAAGAATAGACTATGACATGACATACTCTATTGACATGTATATATCAAGCATATAACCACCTGTACAGAATGAAGAGGGAAGATGATACTCCACTTCAGGGGGAGTGACTACAGAATATATCTGAGTTCGACGTGGTACAACATGATGGACAGCTTCCTGATGGATCGAGACTTTACCAAGAGTAAAGTGGGTTCTAACCTTCAAGGTTGAATGTAGAATACTAGGATATGTTGATGACCTAACAAGATGAACTCATGGAAGATGTTATGATGAAAGAATACTAGAATGATGTTTGGGATATAGTACTCAAACCAGAAAGCAAGAATGTGGTATCTTCCAAAAGGATTTGCAAGATAAAATATGTTGCTAATAGAAGTAAGGAAAGACTTGTGGCTAGAGGTTTCTATAAAAAAAATTGAATTAATTATGAAGAGACACTTACTCCAGGAAGCAAGGTACACTTCCTTCAGAACTATCATGGTAGTTTCTTTCATGATGAAGTAAAGACAAGACTTCCTTAATGGTATGATTGGGGAAGAATTTTACATCGAATAGTCACAAGGATTTGAAGTTGAAGACATATGGACTCACATATGCAAGTTCAAGAAGGCCCTCTATGGCTTGAAGCAAGCTCCCAGAGCTTCGTAGGGAAGGATAGATAGTTCCTTAATGAAAGTCGATCCTAACCTTTACTTCAAGGTTACAGAAGATGAAGATGTCATACTATTACTATATGTGGATGATCTATTCCTGATAGGGAATGCGAAACAATATTGTAGATTACAAGAAGAAGCTCGCTGAAGAATTTTAGATGAAAGACCTTGGTCTAATGATTTCTTTCCTAGGTCTGGAAATATGAAGGAATCTTTCTCAATCAGGGAAAGTATGTAGTGAAAGTTTAAAAAAAGATTTGATATGTTTGAATGAAAAGCCATGGACACACCCATGGATTCCAACCTAAAGTTGTTAGCTAATGAATCATCAGAGTTAGTGGATGTGATTCAATATAGACATATTATTGGGTTGTTGATGTATCTAACAAAAACTAGACCAAACATTTGTTTTGATGTGAACATCTTGAGTCAATATCTAGTTCAACCTAGACGTGTTCACCTGATAGATGCAAAACAAGTGATGAGATATCTGAAAGGGACTATAGACTTTGATTTATACTATGATGGAGACCATGATTACAGATTGTATGGCTATACAGATGCAAATTGGGATGGAAGTGTCTCAGACAGAAGAAGCACATCAGGTGGATGTTATTGTCTGGGATCTGCTATGATTTCATGGTTTAGCCGGAAACAATTCCATGTTTCTCTTAGCACGGCTAAAGCAGAATACATGGCAGATTGCTTTGCTAAGTTGTGAAGTCATATGGCTTCAGAAGCTGATATCAGGTCTCAATGACTTGAAGATGGATACTACAATGATTCTATGTGATAACTAGAGTTGTGATGATAGAGAACCTTGTGTTCTGTCGTAACACATAGAAATCCTATATTTCTACAGACGAGATAAGATGCAGAAGATGATGTTTCAGTATTCCCATACTGAAGATATAGATGATGTTTCAGTATTTACATACTGTAGATGCAGATGATGGTGATTCAATATTTCTATACTGAATATAGAGATGATGATGCTTTCAGTATTTCTATACTGAAGATATAGATAACGATTCTTTCAGTATTCACATACTAGAGATATAGATGGTGATAGATCAGTGTTCACATACTGAATATGTAGATGACTATGGTTTAGATGCTGATGTGTTGATAAATCCTCTGTCCTGAGTAAAGTTCGAACACTTTTGAGACAATATTGGTGTGGTTTGGAAAGACCTTCCCCGAAAGGGGGAGTAGTGATGTTGTAGTGGGATTGTATCATCCCTGGGCACTTGCCCTAAAGTGATCTAGGGACCTCGTTCCTCGATAATGAAGAGGGATTGTATCATCCTGGGACATATGACTAAAAGTGATCGGGTGACCTCGGTCATCGAGAATGTGGTAGGATTGTATCATCCTTGAACCTTGTTTCAGAATAGATCCGATGACTTTGTTACTCGACAACGTGGTAGGATTAATCATCCTCAGACTTGATCCCATAATTCCTAGAGGAAGGATCGAATTGATCCCGTAATTCTGAAAGGAAGGATCGTATTGATCCCATAATTTTGAAAGGAAGGATCGTCTTAAATGTTGATGTAAGAGGACTTGATCCCGTAATTCCCAAAGGAAGGATCAACTTGATCCTATAATTCCGAAAGGAAGGATCATCTTGATCCCGTAATTCTAAAAAGAAGGATTGTCTTAAATGTTGATGTAAGAGGACTTGATCCTATAATTCCAAAAGGAAGGATCAACTTGATCCCGTAATTTCAAAAGGAAGGATCGTCTTGATCCCATAATTCCGAAAGGAAGGATTGTCTTAAATATTGATGTAAGTGGACTTGATCCCATAATTCTGAAAGGAAGGATTGTCCAGGATGTTATTAGCTCCGCAAAGACTTGATCCCGTAATTCCGAAAGGAAGGATCATCTGAGTACCATAGATGTGTTGTCCATGATCCCGTAATTCCAAAAGGAAGGAACATGTTGGTTGTTGCTACTGCTGCTGATGATGATGTTTCTGATTGAAAGATTAGAGTGTGATGATGATGATGTTTCTGATCGAAAGATCAGAGTGTGATGATGATGATGTTTCTGATCGAAAGATTAGAGTGTGATGATGATGACGTTTCTGATCGAAAGATCATGATGATGATGTTGCTGCTGATCGAAAGGTCAAAGTGTTGAAGATGCTGTTGATCGAAAGGTCAAAGTGCTAAAGATGTTGCTGATGAAAAGGCCAAAGTGCTGAAGTTGTTGCTGATCGGAATTTCAAAATGCTGAAGATGTTGTTGTTGATCGAAAGGTCAAAGTGCTCAAGATGTTGATGCTGATCGAAAGTTCAAAGATTTGTTGTCATTGAAGATTGAATATCAAGACTATATGATGTTGAAAATATTCCAATGATTTATAGATGTATTACCCTAATTATGTCCTCTATCTCTCTCCTACTATTGTTGTTGTTGATGTTGTTGTAGAATACCCTTCTCGTTAAGGGGGAGTGTTGAAATATTGTAACTTTAAAGAATATTCTATATGTATCTTTTTGTGGTCCTTGATGGTCCTACCGGGAGAACTACTTGTATTAATTTGTACCCCAATGCTTCTAATTGGAAGAACTAATAAGAGTCATGAGGTAGTCCCCTCTAATTGCAAAGGTGGGTCATTACCACTCAAGTGTGGTTACTTAAGCCTACATGTGTATCTTGAGCCTGGATGATTAACTCGAGCCTACATGTCAGATTTAATTTTTGAAGTGAATGGATGGATATAAATAGAGGTGTGGCACTCCTCATTTAATACACACACACTCACTTGTGTAGCGCATTAGTGGAGGAGAGAGAAGTAGCTGGAGAAGGAGGAGGATCAGTCTTTGATTACCCCTTTTGGTTTTACCTTTTATCTTTTGGGGGCATCTATATTGAGGAATCTTTTGCTGGGTTTTTCCCTTTAGGTTTTTCCCAGGATAAATGTTTGTGTTCTTTTTGTATAGTTGTGATTGTCTATCTTTCAGTGATCTTTTGGCTTATGGTTATGCTGTTATGATGCTAAATATTTTAGGATCTGATATAACCATTAAAAATTCAACACTAATCATTTTAAGTCTTTGTAATCTCATGCAAAAAAATATTGGAATTCCTTTAATAAGTTGACGATTTTTTGTGGTTTGTTCTTCGCTCCAATAATCACCAATTATTTCCATTTTCGGTCTATTATCATTAGAAATGTTGATTTATTTAGCTTTTACTTTCATGTCCATCCATTTGGGTGCTTTACTTTCATTAATTTGTTTACTACCTTCTTTGAACTGTGAAAATGTTATTGGAAATTCTGCTACTATCAATTGGTTGGTGTCGTCTTTGTCAATTGACTCAATTTTGAATATCGTTCTAACCGGCTTGATTTTTTTCGGGTGATCAGTCTTCCATTGAAAGCTTCTTCCATATGTATGTTCATTTTCCAATTGGAGTCTCGTCGAATGTGGTACTTTGTTGGATTGAATGTTATGGCATGCTTCATTCAATAGGCTATTATTTTATGTCATCTTGTTAGTAGTCATATGTATAAATGTTTTTATTTGTTTTGTAGCTTTGACTAATTTTTCGTCTTCTGGTATAAAGCTAAAGTCCTTAATGAAATTTTATATAATTTCATTCCATAGGAATGTTTGGACTCATGATTCTTCCATTTTATACCATTTTTTAGGTAGGTCATCTAATGTTGAGGTAAACAAGTGTGGCCATATACGCTCATCTTTGTAACCAAGTCTTCTCCATTCTTTTTCACATATTCTTATATGATTCTTGTCCTTGGTTGAAGAAAGGTATTTTTGTTTTTTTTGTTAACTTCCTTCCTTCGAACCTTTCTATGAAAAAGTTCAAAGTTGTTGTCCACTTTTGCAGTCTCAACTGATTGGTGTCCCACCATCGACCAACTTGTCATATAAATGTTTTAACCAGGATTTGAAGTAGGCCATGTTCACCTAGGTTCTTAGAGACTTGTTCTACAAGGAGAACTAGTGATTCTCTCTCTTTATACCAAAGACTCTTTTTATTATTTGTTTTTATTGGTGCTAAAGAGAGATATTCCCTTATTCTCTTCTCAAATATTTTTGGAATAGTCGATATAGAAAAGCATTGTCGAGTTGGTTTCTTCTAGATGGCTTGAATGGTCCAGCAACCCCTTGCTTGTGTTTCATAGTTTTCAATTTCCCAATCATACAATTCTACATCTGAGTTATATCCAACTGAGTTGCAGTTCCCTAGATGAAGTTCTCCATAATTATTAGGTTCAGTATAATCTTCATTGTTTTGACTCTGGTAGAGTTGTCGAACATCGAATTCTTCATTAATAGGTTTAGTCCAAGGTTCTCCATGTGAAGGATGAATGGGGAAAATAACTTTCTATCCATTTCCTTTTAGTTTTATCCTTTCTTTGTCCAATGATATAGATGCTTTCATTTTTCTGCCCCATGGGCGTCCTACCAAGGCTGGGAAGGAGATGTATCCTTCCTTAGGGTCGATGATTTCAAAATCGAGTTTTGTCGAAATGCATTCTATCATTGTATAGACATTTCTCCAAACCCAAATGGGTTCGATCAGTCCTTGGTCGGCCAACTTTAAATATATTCCTGATTCATTCAATTGAGGCATACCCAATTGTTCCCATGTATCCCTCGTCATGATATTTACTTGGGTTCCAAAGCCGAGAATGACTTGTCGAACATGGTATCCTTCTATTTCGATATCGACAAGTGCGTCGACATCATTCTTATATTTTTTATTTAAGTTGCATATAATCTTAGTCTGTTTATCTGTGTCATTTTTGTTTTTAATATTCTATAGTAGGTCAATGAATTGTGACACTGACTTATATTTATGTATTAGGTTTAATAGTTCATGAAGTGTGTTCTGCAAATTGTCATCGACATCTTCTTGTCTAGAAAATTCTTGAAACATGATCGATGCATCATTATATAATTGTTTTTGCTTTATAGGGTTAGGATATTCGTTTTTATCTTTAATCTTTCTTATTCTTGGATTGTCACCTCCAATTTGTGTTCCTTGTCTAGTTATTATGTGTAGGTTCTTTATGCAAATTATATCACTTTTTTTAACACAAGACAAGAAATTAACATTCTTCTTTTTATTAATTTTGTCAAGTATGGTGGGAGAATATTCCAATGACTCATCACCCACACCACAACTATTACAACGTTTTATGTCGGTTCTATCTTTATATGGACATTCGGCATACCGGAGTCCTTCTTTATAGCATGTGAAGCATTGAATCGGTTGTTGTGGTCGATTGTCATGATTTCCAGAGAATTTCCCTCGACCTCCAAATCCTCCACGATAGTTGTCGAACTAGAGTTTGTATCTATGGCCTTCATATTGTCGATTGTTTGGTATGTTTTGTTTGTTTGAGGTATTGTGATTATTCTAGGCCATGGAGTTTGTTTGGTAGACTGCCTGATATTTTTGTCGATTCTTAAGATTTAGGTGGTAGTCAGATATTCCATGAATTTTGACCTCACAGATTGCACACCATGAATATTTTCCATTCTTCATATTGTATGGGAAATCCTTCGTCATATGGTCTCCATGATCCTGACAGATATCACATAAACATTTTTTCTGAACAAAACTGGCGTATTGTTGGCTCACATCCTGTCAATAATTATCTTTGGTGTGGCTGGCTATAGAAAAAAATTTACACTAGATCTCCTCACCCTTGAGGTTCAAATCTCTTAGATATTTTTGCATGATCTCCAATTGTTCTTAAATTCTTGTGTCAACAGCAGGGTATGTTGGGTAGTCCTCGTCCATCTCGATATGTAAATATTTTGTCAATGCTTATTCATACGTTTTGAATGTATCCAAACTAATGTGCCAATGGATTTTCTAGGATAGTCCTGCAAGAAACCATTGAATCAACAATTTTTCATCAACAACATAGTGTATTTGGCTCAAGAGGTCTTTCCATATTTTGTCATAGTCCCGAATGGTTTCTTCTAGTTTCTAAACTATGGAGTTAAGTTTTTGCGCTTCCAAATGCTTTGCATGTGGTGTTTTGAAGAAGGATGGAAATTGTTGCTTGATATATGCTTTAGTTGCATTAGGTGTTCTTTCAGTATAATTCATATACCAAGTTAATGCTCTTTTTTGTAGCGCACCTATGAATTGCATCATTTGTAACTTGATTGGCCTCCCATGTTGATTTGCAGACGAACCAATGTTGTTTGGGATCGTCATCACCCTCATAGAGGGGAATGTGTGCTGATTCATGCCCCATGTCGGTGTCGGCTTCTCCTTCGGGAGGTGGGGGTGGCAGGGGTGGTGGTGGGGGTACTAGGATATTTGGTGTGACTCTTTTTCCACAACTAGTTTCGATGGAATTTCATTTTTGTCAGATGTTTTGGTTGTCGGTTCTATTTAGACAACTTGTCGATCAAGTTTGTCTTCTTCTGTCGATTTCCAATGGCACTGTTATGCCCATGAATCTGACTAGTTATTTTTTTGTAAAGTTTTTTTTGGTAGGGGGGTGCTCCTTCATGTTTGGGGTAGAGTAAATGAATGCTTCGGTGGAAGGGTACACCTAAATTGTAACCCAATTTCCTTCCTTTGGTCGATGGATCACTAAATTATTTTCACCATTTAATTTGTCATCTAGTCAGCTCCATATACCGAACTCACCAGATCTTAGTCTCAGGTCCTCCTCGACAATAGCCTGCATTCAGGTACTTGGATTTATCAGAGATAAAGGTCTTACCTCCTGGGTTATTTCTAGTTGGAGAGGTTCTCACTACTCTATCCACAAATATTCTTCCATTGGTGACACATCTTCATATATGTCTTCTTCCTATCGATCATGACCTGAATACGGTGGATTTGCCTCATGCTCTATCACCCTGACAACCATTCTTATTTGGAGTGCTATACCTTGTTCTTGTATCACTTCCCTTGTTTTCTGCCTCTTCTCCCTTTCTATCTTTTGTAGGTCTGATGCATCTTTATGAGTCTTTGTCCACTCAATTTCTTTCTTAGGTCGACTTTTCATTACTGGTGGTGGTATTTTCTTAGGTCGACTAGAATGCTTCTACTTTGTCCTTGACACATGAACAACTACCCCCCAATAGCCTACCCATGCTTTTAGTAAGCCCGGATAGTTCTGTCTATTTATTTAGGAAATACTCCCACTCCCTTTCTGCAATAAATCTTTCTCACGCCTTCTACTTTTCTGCCCAGTTAGTGTTTGTAGGTGGTTCGATGAGTGATGGTCGAGGTTCGACTATATGATCTACTCCTATGTCGATTAAAAATTTGAACAACATGGTCGATAGTGAACAAATAAATTACTCAGTAAATTCGGTATATAATATTTTTTCAATACTTTCAACTGAAACTCTCTCCTCTACTGCTTGTTCTTGACATAATTCGTCTACAATTTTCTCAAACCACTCCGACATGTTTGTTCTTCCTCCGCAGATTAGTTTCTTAAGTAATTCTTGGTCTTTAGTTGCTTATGGCTTCATCTAAAAGTTTTTTCAACAATTGGGGCACCGATTCTACAAATTTCTCATGTGTTTCAGTGAAGAATTTCTCCTTCACCTGAGCAATGGTCATTCCGTTTCTTCTCACATAATTTTGTAAATAATTTGTGATCTTACACTCGCACAAATTCTTAATCTCTTGCTTTGATATCATTTACATATGATCATGTCATCCGTATATGTACTACCGGCAACAGAACAAATGTTGTAATCTCACAGATCACATAAGGTTAACAATAATACACACATAGAATCATATAAGCATACAGAGGCAACAGACCATAACAGATAGTAGCATAGCATATTATATTATAAAGTCACATGAGGGTCCATACATATACAAAACTAAACAAATTCTTAACTGGATCAACAGCCTATTATATATGATTACAAAATGGTTATGAGTAACTACTTGTCAGTTTGGACAACCGAAACGACCTTTGGAGGCCAACCTAATCTCTAGTTAGTTGGTTAAATAGTCTAGTTGGATAACTGAATAGCTCCTCCAACAACAACTGAGTAGTGACCTCAAGATACAGTCAAGATACATCCTTGTTGGAGTAGTGTTGGACATCCCCTTAGAGACTCTGATTGATCCCACATTTATGAGTGAGGAACCACTTTAGTAATATTCTAGACACAGTCTCAATACTTCCAGTATATCGATAATTCCCTTCCCATAATTCATCACATCTCTCAATAATTAAAAATGACCAAGACACATTTGCAAAACATTTTTCTTCGAGATCATTATTTAACTTTGACTCCATTGGCATTGATCTGATATGCAATTATTTTATTCTCTCTTTATGTGTTGATTTTATGTTGTTGAATATTTACTTAAATTTGCAAACAATCTTGTATCAGAATTTACTTTAAAAAACTACTAAACAACTTACTTCTATCAATAACGATTAAAATTGAAAGAGCATTAGACAACTCTTTATTAGGGACCACCCCCCTTGCCTTCATTAGGAGTTTGGCCTAACTGGAGGAGTCAAGATCGAGTGACAGTACTTGAATCAATACTTGCCCCCAAGGACACACCTACAAGCTTGAATATTTCTACTGCACTTAACCCCCATGTGTGTGAAATGTGGAAACACTTTTTGGCACCGTTGCGAGGGATAAATATTTGTATTCTCGTGGTAGGACTTAGCCTTTTTCTTTTCCATTTTATCCAATAATTTATTGATCTAGTCAAACATATCTGAAATATATTCGGTCCATCTGGTGACTCCATAGTTTAAAAACACTTAGGATATTCTACGAGAAGAAGCTTACATCAAACACTTAAACATTTTCTTGAACCTGAAAGGGTCTCGAGAAAAATATTATATAGACTTGAGTCTCGCAAGATCCTTGAAAATATAGTGGACGAGTCTATTTCTGACATCCAATTCTTGTTCATGATGGAAGCCCCCATTAATCCTGTTATTAATCCTCTTAGTCTAATGGATGCTTTCTTTATTCCCCTAAATTTCATTAATATAGCAGGTCAGCCGCATTCCATGCCAGAGAAAGCTATAGAGAAACTGCCAACTTTCTAGGGAAACAATGCCATTTCTACATCAAGCCATCTTAGCAAATTTTCAAAATGTCTCCTTAGTTGGTGTCAAGATGATGCAAGTCAACATGATGATGTATACATGAATCTTTTTGCCTTATCACTTGAAGAAGAGTATTGTGACTGGTACATCATCCTTGCCGATGACTCATATAACTCTTGGGACTCATTCAAGAAGGGATTGATGGAAATATTTGGTGAAAATAAAGAGCCTCATTTCTTATTAAATGCACTCCACTCCATCAGGATAAATGAAAATGAAACGATGGAGGAATTCAATAAAATATTTAGAGATATTATTGCAAGCATGGATAATGATTTCAAGATTCCTGATAAATCTATCTTGGTTTATTACATAAAGGCACTCAGTGGGGGAATGAGATACCAATTGAGAGACAAAGAACTCGCTGATCTTAAAGCTGCCTGAGCATCAGCCACTAAAATTGATGCAAACATGCAGGCTTCAGGTAAGTCTAACTTGCTTGGTTTTACAAGAGGGCAAGACAAATAGGAATCCAAAGGAAAAGAGCCCATGCAAGTCATATGATATTAATATTAAGGATTTAAATGAAAAAATGGAATCCATGGAAGCCACTTATACTAATTGGTTGAAAAACATGCATAATTGAGTAGTGACCATGGAAAGATCTAACTCTAATCAGAAAAAATTCCAACTTAAAAGTCACTAGGCTCCTAACAAAGATCCTTATAAAGATAATAATATTTCAAATCAACTAGAAACAACCAATGTTGTTCAGGAAGTGATCCCTTATTCTAGACCTTGTGATTCACTTCATGAAGAAGCTAGTTGTTATGTGGCATGCCAAATTTTAGAACAAGGAATTCCTGAGAGTGACAATAGTGAAGAAGTTTCAAGCGAGCCTGAATACATCAATGTAGTTGGCCATATGTATCCCATGTATAAATAATATTGTAATATATCAAAGGAGTATAGTCAAGAGGTGGACAATTTAACTAAGGACTATGGTGCTATTCCTACATCAGAGCATATTCAAGAAATGCCTAAGTTCAAAGGCATCACCCATCAAAGAAGAAGAAAATGTTGAAGCTCAGAAAAGTAATCAATATCATGTAAACACTCCTCATGGCCCAAATAATATTCTTGATATAGGTACTTGGTTTCGAAACTTTAAGGTATCAATTCTTGTAACTGAAGTGATTAAAATTCTAGCACAACAAGAAAAATTGATGAAAGTGTTAACTTCCACTCCTCCTAAGAAAGTGACTTTTCAAGAAAGTCAAGAAATAAATTCTCCTATAAACAAAGATTATTCCATTGATCTTCCAGTTATTTTACATACTAAGGAGCAAGGAACATAATATCAACCTCCATTCTATATTCACTATTGATGAATGATCTTCTTCTTAATAATTGTATTTTAGATTATGGATATTCATCCAACATAATGACTAGGAAAGTCATGGAATAGTTAAATTTGAAAATCACTAGACCATATCATAATATTTGTGCCATCGAATCTAGAGAAGTTAAGGTTGTTGATATTGTTTTTGGTTTCTCGGTACAATTGGCTAAGTACCTTGATATTCACTTAAAAATGGATATCCTCATAATTGATGCGCCCGATAAATGGGGTATGTTACTATCTATAAAGTGGGATGCTGATTTGGGGGGGTCCATTGAAATGGACTAGAATTATTTGATCATTCCTTTATCTGAAGATACAATGGTTAAGTTTAATAGTGAAAAAGAGAAGAAACGTCATGTGGAAAACCGCAAGAATCCTTCCAATGAATATGTTTACCACACAGATAGGAAATTATTACTGCTACTCTACCTTTTTGGCCTCAGATAAAGAAACATTTAAAGATGAAAATGTATATGAAATATGGAAGATGAATTTTGATGGAGCGCATTCAAGTTCTAGAAAGGGAGATGGAGGTTTCATCACTTCACCTAGAGGACAATTTTTTAACTTTTCCTTTAGGTTAGAATTTGAGGAAACCAACAATGTAGCAGAATATGAGGTACTCCTACTTGGGTTGGAAATAGCTAAAGATACGGGGATTAAAATGTTGAATATAAGAGGCGACTTTGATTTAATAATCCTCCAAGTTAAGAATAAATTTTCATGCAAGTGTAAAAGAGTAAAGAAATACAGGAATGTAGTGTGGGATACAATGGAATTCTTCAATGCCTTAAATCTGACTAGCATCAATAGAGATCAAAATAGCTTAGCAGATAAGCTAGTTGTAACAACTTCAACTCTTGAACCTTCAGAAGAACTGCTAAATGGTGATGGAAAATTAGAGATCAATTTTAGACCATCAGTCCCATATAACATGGAGCATTGGCAATTTTTTCATGATGATGAACAAATTTTGAAATTCATCCATAACATAGAGGAATTTTCTAACTTCAATGTTAGTTTTCATGGGGGAAGGTAAAGAGTATCAGGTAGAGGGTGATCAATTCAATAATCCAGTACCCTGTGGTATAGCTTCACTTGAACACATATTTGATAGGAATAACAGAAGGAAAACTAACATAGACTCGATAAAACCTGGTGATTACATTGAGATCAACATTGGAACTAACAATGAACCAAAAATGATAAAAAATGGAAAAGGTACTTCAGAAAAAGAAAAGAATGACATGATAAATATTTTAAAATAGTATAGGGATGTTTTCTCTTTCACTTATGATGAGCTCAAAGATTATTGGGAGGATGTGTTCCAACATGCTATACCTCTCAAACAAGACAAAAAGGAAGTCAAACCTTTTTGTCAAAAATTGAGACAAATCAACCCCAAGCTGGCACCAATAGTTTAAAAGGAACATGAGAAAATGTTGGCCGCTGGAATCAATGCCCCAAAAAGACATTCATCTTGGTGTTTCAACTTGGTGGTTGTAAGAAAAATTAATGGGAGCATAAGAATATGTATAGATTTCTGGAATCTAAACATTTCTTGTCAAAATGATAACTATCTATTTCCAAATATGGAAACTCTTCTTCAAAGGGTAACAGGCTTTGAAATGATGTCTATGTTAGATGGGTTTTTAGGTTATAATTAGGTGGTGATCCAGAAGGAGGACAGACATAAAACCACTTTCACAACACAATGGGGTACTTTAGAATATTTAAGGATGCTTTTTGTTTTGTTGAATTCAGGTTCCACTTTTCAAAGGGCCATGGATTTTGAATTTAAGGAATTAATTGGAAACATCATAGAAATCTATCATGATGGCTTAATAGTTTTTTCAAAACAAAGAACAAGCCATGTAAGTCACCTCAAGAAAATATTCAAAATATGTAGGAAATATGGTCTCTCTTTGAATCCAACAAAGTTTGTCCTAGGTATTGAAGAAGGGAAGTTGTTAGGACACATTATTTCCAAAGATGGAGCAAAGGTGGATCACAAAAGGATTGAGGCAATTAATAATATCCCTTTTCCCAAAAATGTCAATGCTCTCCATTCTTTTAATGCCCACATAAATTTTATAAGGAGATTCATTCCTAACTTAGCAGAATTGATGATGCTATCCAAGAAACTATTAAAGAAAGATGCTAAGTTCGAATGGATTGATAAGGGCTGAGAATCTTTCAGATGTATCAAGGTTGCATTTACCAAATCACCAGTTTTGGTTAGTTCTAATTATTCCAAAGAATTCTTGATCATCTCCTTTCCTTCTCAAAGTACTATCACGAGGGTCTTGCTCCAAAAAAACAATGAAGGATATGAGCAACCCATCTCTTTCATGAGTCGAGATTTACAGGGTTTAGAATTAAAGTATACAATCATGGAAAAATAGGATTATGCATTGAGAAAGTCTTCAAAACATTTCAGGACTTACATTGGATGCTAAAAAATAATTGGTTATGTACCTCATGCAACAGTAAAAGATATTTCGTCTCAACAAGATTGTTTAGGAATAAAGGGTAAGTGGGTCTCTAAAATCCAAGAATATGATCTAGAGATTAGGCCTACAAATTTAATCAAAGGTAAGGACTAGCTAAGAGGTTAGCTCAAGGAAATGAAGAATCCTTAGGGATTGGTTTGTCAGAATGGTCCATCATCACCTGTTTTTCCACCAGAACTTCAACGGTTAGACCACCATTGGTATTCAGACATCATTTCATTTTTGAAAAATATCACATGTCCTCAACATATCAAAGGTCACCAAAGGAGATCCTTAATATTAAAAGCCATTAGATATTGCATAACTCAATAAGGATTGGGCTGGATAAATCCTAATGGAATAATCCTTAGATGTGTAAATGAGCAAGAGTATAAATAACTTTTGAGAGAGTTCCATTCAGGATTTTGTGGTGGGAATTATGTAGCAGATACAAGAACCCACAAGATCCTTAGAGAAGGTTACTATTGTCCCTCGATATTTACAGATGTCCACAAAATTTTCAGGAGTTGTTTGCAATGCCAGTTATTGATGGAAAGAAAAGGTTAGAAAGCTTTCCTTTGTAGCCAATTGTGGTGTTATCCCATTTTCAGAATTGGGGGCTTGATTTCATTGGACAATTCAAAGACAACTCAAGCAATGGGTTTTCTTGGATACTTACTGGAACTGGCTATGTTAGTAAGTGGATGGAGGATATCCCCACCAAGAGGGGTACTAATAAAGTTGTTAAAGATTTTCTAGAGAATAACATCATCACTAGATTTGGTGTTGCCACCAAAATAGCAACTGGCAATGCTAAGGATTTCAGTTCAAAAAAGTTTTGATCTTGTTGCTTCAAATATGGAATTGTCCTATCCCATTCTTCCAACTACTATCCCCAGGGAAATGGTTTCACAGAATAAAGAAATAAAAACTTAATGACCATCCTTAAGAAAACAATTGAAAATAAAAAGAAGTCATGGGATAATAAAATAAAATATGCACTTTGGGTTGATCAAATAACTAAGAAAAGTGAAACTGGAAAGACTCCTTTCGAATTGGTGTATAGTTTGACTGTCTCTTTTCTAGTATACCTTCAACTTCCTTCCATGAAGATGATTTAGGAATATGAAATGGAGGAGGATTCCATGCCTAATAGGATCAATCATATCATTGAGCTAGATGAGAACCGAAGAAATTCTCTTGACATAAGTATCAAGAACCTGGAGAAGGTTAAAAGAACTTTTGACAAGTCTGGAAAATCGAGGTCCTTTGAGATTGATGATACGGTGTTATTATGGGATAAACGGAGGGAGAATATAAGAAAGCATGGGAAGTCTGATAGCCTCTTGATGGGGCCATTCATCATGTATGACGCATATCGCACAAATTATTTCCTTCTAAACACCATGGAATGATAAAATTTGCTCTTCCTAGTGAATGGGCAATAATTGAAATTATTCTTCAATGATCCTATCTAATGCCCAAGTGGGAATTATCAAGACTCTTCAAAACCCTTTCGTGTGTACCATATCTTATTGTTGTATATTATTTTATGTATCATAGCTTAATGTACCATAGATTTTGTATATTATTTTGTATATTATACTGCAACTTGTATTTAATTTTGGCATTTATTTACATGTATACGGGATTGATGCACTCTAGTTTTCATGCAGGAACCAGACATTCTAGGATCCTCATACACTCTCTTTTATTGAATATCAGTTGAGTGCACATCCCATAGTTGGAGAAAGACTTTATCCACTAATTCTAACTTAGGGGATCTTTCAAGTGAGCCACCAAGGTTCGAAACAAAGTGGCTTGTTCTTGCTCACTGCTCAGAAGTTTTGTGGTTTCATCAGGGCCAGTTCTGGCCTCTTTTGGATGTTCACATCCATTTCGAGGGAATTATAATAAATGACATAGCATGAGGTTATATTATGCAAAAGGCTTGGACTTCTTAGAATTGGTCATCAAGGTCATCATCCTTGAGTTTTTTTCCCTTGTTAATTATATGACATCTTTTTAAGGAACATATAATTTTCAAGTTTTTCACTCAAAATACTCCAAAGTCAAGATGGTGAGTATGGTAATTTTTTTCTCAAAAAGGTTATTAAAGCCTAGGGTCTATGTATTACACCATGCTAGTCATATTTCCATAGTTTAGTGAACATCTGATAAGTCCACCTGGAATTTTTTAATTTTTAGCTTTTTAGTAGAATCATCGATAAGGTGTATTTTAGTTGTCATATTTCAAAAGTTCATAAAATTGGGCATATGGATCCAATATTGGCAAATTCACCCCCTTGGGGTTTGAGCTTCTATTTTCTATACAAGAAGGGTTCTCCTCCTTTGTTGAAGATGGATGTATTGGACCTATGCTCATTGTATTGTTGTTATTTCATTTTGATCAATAAGAGTGAAGTCTTTGGAGGCTCATTGTGGCATTGTCTCAGTGTTATGCAATTGGATAATTTATGAGGTGATATTCAACTAAATTAGGCTTTCCGTTTTTATCAAGTTTGGTAAGTATTGATATAGCTTATTTTGTATGAGTATTTACTATTGTCAATTTGTTCATTTATGTTTTATTTATAGAATATTTCAGGAGTAACATATTGTATTCGGTTGTAATAATATTCTCCTTGTCTTTTATGATGAAATGTACTAGATTAACCATGCTTGTTTGAAGGATTTTCTAGTTTTTACAAGTTTCTTTAGGTGAAAGGATTTTGGAGCTCAGTTGCATCCACCTTGTTTTCCATTATATTATATCATTTGAAATATAATGTGTTTTTCCCTATAGATGCTTATTCTCTTTCACACTTTTCAAGATCAGGGCTTAAGGACCTCTCTCTTCTCTCTCTAAATTTCAAATCTTTTTCGGTTACCAATTCTTTGTGTTTGACAAATTTTAGATATGCAAATTTTGATATTAAAATATGATTTTGTTAAGAATATATATATATTAGATCTAGAAGTTTAAATTATCATCTCAAACTAGATCTAGATTCGCACTTAAAGTGCTCGTTTTCATAAACAAATTCACAAATTTTCAAGTATTTGAGGAGTATAAGTTCATTTACTTTTATTTCATCAATTCATGGGATTCTAAAATAAATTTCTTGCTAGTTTTTAGCAGGTTTGAGAAAGAGGAGAAGGAAATGCTGTCGAAAATCAAACTTTTCATCATCCAGAGCATCTGAAATCCTTCCTTCTTCCCTCTTATTCTTTCCTCTTTTCTTCCAAAGAGTGTGTAAGCCTTTTAATCCATTTTCAAGGGTCAAAACATATTTTATTTTCTTATTTCATAATTTTTTAAAGTCCATCAATGAAAAAATAAAGTGGGCTACACAGCGCCCACACTCCATCCCCCCTAGGGGGATTAATAGTCTCTTTCATGGTTTGCATTCTACTAATGAACACTTGCACACAATATGCCTTCTTGAAAGGCTGTATAGAACAGTTTCTTTTATTATATTTCATCTCATATTAATTTTTACTTTCATACCAAACTTGTTGCCACGAAGTATGCTCTCTCCACCAACTAAAGCCTTGTCATTAATACTTTGATTTTACAAACTTATTTACTGTATCAAATTGGAATAAACATTTTGTCGTCAACTCGTGTATGCTCTTTCCCTCTGCGGGATTTTCCTAGTTGTTTGGAAATCAAAAGCAATTTTCGACACTTTCTAATTTATTCACATTAATCTAATAATTCATTAATAAAATCAACTCCCCTTAGAAACATTATGAAAAATCCGGTGTACGATTGTTGATAATTGTGGGAAAATTTCTCAAAGGAAGCGAGAACAACTGAGTAGTGAGCTCGAGATACAATCAAGCTACATCCTTGTTAGTGTAGTGTTGGACACCTTATCATAGAATCTGATTCAACCCACATTTATGGGTGAGGAACCACTTTAGTCATCTTCGAGACACATTCTTAGTACTTACTGTATATCGAGAATTACCTTCCCGTAATTCATCTCATCCTTAATAATTAAGACTGACCAAGACACATTTGAAAAACATTTTACTTCAAAAACATTATTTCACTTTGACTCCATTGACACTGATCTTATCTGCAATTATTTTATCCCCACTTTATGTGTTGATGTTATTTTGCTGAATATTTACTTAAATCTGCAAACAATCTTGTATTAGAATCTACTTCAATAAACTCCTAAGCAAATTACTTCCATCAATAACGATTAAAACTAAAAGATACTTAGGCAACTCTTTCATAGAGACCAATAATCCCCTTGGATTCAATAGGAGTTTGGCCTAAACAGAGGAGTCAATATCAAGTGATAGTACTTGAATCGAGACTTTCCCCCAAGGCACACCTAGCAGCTTGAATATTTATGTTGCGCTTAACCCCAGATGTGTGAAAGGAAGAAACAAAAGGCACTACCATGTGTGTCTCACGAAGGATACAATAGAAAAAGAAGTAGAAGAAGAATCAAAGAAGAACCTAAGGTAGTGTTGGGCTCCAATAGAAGAAGTACTTCCACAAGATAATTTTGACCTTTGAAATAGAAAAGGAAAAGACATAGGAAGAAAATGTGGAGCATATTCCATAGAATAAGCAAGACCTCCACAAAAATACATGCGTGAAGGGGATAGGTCACCTGACTGGACCTCATCTCCAAAGGGACAAACATAACAAATGCGCACCACTAAAAAGAAAGGGGATCCTAAAAAAGATTTAGCACTTCAAATAATAATCAACAGTGTTGATGTCAACCTAGATTCACAGCATGTAATACACTTGGATTCACGTCAGACACTTGTAAGGCTGAAAAGAAGAATATGATTGGCCGATCGAAGACGTGGAAGCTCCAACATGGAATCGGAACAGACTGTGTGAGAAGTGGCGTATGAAACTTAGTAGCATCGGAGGGTGGATGAAAAATATAAAGTGTTGAGCATTGACCCCTAGCATGTCTAAGCCATGGAAGCGGAATCTTCCACATCAATAACACCAAGCTGTACATGGTTTCAGGTAAATTTGATGCAGGTCTCGATTGAAAAAGTGTAGGATTACATGTTCTCTTTGATTAAAGAAATGGGAACTCACTATCTTGACTTGAGTCGAACATATAGTGGCCAATTTGTTTTGGGTTGTTTTTGTTTATGTTAGGATTTTTTTTTTGAAATATTTAATTTAATCTTTAAGGGATTGGAGTCTATTTTCGAATCCAGGTTAATAGTTTAGGGTATTGGATGATGAAAAATACCTATATTTTGTATTGTGACTGGTTCATAATGATAATAATGATAATGAAAAAATAGGAGGTGTGGCACCAATGTTTGCTAGTTTTCCTCATTAAGGGTTTCCAAGGTAAATTTTTGTGTTTTATCTGTCAATATAGTGATAATATCTATTTTTCTTAAAAGAATTTGTACACTTTGATTCTTTACACATGTTTAAAACCTACATTGTTGCATGAATTCATTGGTGATTGCATGGAGGCACAAAATTTAGGCAACAACTTTCATTTTTAATGGGTTCTGCATATCAATACTGTCATTGTCTAGAAGTCGCCGTAATGGCCACAATTTGACACAGAGTTGAAAGAGGTTTTTTTTTTAAGTATAGAATTCGTTTATGGAATACTATCAATGACCAAGAGAAGTAGAACTCCATGCAGTTGAATTCCAACGCTAGTACATAGAAATGATTCCGGTCACTGTTGAATCGTATAATATTCCCTGATATTTAAGAGACAAGTATGACTCCGTGGTATTCTTTTTCATGGATGCACACAATGTGTTCATACCAATTTGTAGGAAGCATGGCTATTGCATAGATATTATGTCTTTCTGTATCATAGATGAAGACATCAAAGAGACGATGACGAACTGGCCACTAGAGTACCAACTTCATCCAGACTCAAATGTGGAAATACTAGAGACCCCCAAGAGGGACAAAACGAAAAAATAACACCAATTTGAAAGGAAGTACGATGCATGGATCATTGAGGATACAAAACAAAATCAAGAATAACGACCAAGAAGGAACCTTAGGAAGCACTGGGTTCCAACAGAAGAAGCAGTTCCACAAGATAATTTTGACCTTTGAGATAGAAGAGGAAGAGAAACATGAATAAAATGTGGGTCAGATGTCATAGTATCACAAAGACCTACACCAAGAACACATGCCTGAACGGGATAAGCCACCTGATTGCACTTCGCCTATAAAGGGCCGATCATAACAACTACACTCAACTAGGAATCAAGGGGATCCTAAATAAGAATTATCACTTCAAAGAATAATCAACAAAATTGAAATCAACCTAGATTCGTAGTAGGGATTACACTTGGATTCACCCAAGAAACTCAACAGGATGAAAAGAAGATTATGACTGGCCAAACCAAGACCTAGAAGCTCCAGTACGGAAGTGGAATATACTGCATGAGAAGTGGCGCAGGACACTTAGCAGCATCAGAGGGTCAAGGATGAATAAAAAGTGTTGAACATTTACCCCTGGTTTGTCTTAGTCGTGGAAGTGAAATATTCCATGTAAATAACACCAAGTTGTACATGCTTTTAGGTAAATTTGATTCCTATAGGATTACATGTTTTCTTCGATGCAAGAAATGGGCACTCGCTAAATTAACTTGAACCAAGCAGTTAATGGATTTTGTCACTCACATGCATCAAAATTGTTACGCATACAACCCTCTCAAAATTAGTAGAGAAACTGTATCTCATTGTGCAAGAATAAACACAAGCAATAGTTGTCATGCTCGAATCCACTGAGAAGCAGTGCAAAGAAGTTAATACACTAGTCACAGACCTGCATTCCTAGAACTAAGTTTTGAAACAACAATTTAATTCCAAGGAGACTCTAGAATATGTAGAGATTAAATACAATATTGTGCGGGCTTTAGGCACTATGAAGAAGGGAAAATACCAAGTCCAAGCCATTGAAAAGTTGGTTAAAATGAGTTTCACGTCATGGAATTACTTGCAAGATCCACTAAAATTCACTTAGATGGAGGACTAGATCATGGGTCCGGAGGAACGAATAAAGACAATATAGAAATCAGTCATCAATATGTCTGTAAATGAGCACACAGAAGAAATGAAATAAATCATAGCTATGACAAAGAAAATATCTACCAGTCAGTATGAGTAGAAATGGATCATTATGCAGGCTATGAACCTCCAAGAGAAAGTTGGAGCGCAGTATAAAAAGGTAGCGACGATCCATGAGAAGTCCCAAAAGACTATCCAGTTTGGAGAATCCGCGCACCCAAAGCACTTGTCTACAGGGCTCGAGAAGGCTACCAAATTTAACTCCGATTTTGAAGAGTTGATATAGGTTGCGGGGTAGTTTAAGGTGCAGGTGTTTGATTTCACTACATAGATTACAACAGTACTTCTTCATTCCAACAAGTAATATTTAAGGATTAATGACTTGCTTGGGATGGTCCATATATTAGTGTTGGGGCCCATTGGCGCCCATGTTTTGATTAACAATTTCACACCAAGCTACAACATTATAATGTCGTTGAGCGCCAACATAAAGTAGTTAAACTATGTGTCTAGTTCGGTAAGAACTATGAACTCCAATTTCATTAAACTTAAACCAATATCTATATAAGAAAACATGGATTTGCTATGAATATCAATTTCCAATTCTTGAAATCTTGATTTCCAATATTTGATGTATCGATTTCCTATACTTTGATATATCAGTTTCCAATATCAGTTTCCAATAGTTGTGGTTTCAATTTCCAATATTATGGATGTTGGTTTCCAATACATAGGTGGTTGGTTTCCAAAAACTGATATATCAATTTCCAGTTTTCAATACCTCTGTGCCCATAATTTAAGGGGAGCAAGAGAAGGAGTCACTTCCCTTTTTTTTCTAAAGAGGAGGAGACTCTATCCACTGACCTATAATGGTTCATTGGTACACTAGGATGCATGAGTTGGGTGGGAATAATAAGAATTGAACAATCCAAATAATAGGAATTGAACGATCTAGAGGAGAGTTTTAACCACATTGTAGCACCACCATGAATACAACCATCAAGATTATTGTTCTTATTCTGATCCCCTTTCCACCACCCATGCGCTTCTGAAGAGAAGAATTCACTACCCTTTCTTGCGCCCAACTCTTCATTTGCATCCTCAGGATGGAGAGGAGCAATGGTCCCTGTGACCGGAAGTCATGTTTATCAAACTTATTTTGAAATATGTATTTTGTAGTTTTGTTAATATGTTCATAAATAATGTATATGTTGTAGCTAGTGGCCAAAGAATTTAAGCGAAAATGTTGGAGATTAAATTCTCCCACCACTTTGTGTATGTATTCGTATTGATATGCATTTTAGATACTATCAAAAAAAATATCCATGTAGATTAATTTTAGATTCGTAAAACTCTAGGAATTCATAGGAATTCTACTTGGCATACTGTCTTAAGAGTACTTTCAATCATGAATAAAAAACTATTGATTCAACAATGAGTGGAAGGATCACCTTGGGCCTAGTTTCTCAAACAACACTATTTAATACATTCAAAATCAAGATAATTTTAATTCAAAAAACCCACTAGCAGTCTCACCTTGGTCCTAAGTATTCCCAAAGCATAATATTCCCATTTCATTTATACAACATTGAATACATGTGGGGATTCATTCATATATGCACTGGACCTATTTTCTTTTAGATCAACTGTAGCCTTTTAGAGATCCTAAAATATTGAAGAAAGAAAGAGGAGAGGAGAACAAGAAAATGTGACATATTTGGGTGACTTCTCTTAGCTACAAAACTCATAAAATTTGATGAACCTCCATTTCTGCCTCTTCGGTTTAGTTTTTGTATGCTTTCTCATGTTGACTATGCCCTTTAAGGATGGAAACACCGCCTTGCCATATTTTTGGAATCCACATATTTCTTTTGATTCTTTTGTAACTATTTTTAGTGATAACTCAACCCCATTATGCATCACTCGTTGAATTCAAATTATCATGCTAATATTGTCATCTATCCATTGAAGAAGCAAACCTGGTTTGGTATTGAACAACATCGGTGTACCCTCTCTTGTACTGAAAAACATCCGTCGGAAAATTTTTCACTTTGACTCTTCTGAAAATTATTTGATGCTATGATGAGTAAGGATAATTATAAGAAGGATCATCAATGCATTCGTCCAATATTGCAAATGATCACTCTCTCAAGCCTCCCTAAAGTGCAATAAATGAATAATGAAGGATGATAGAGCCATATGTTTAATTGTTTATACAAACAATAACAATTATCTCCACAAAAGAAACTTGATTATATAGAACTCAAACAATCTTAAAAAACAATAAAAACAAGCCTGAAAAACCAATCCAAATGCTTAAAGTCAATCCTAATGGCTTATTTCTTCTCTCTCGACTCTACAGTTCTTTTTCGACCTTTCGAATTTCGAGACTGGTGACTCGAAAGAGTCTTGTATCTGTTGTTTGGCAGGTTTCAACTTTCAATTTTTGATGTCGGGATCAATAAATTGTAAGGGATGTTTCGTATCAACTTTGAAAAGTGGCACAATCTAGGATTTCTTTCCTACCATCTATATTTCTCCTCATGCCTTAAGTTGTGTTGCTACGTTGTCAGTCCTCGTGGATTGCTTCTACGATGACCACGTGATTTGATCCTGACCTTTGATGATGAAACCTGTTTTCTGATCTCATTGTACACCATTAATCCTTATACGATCTACATATTTTGATGAAACGTGAGATCTGACCTAAACCATTGACAAGAACATTCTTGTCCTATCTCGCATTCCTGTCTTTGACCGCCCATGGTTGTGATTCTCTTTGGTGATATGCCATATTTAATCCTAGCCTATGGAGGGTTTGATCTCCTTTTTATGTTTAATGAACGATCCTCTGCCTTTAAATGGTCCAAATATATTATGAGAATATTTGAGGCTTCATTCTCTCCATTGGTGGGGACGACCCTCCTAATATTTGTTTCTTGTTCTAGTATTTCCAATTGTTGTGATTAATTTGTTGGGGAGATGCATTGTTTTATCTGAGCCACCAGTATAAAATATTGTCCATTACCTCTGCCACATATATCAGCACTTCTAACGGTCTATATATGATCTGACATTCTACACGACTCACTCACGGTCGTTGATGGGAAGCTCCTACCTTTATATCTACTTCATATTTAGGCACCTCATATGGTTTAGATATTTCTTGAGAAGATGTGAGATTTAATCATAGCCGTTAGTGGGTTAACATTGTATTTTTCCCAGTCTTTATATCGACATTGTATTTTTACCTCTCCTTTTACTTATATTTTTAATAATATAATTTACCTTCCTTTCCAACTCTTCTCTTCATTGGATAAATGTAGCTTTGGGGGTAATGGTGGGTATAACTCTTCTCTTCATTAGATAATCTAGCAATGGGGACAATGGTGGGTACATGGAAGGAGACAATACGCCCTTGACTAAAACATACCCCTTGGAAGCCCCGATAAATAAAAGCACAACTATAAAAATTTTCAATATCGGATTCAGATCTCTATGCATGATACAAATATTTCATGATCCAAATTTTTAACTAAGGGATGATAAATATCATTGATTTGTTTGTTTGAGAAATTACTCATTGCACACCATCCATATCACAAATTATAATGAAAAGTTGGTTTCATATACTCCATATATAATTACAGAAAATAAGTATCAATATAAATAAAATATCATATTACATAACAAGAACATTTACCATGAAATCATTTTCCAAGCTCCTAAATTGAATAACACCCTTTTCTATTTCTCTAAAATGAATAACGAGGAATTTTTTCTGTAATAATTTTCAAGTATCTCTACATGCCTTTTTTTGGTGAATGGCCTAGAAAATTACAAAGATTGGACAATATAAGTCTATCTTTTTCCAAAGAACCATGATATTCCCAACTAGGATGTATTTTAAAATATTTTTCCTCTCTATAATTCCAACTAAGATACCTATCTTCACCTATAAACAAGATGTTTGATTTATCATATCTTCCGTCATAAATGTTAAACACCTTAGATATATTCTTAACAAATTTCTGGCATAAATTCTCTTGCAATTGTTCATTTCACATTGATATATACCCCAAACAAATAAAAATTTGATGGCCTTCATCCAATCAAACTTCTTAAGAAAAAAATGTAATTTTTTTTCCGAGTAAACCATGGAGGAATGTCAAAATTTTCTTCTACAACTTCTAATAAGTGAGCAATAAAATTGCGTTGATAGTAATTTTAAGGTGGCTAGTTTAAATCAGGAGGATTTGAGTGTTGTGGTTTTGTGCCAAAAAACCCTGGTACTCCAAAAAGTAACCCTTCTACTACCAATACCAAGAGTTTATTTTGAACTGAAATCAATTATATGAAAATTGATTTAGAATTTGTGAGTGGGGAACCTATTCAAGTAACCAGATGCTTTATTATATAAAGTCTTAAACAAGATTTATGACGAGCAAACTAATAGTGCATTCATATCAATAAAATCCAAGTCATATGATACATTGTTATTTAAAATATTGAAATAGAATTTTGAAAATAAACAAGGTAATGCATTCATTATTGGAATTATCCGTATTAAGTTTATGTGGGAAATGACCTATCCCCATATCTATTAGTCGTATTAGTTCATGGGTTACAAAATTCTAATTGAAATAATGTTGGTTAAGGGGATACACCATGGAAATTGAAATATTGAAGTCATATGCATAATCTAATGATACACCGCTAAAATTAAATTCGTTAAAAGTGGAGAGTATATGGAAATAAGAAAACCCAAATCTTTAAGAATGCAAGAAAACACAGTATCAATAGTTTATTTTTGGCATGTATCAACCAAGCATGAGAAAATAGAACTTCCTAACAAAAAGTAGAAAAATAATCAGCATTTGATAAAGTGGATTGAAGACAACATTTCTTGTTGTAAAAATTTATCATATTAGATATTTGAAAACATCTACAACATTAAGATAATTATTGTCTTCTCGGCCCAAAACTGAAATTCTCATTGCTTCATCCGCTATATAATTATCTCAATGCTTTGCAACAACATCATATAAACAAGTATTGTGATAACCTAAATCCATCCAAGGCCATCATAGAGGATCTTTATCAAGTGTATATGAAAAATACACAATTTCCTTACTCTAAGAACCCCAAATATATTAAAAAACGTTAAAACTTCTACCTCTCGACTCTATTTTTTGGGCACAAAACCAAATATATTAATATAGAGTTAAACTAGAAATCTTTTACTAGTTTTACCTTATCCTCCATACATGGAAAACTCCGCCACTTTCTTACACTAACTCCATTAGCACTCGCTACACAAGAGCTCTAATATTAGTGATTAACCTTTTAACCCTGTCTCATAACGTTTAGCACTTAGGTTTCAATTACCATCGCATTTAAACAAAAAGAGGTTACCTTAACTCCTTTCTCTTTGCACATGACTCCTTTCTCTTTGCACATGACCAAACTTTCATGAACCTAGCCTTATCACAATCATAAAAAACTATTATATGCACCTTCCTCCATGACTGCAATGTTCAATCCAGTAAAGCCACATCACGAAACCGCTTTACCATAGTGGTATTCATTGCATTGTTGAGCCTTAATAACTCACCTACATCTCTGAGTGCGAAGTGTCCTCTCCATCATCGATCCCTTCATTGCTTAATCTCCATCATTCGATCTGTCAACTAGTTAACCAACCATTCATGACCGTCGATCCATCTCTACAATGCACAGTAACCATCGATTGACTGTGTATGAACCATTGCTCAACCTATGCGCATCACACAAAGATTCTACCTGCAACTTCGTATTATATACTTATTGAATTCCATCAATCGACGTGAATTTTGATGGATGTGATCAATATAACATAGATTTTAAACAATAATTGTTCCCGATCAAATCAGAGAACTCAATCATTCATTCACTCCATGTGCATTAAAATATAAAATGTGTATCTTTGTGTAAAGTAAACAATTCAATTCTGTAGATTCGATACATGAAAAAGAAACTTGTTTATATTCACGAAGAAAACCTCTTGAAATTGAGTGCAATAGACAGATCAATACACGCATAGATATTCAATCTCTATATTTGCTCCAATAATCCAATTCTGAGCTTCCCCTTCTTGATCTAACTTCCAATTTATTATGAGAAACCACAATCTGTGAGCTACTCAAGCTCTTTGAATTACCCTAAGCTCTAATGAGCTACCCCTCCCCCAACCAAATGACTTGACCGTGTTAAATACAACTCCTGTTCCATTTCTAGATCCTTTAATTAAAGAGTACAGTCCTTATTTGACTTTACTAATCCTATGACTCATCAGCGACTCACTAACAGATTCACTCAACTATCCAACTAACTCAATGGAAAAGTATGCAGATTCCTTATCCAAATTTATTCAAATTTTACAGTATAAAGAAAATTACAAATTTATGAGACCCTATGTCTCCTTAAAAATTTCCCTTCACCTTGTGAAGTCATTTATGACTTCACTAAGGTAGTCTATGCTTCTGCATCAGACTCCCCAGCTTGAAACACTTCACGGGCTCCCGTCCATGAGATCCCACTATTGTTTTTCTGTAGGATAGCAGCAGATACCCAAAATGTAAATATGGACAGTGTTCTCATCTTGAACAGTCCCATCGACCATACCTTCCAGCATTTAGTCAGAAACAAGTCTACTAATTCCTCTGGTTCATGTTCTCACTTCAGTAAACACTTGTGTTCCTCTTTCACCTGATCTACAACCAACTTGTGAGTATATTCACTTTCATTTGCATGTGAACATATCGGTTTTCCCTGTTACAAAACACAAACAATATGCACATGTCAGAAAAACATTACTTCCACCCAATAATTCCTTGTATGAATTCTCTAAACCTTCTCCTCTTTGCTTTCTTTTGTCACATCAACATCCTTATGATAAAAAAATAAACCATGACCTATTGGGAATTTAACTTTAATCCTCAAACCTCTTCGATCCCATATCTTAATCTGTAAACCACCATAATTTTTACTTATGCATATCTGTACAATCAACTGCCCTTCAAGACTGACTATCTTCCTCTTTCAGCCATACCTCCTCATGGACCTTCTTTGCATAAGCTTCCACAGCTCATTAAATTCATCATCCAACCTGTGTCTTTGTCAAAACACAGTGTGTCTGGATGTCCTCCTTAGTTGTAAGAATATAAACATTCTTATTATCCATTGTTACAACACACTAGTGCTCATAAGTGTTTAAAACCTCCAAAGGATTCTCCCATTGCTGCAACACAATAGATTCATTACCACTTCCTTCAATATCTTCGACCCTATCCCGAGCTTCCATACTCTTTCAAGAAAAATATTCCTTTATATTTTCTTTTAACCAATGAAATGAAAATTTATTGCCATCATGCAACTCTGCTTCCTTATTCACTATCCCGACTATCCATTTGCACAATACCTGTAACAAAGTCAACAAATAGGTATTTAAAAAATATACATTCCATCACATGTCCATGGTTTCACCTTCATCTTCATCCTCTCCAATCTATTGGACAATATTCAGCCACTTTCCCCTTCTTTCATTTGTGTAACCTGCAGTTAAACACATATCATTAGTATTAAAAACATAAGTCTCTTCAGTCTCATCTAATGCCTTTGCTTCCAACATTTCATGCTGACAAATTTATGCACAATAATCTTTGAAATCCTCAATGGAATTTTCATTAGCATCCTCACTTCCCCCCATATACTGATATGAACTAATTTCCCTGTTAGTTATTTTATAATCAAACTCTATATCAACATCCTCTTTCTCTTTATCAAGGTATACACCTTACTCAGATTCACACATGATGTGGACTGCCTCCTCATGCTCAATTGTTGTGACATTTTCTTCTTCCTTCATCCAAACACTAAGCTTGTGTTTTAGATTCCTAGCATATAACCTCATTATAGCATATAACCTCATTATAGGCCATTTGAATTTCCTCTTCAGTTTCCAACCATAACACTCATCCTCTTCATTTCCTCGCAATAGTTCTGTCACCATATATGAACAACAACAACAAGGATATATCAGTCCAAATACAATACATAAAGCACTGCGTGATAGATGAAAGTGGTAATTGGATGCACTGACCATTAAGAACATTCCCACAAAAGAAAGAACAAGCTATAGCATAACATTGAGGGGATAAAGGAAATTTAAATACCAAAATTCCACCACAATACTCAAACACGCTGGTCAAATTATAGTCACTTGAAAAATAATGTATCGAGATCATACAAACAACGAAGAAAATCTATTAGGGTTCCAAAATACTGATCAATTTGCAGTACTTCAATGAGAAACCCACACATTTAAATAAAGTTGTGCAATCTAACATGTAAGACCATGTTAATTTCCAAATGTCTCACATGGGATCTAGACTAAAGGTCCCAATAACCCTTCATGTGGACGACCCTAATCACATCCCGCATGCCAATTAATTCCTCGTGTTAGGGAATTTATTTATATGGCTCTTCGGCGTTCACGCAGAAAAATTCCATGTACTTTGATAGTCATGATCCTCCTCTTGGGAGAAATCAAGGTTCATGGTGGTGCTATTCATGAGCATTTTTTCTATGAAGTTACATGCATTGGGAAATCTGATTATGGATTCTCTATAACATTTCCATCTGGCAGTTTTTGGGAAGCATTATCTTGGAGTGGTTTGTACTCACAAGTAATATTTAAGGATTAATGAGTGGCTTGGAATGGTCCAACAACAACAAGGATATATCAGTCCAAATACAATACATAAAGCACTGCATGATAGATGAAAGCGGTAACCGGATGCACCGACCATTAAGATCATTCGCACAAAAGAAAGAACAAGATATAGCATAACATTGAGGGGATAAAAGAAATTTGAATACCAAAATTCCACCACAATACTCAAACACGTTGGTCAAATTACAGTCACTTGAAAAATAATGTATCGAGATCATATAAACAAAGAAGAAAATCTATAGGTTTCCAAAAGACTGATTGATCTGTAGTACTTTAATGAGAAACCCACACATTTAAATAAAGTTTTGAAATCTAACATGTAAGACCATGTTAATTTCCAAATGGCTCACATGGGATCTAGACGAAAGGTCCCAATAACCCTTCACGTGGACGACCCTAATCACATCCCGCATGCCAATTAATGCCTCGTGATAGGGAATTTATTTATATGGCTCTTCAGCCTGCACGAAGGGAAATTCCATGTACTTTGATAGTCATGATCCTCCTCTTGGGAGAAATCAATGTTCATGGTGACGCTATTCATGAGCATTTTGTCTATGAAGTTACATGCATTGGGAAAACTGATTATGGATTCTCTGTAAAATTTTCATCTGGAATTTTTTGGGAAACATTATCTTGGAGTGGTTTGTACTCACAAGCTTCATGCATTTGAGTTTTCCAATGCCCAAATATCTTAGGGTACACCTTTCTCTTCCTTTGCATATTCATGCTCAGAATGTGGTCTCAGGGGAATATTTTCTGTAATTGATATGTCAAGATTTCATGCCACTCCACATCGTGGGAATGGAGGTCTCGAATGTTCATGTGACTCTAATATAATAGGTTCAATGATAGTGGCTGTGATATCTCAATTCCAAGGAATTTGAGAAATATTTTGGATGACTGGGAAGAGGATACGATGGTGCAAAAATTGGTTGGAAAAAGAGAATAATCCACCGCAAGCATTACTCAAAAGTCAATAACATGTTATCCAATGTCCTTCCTCGCTCTTGGGAGAATTTGCAGGATCATGTTGCTTCCCCCTCTTCTTCCTTGGCTCCAAATCTTCATCCTTCTCCTCCGCTGGGTCCTCCACACTATTGTCAACCTATGAAAAATGAAGTTTAGCAAAAGAACACGGAACCCATTTCAAATCATGACAAAGCAAAAGTTGGGCCCTCCAACATCCACATGCCCGTATTTTTTCCATAAATTATACTATCTTCTCATGAAAGGTGGCAATGATATATTTTTAGGATCTTGAGAGTACCGTTGTGCAGTCATGGAGGAAAAACATCAAGATACAGATTCGAATCGTTTCTCCAAGTAATCTCATGATTTTAGTTTTTCCAAAAATCTTGTTAAATACTAGTTATGCAAGAATTTTGTCTATAGCGGTGCCATGGAAGATGTTTTTGGGTGTTAGCATGGGATAGTGTAGCACCGGTACCTATCCAAAGGAAGACTCTTTTTTGTCTTTGTGGGTCATTTTTTTGATAGACTAGTTTCCCATGCATGGACCTACTGCTTGAGGATTACTATTTAAAGTTTTGTTTTTGTACGGGGCCTTTAAGATCTCCAAGAAATTTTGATATTCTCTTGTTTGTATTTTATTTTGCACAATAATATAATTTCTCTATGGAACTTTAAAATAAAATAAAAACATATAGAAGTATATGCATTCATGTTTATAAACCACAATGCATATAAATGTAGCCTGAAACCCTGATCCATTCTACGAATGCACTGAAACACTTCTGTGGTGCTAGGGATAATTTTAAGAACACCCATGGAATTTATATGTATAATAAATGGGTGAATATCGCTATAATATATAGGAAAAATTGAATACTATTTTATCAATAATATAATATGTATATATAATATTTTTGTCTAATATTTCATTATATTATATTATCTTGTAAACTCTTTGCAAATATTCACTAAACTATAAGGTATTGTAGAATCTTGGCCAATGCTTCATTGAATTATAAAATATTGTAAAAACTTGACAAATCTTTCATCAAATTATAAAATCTTGTAATGTCTTGGTGAATCTTTTTCTATGAAGAATCGTCTTTTGATTATGTAAATTACTAATGTAGTGCAATAGATGAGCATATACTAGAGCTCGAATCTCTCAAATCCTAGACACTCAAATGAACAAACACATGAATGAGGAGATGAGGGATTTATTACATTTCACTAGTACTATTAGGTGAAACACAACTACATTAACTAGATTAAGGGAAAGTAGGGATTCCACTTTCTATCTCGTCCCATAATGATCCAACGGACATGTGGGGACCTAAATATTTACATAACAACAAAATGGTAGAATTGAACACTATACACTATGGAGTGATTATGGGACCTACGAACCATTATTTGTCATTATTACAACGTGGAGTATTATAAAGAATCACAACCTCAATATATTGTATGAATTCCCAATTAGTTTATTTTTCAAATCTCTCAGTTTTAAGCTACCCTTTAAGAAAAAAATAATATGTTGATATGTTTATAGATACAAATGCCACTTTTTCCTTTCTTTTGTTGACAATCAAAATATGAATTATGTGATTTGATTTAGAATTCTCGAGTTAGTTATAAAATTGGAATGGTTATATTAGAAATAATAACATACACTAACCAGAATAGAAAGCACATTAATGCATCATCACGCATATCATTAGAACTACTCCATTAAATACTCTGTTTTCTTAGATAAATTGAGGAGGTGTTTGTGTACATGTCCTTGAAATTTTTGAAAGCATGCAAAATGAGGTAAAATTTCTTCATCACCCTTATTGAATGCAAAGGAGTAGATATAAAATAGCATAATGTCTACATCTCAGGTCAAACATTCCCTATACATATTATATACAATCATGATGGAAATAAAGTATTGTGTTCCAACTGAATCATATATTTATCATACATAAGTAATTCCATTTCTGGATAATGATAGCAATTACACATCAAAACAAATCACCAAAAAGGATTTTACTTTTGAATGAACCTTACAAAAAACAAAATATCGTAAAACAAGCACCAAACCCAACAAATTTAGGTCACAAATAAAATCGAAAAAATTTGCAATACTAATAGAAAAATATACCAATCACAAACCTCTCAATACAAATAAAAGAATACTAGAATCTACCAGTACACTTTTGACAACTCTACAAGATAATGACCATTCCATTGTATCATCGTCGATATAATGAGTGTGCATTCATTTAGATTACAAACATCCAAAACATCAACAATAATAGAAATAAAATATAAGCATATAAACACTCATTAAAGCCTTAGATCCAATAATAATTGTAGAGCAAGATCGTAAAAAACCACATTTTAAACAACTGGGCCAAATTTAGTTTGAAAGTATAAAAAACATGTGGTATCTCTCCATCAAGAGTAGCATCCACTAACAACATATAAATTTCAGTCAATAGTTTAAACATGACAAGGCATAAAGTAAACCATATATTTTGATTTCTATAACACTTTCAAATAACTAATACCCCTAGGATAGAATAAAACCCTAATGACATCGAATGAGCTCTAACAATAAAGAGTGCGCTAGAACTCAACAGGCCTAAAAAAGAATCCATGATAAAAAGCATGATGAAAGGTAAATTCACAATGTAATAATCTATTGTAATTGTGGATAAAAAGCATAAAGAGTTTGATAAAAAACATACCATGTTAATTATGGGATGAAAATCATGGCATGAGTTTGTCTTCTCTAATAAATTGCATGTGTGGCATGCCCCTTCAATACTTTTGCTTTCTGCAATGGAGATGTTATACGAAGATTAAAATGTCAAGAAAACTAAGAATAAAAAGCGAAATCACATAAACCAAAACCTTCTGCCTTAAAGCGCAATCCAATGTGGGTGAACCATGAATCACTGTAGCCTTTATATAAAAAAATGTTTCCCTCGGTTTTCCCTCCAATATTGGAAATGAGGGGATAAAAGAAGGGATCATATGAAATTCACTAAAAATACAGGAAAAGGAAACCATATGCCTAAATTACAAGGAAATGGAGGGAAAATAACCCTTGAGATCCTCCATTACAAAAAGTTGGGGGTGAAAGAGTGATTTCACTATATTTTCTCTAGAAATTGGGGGTGAAAGATAGATTGGAGGGAGATTTTATAAGGGTGAATATAGTTTTTTTCCATTTTCCTCATTAATATATGGGAGGCTATTCATTTTGGATTTTATTTTTTTCTAGTGAATATTGGGAGAATATATCTTAGCTGAAAATTCCTTTCCATATAAGAAAATATCCCACCAAATTTTTGTAACCCCCTTAATATAGCCCATGGGCTATATATAGCCCCTAAAATTATCCATGTGTGGTGGTGATGGTTCTATAAAAAAATGTACAAATATATCTATTGCAATGGTTCTGTAATAACAAAGTATTCTATAGATGCATGCATTTACTGGAAGCTTCCTTCTTTAGGATATCAATATGATTATTTGAAGTCGGCAATATTGTGGAATTTTATAATAGAGAATGTAGAGTATACCTGTGTGTGATCGAACCACTATACTAGCATCTACTTTTGTTGAGGGTGTTTTTTGAGATGCACTTGACTATGAGCTCATACCTGAAAATAAATTAATTTCTCTAATATAGGATAATATGATTATTATAAGTTGTTTTATAAAATTATCACATGAGTCGAATATAGAATCTACCTAATATGGGTGATCCATCCACTGTATCATCTACTTCTTGTAGTTGAGATGTGTTTGACGCTAAATTCATACCAGAAAATAAATCAATTAGTGTAGTTTGGTTTATATCAAACACTATATTTTTATATATTCTTATATATCTTCCCTATGAGAATATGATCTTACCAATTGATATCACTGTATTGTGACATGAATCAACATCCATTACAGGACCTTCATCGATAAGTTGAAGAAGTTCTTAAACATGCATAAATGACCTATTCAGAGGTTGAGCATATTCATGATAAAGGAAAAATCACAAGACTAATATTTTTAATTTGAATTATTAGCAAACCATAAGAATGGATAAAACAATGTAGTAAATGTTGTATAGTTTTATAAACGTCAAAAACTTTACCAGCCTAGAGTGTTGATAGCTCTCTGATAATAAATGCTAAAATATTCTTCTTGGTTTACGTTATTCACAATGCAAACCCATCTATACTTTTGTTCCCGCATTATAAATTGAAGAATTATGCCTCTTCCATAAAGGTAGAGAACCATTCCACCATCCTCTAGAAAGTTTCTAGTAACATTTTCCCTAAACAAAATATTTATTTAAGTTTTGAATGGATGTTTATTGATCCTCTGAAGACCACCTTCCTCTAATGAAGACAAGGGATCTATATTCTCGTCATCTTTAATATGGTCATAATACACATCCATTAATTGAATTATTTCGATTTCATCACCTTTTCATTGCTGATATAGAACATGCAACAAAATGATGGTAGCTGACATGTCATATGTTTTTTTATTCTTAAATTATTTGAAATCGCTAACTTTAAGAGAATAATATTTTATTTCCTTTTTTAAATATGTCTTGGCCACAACAGAAACCAAATGGCCTTTCAATGGATCAACCATAAATACAGCAACAAATCTACCCTAGCTTCTGTCGATTATTATGAAGAACTCTATTAAATCATTTTTCAGTCCAATAAGTGACCACATTGCATAAATCTACCACCAACAAATCCATTTCCAATGTTGTCATATCTTATCGCAAGATTTCTAGTGCATTATGAAGTGAACTTGGATAATACGAAACATAGAAAAAATGATGGGTGTTTGGAAGAGATCCCCTTATGACACTATTCCTTTGCATGATATACATATCCAATATGTACTTAGCTACTCCTAGAACACTTTGATAATCATCAATAACCTTTTTTTTAGTTGTTTTTTAGGTTGATTGCCATCATCTATTTATTGGATTTCATCAAGGATATCACCAAGTTGTATGACGTGGTTCCCTTTCATGCTGTAGAGTTTGAGTACATTGCCTACATGTACTTTGAAAGATATATGATTTTCTAGATCATTATTTTCCATGTATCTTGATGCAACTCTACAAACATATCTTTGTTCCTTGATCCTCTTGTATTATCTTCTTAATCCCTTTGTTGCCATCCCTTCTATGATTGTGTTTCTTAGCCATACATTTCCTTTTGTTATTGCAATTGCTAAGCCATATATCTCTTTATCCTCCATCCTCATTGTACACCTAAAAAACCTTATTATGTAGTTAGATGCATTGTTGGGAGTGAGATATGCTTGTGATGCCTTCTTAGGTGAACATGCCACACCACCATTTCTAAAAATGTCAAAAATGTTTACCCATTTAGTCCATGTTTTTTTAGGGAGATGCACCAAAGTCAACTTATCCTTGCGACTCTTGACCTTCTCTCTTTCGAATATGCTCTTACATTTTTTCTCAAACACTTGCAAGATAAATAATAAACGTGGGAAAATTCATTTTTTCTAAATCATATAATCAATGCAATTCAAGTACACAAACTTACCGCCCATTCAGAAGAAGGTTTGTTACCCATCCCAGGATGCATTGGGTCACCTAAATTATCTGAATGGTACCTAAAATTCAGAATATGTGCAATGTACTATGTTTGAACCCATGTTTTGTTTTCCTCAATTTTTTGCTTGCAAAGATTTAGGATGGTAGTGATAGATGTGGCAAGGTCTAAAATTTGAGCCATATTCTCTTTGAAATTATCATGAATACTACTATATAATTTATTTTTCAAAATTTCCTTAGAAGCCTCCTTTGTGTGTTGGCCATCAAGAATAAAAAAATGCATATCTTCCCTTGAAACATCTTCCTCTATGACCAATTCTGCAAATTTTAACGATGTCAGCGTACCCCCTTTTATAAAAGGAATCAATAATCAATCTCTTTGAAAGGTGTTCGGATTTGATTCCATCGACTGCATCAATTCATGCACCTAATTTTCATTTATTGATATATACCGATACTCTTCATGTGCCACGTGACACTGATCGATACCAATTTTGAAAACTTTTTCATCTAATAAGAAAGTGGATGCACTTGTTTTGTTTTCACCTCTATTTTTTTGAAATATCTTTTCTACCGTCTCCATTTTGGCCTCAACCAGAGTCTATCGCAATGATTTGAAAAGGGACCATTTCATATCCTTTTCCAAACGGTGTGTGTACCAGATCCTCTAGTATGTTAGGTTGACACCACATTTTTGATGTAGTTCCTTTCTAATATTCATGTAGTGCACAACATATGGTGTTTTTTTTTAACTTATACCCATTTCAAAACAGTTTGAATCACAATATGTATTGCATGAGCAAGAATTGATATGTTTGGATTCTCATCATAGTTACTCAACTTCAACCCATACTTGTATGCCTAAACATATTTCCTTTCTAGGTATTTCATTGTAACTCCTACAAAAAATAACAAGTTATAGAACTTGACGAGAAACCGACATTTTTCTCATTTTTTTATAGGCATCAAAACCACCCAAAACTACCCCAAATCAAAAAGTGACGTTACCGGTAGCACCAGTTTTTTTTTTCGGGGATAAAATTACAAATTTTTGGTAACCTCAAGCAGTGTAGCATGATGTTTCTTTTGTAAAAACTATAAAATCGACCCCAAATTGAAAATGGTTTGAAAACAGTAGATAAACTAGCAACTCGAAAAATGTGCTACGAATGGCACCTTTTTTTTTTTAAGATTACATTTCAAGGAATTTTAAAACTATTGCTTGAAAATATTTTTTTTTTGAAAAAAACTCTGTAAAAAAATACATAATTTTTTTTTTTACCAAAAATACAACTACAAAACCTAAAACCATTTAAAACAAAACATAATTTAGATAAGGGATTTTAAAAAAATTATGAAAAACAAACAAATACTTTATAAAAAAATATTAAAAAATACATATTTTAAATAAGTTTGAAATAAACAAAACAAATAAAAACAATTTATGAAAAAAAACATGAAAAAAGCGATGTAGTCAGAGAGGGGATGTTGGATGGGACCTGAGTGTAAGAATATTCCCCATCCAATACCCCTCACCACCCTTACACTGACGCACCCTCCTACCCACTACCCCACATCACCCCAGCACCTACCCCACTACCCACGTCATCCCTTCCCATTTACCCCACTAACCACCCCCTTCCCCCTTACATGACCTTCCATAAATTAACACCACACTCCATACATTAATTTTAATTTGTTTGTTTTTTATGTTTTTTTTATATTTTATATTTTTTAATTTTTAATTTTTTAAACTATGGTTTGTTTTATTTTATTTTTTTATATTAGTTTATATTTTTTCATTATTTCTCTTATTTAGCTAGATTTTTTTATGCGTTCCATTTAATTTCAATTTTTTTTTCAAATTGTGTTTAAAACATGTGATTTTTTTATGTTTTTTTGGTAAAATTTGTTTTTTTTTTGAAAATATCATGTACTCTTTCACTTTAAAAAAAAAAAATTTAAACATTTTAAGGGTAAGTTTTAGAAACGTCTTCAAATGTAACCTGAAAAAGAAAATATGTGTCATTGGTTGCACTTCTTTTCAAGTCGTATGTTTATCTTGAAATTGACATTGCAAAGGCATAAATTGTTAAGGGGACAAAGTCAAATAAGTTGTGATTTTAGCCATATAAAGAAAACATGTGAAAGATTTGTGCTCCCATTTTTTATTCAAGGCCTATTTTATGGTTTTGATTATAGTGATACCACAAGGTTTCCAAAAAGATGTAATTTTAGCTCAAAAAAAAAGTGGTGCTGCCGGTGCCACTACTTTTCAATTTGGGGTTGTTTTTTGGTGGTTTTGACCAAAACCTATGAGCTTTTATGGCTAGAGTTATCGTTATGAGTATCAAGTTCTCATCAAGTTGTATAACTTGTTAAATTTGATTTCGAGACTAGTTGGGACAAATATGAAATGATAAATATATGGTGGTACAACAAGAGATAAATAGAATTAGTTTACATGGAAATCTGTAAATACTTACAGAAATTACATACTCGTTGGAAAGATATGCATAGGAATTGATCGGATTTATTTTAAGTTAAATGATTTCTTAAAAAATGCAGAGAATAGAGGGGAATTGACCAAGGAAACTAACTTAATTTCATTAAACAAAAACAATATATATATATATATATATATATATATATATATNTTCGATAGGGAGGGAAAGCACCACACAGCAGACCATCCAGACCATCCAGGGAAGCACACCTGGATTTGTGACCTGTTTTGAATTTGTAAGCTATATTTTGTAAATCCATGATAGGTTCGTGAAACCAATGGATCCAAGTATCCTTGGATGACTAAAAAACAAGATGTTATGCACTATGCATTACCTCATGAAAACAACGCAGTGCATCGTAGACTCCCAAGCACGTAATAGTGAATGGAAACTTAGAATATATCACTACATATAATACCATGAACCCCACAATAACCATATTAGTGTGACCCATTATAAACCATGTTGCATAAAAATGATGCACAAATTTCCCACAACACATATTATTTGTGATGAGAATTAATGAATTTGTCACTTGTTTTCACTTTGTAAAGTGGATTTTATAAACCCATGATGGGTCCATGGAGCCAACGTATCAACACAACCCCAGACGACTAAAAAACAAGATCTTATGCACTATGAAATACCATAAGAAAACAATGTAGTGGACCAGGAACTCCCAAGCACCCAGTAGAAAACAAAACCTTATGATATATCACCGCAGATAATGCCCCAAAATCTGCAGTGGCCATACCAGTGCAACCAATTATAAACCATGTTGTATAAAGACGGTGCACAAATTTCTCGCCGCGTAAAGTCTCTGGGTGGGAAATTAATAGTCTGCATTCATGAATGTATGATATGGTTACTATTGTCTAAGAAAGAAAGGATCGATGCAAGGTTTCCACTAGTTGTTGAAGTAATAGTGTTCTTGTGCATTTTTCAAAGTATTTTGAATAAGTATGTGAAGTCTTTGTCTAATGAATTAAATTTACATAGATATGAAATTTATTCAATATATAAGAATATGCATATCAACAGGAAGTTAAAACATACTTTGTCAATTGAGTGAGTGCTATGTTACTGTTATTTCCTTCTCTAAGAGATGGTTATGATCAATTTCCTTGTCTGAGATATATTTATGATTAAGGCCCTTGTGAGCTACACTTATTTTTAGTTTTTAGGTTTTGTGGGATATTTGGAATTCCCTTTTAAATACAACGCTCGTTTTCTATTTGTTTTTATGGCTTAAGTTAACCCCCGAGCACCTCATATTTCAGTTCTAAATCACATCAAGTTTTGCATGCACATCTGATAGGTACCCTCCCTTGGCTAGAGGAATGGATTGATAACCTAAATTGGCACAAATTTTGGCTCTCATACCATGTATAAATAGAGCCTTGATGCAAAGAAGAAGCACAGGAGGTAGATATTGCTATAGGATAATTCTCACAAGTGTTCAGAAGCAAAATAGAGAGAATAATAAAGAGACCGAATCACATAAAGAAGTGAAGAATGAATAATTGATCAAAGATCAATAATGATTCGATTGATTATTACAATATTAATACATCCTTCTAAAGGAAAATTGTGTTGGTAGAAGACAACCCATGCTAGCTCATAAATCATGATTACTAAATATGATAAATCCCCATAGGTGGATAAAGTACTTTCCAATTATGTCAAGGACCTCATGAATTAGATAATGCATGATTGAGTTGTCAAGAGTGATGAAAAAATTCCAATCTTGGAATATCGGGAGAAAATCATGGAGGATAGGATGGAAACAAAATATATTAGTTTCATAGTTGGCTAGCTTTATCTTATCCATTGAAAAGATGGAATAAAGCATAATAAAGACAAAATATTCAAGAAGGAAGAATTACTAATTCTGGAAGTCAATAAAGTGGAAAAGACTAAACCAGAATTAGGATAAAGGAACTTTTGGGGTATATATGGAAATTATTGACCAAGTGGTGTAACTGGATGCCAACTGTCTAGGCTAGAATTTAATAAATAATGATTAAATATTTTATCCTAGGTGTGAAGTGGGTTTATAATATCCCCACACCCCCCTTTAAGTATGAATTTCTGATTATATGACTGAAATAATCAGATGCATTTGTATGCATATAGGTGTATACAGGGCTCAACAACAACACTATGGTAACCCTTCACAATTATTCATGTTCAGAAAAGCTGAGGAAAGAGGAAAAACCAAATGGGGAAAATCCTCCCTAAAGAAAGGACAAGGCACAAAATTTTAGATATGTCTTCAATTATGTATTTGTATTCACTTCAATGAGTTGAAAGAACTACTTCTAGTGAAATAATTTGATGAAGAAATCATGAACTCCATGGTCATGTGCTAGAGTGTAGAATCTCCAAGAAAGAAGAGGAGATACTCCTTGTATCTAATCATATAATGAAGTAGGAGAATTATCTGAATGTTTATTTATACTAACAAACTTTGATCTACAAACACAATATAAAAAGTAAAATAGATCTATACACACCCTTCCCAAAGAGTACAAAAATTAAGACAACCCTTTAACATAATCAATTCCTTGTATAGCTACAAAATTGTGATGTGGGTCACATATCATTCTTCTCATCTAGTGTAGCACCTTATCAAATATTATATGAGGCTTAAAATAATCTCATAAAATAAATATTATAATATGGAACAACAAATACCAAAGTTTTAGTGTCTCCATTAGGATATAGGGATAGACTAGGAAAAGTATGAGCAACTGGGGAAAACTGATGAGTGTAAAAATACGAATGATGGACGGAATTGAGATATGAACCATAAGCTTTTGTAACAGATGCAAACATGTGTAAGATAATTCTAATGATGGCTGAGTTCATATATAACAAAAAATAAAAAATAGGCAAGACTTGAAACCATTTGATATAAGTAACATTGCATAAG
Source organism: Pseudotsuga menziesii (assembly GCA_001517045.1). Taxonomy (NCBI): domain Eukaryota; kingdom Viridiplantae; phylum Streptophyta; class Pinopsida; order Pinales; family Pinaceae; genus Pseudotsuga; species Pseudotsuga menziesii. Next base: position 272,345 of record LPNX010481350.1, read on the forward strand.
AAACTAGTGAGGAATAAACTAGTGAACTTGTGGTTTGTATAGTATTAGGAGTATTCACAGGTATGGTATATGGTATGTATTATGGTATGGATGGTTCCATGAAATTCATATGATCCTTCAAACATGATTCTAAATCAAAATTATTATCACTTGAATGAAGTGAGGAAGAGCTACTTAAAGACGACTTAGGATCTAGTGAAAAATCACAAGTATTGGGAGATGAATCTAGGAGACTAATAGGTGTATTATCAAAGAAATACACCATGATTTATGATTCTGATATATCATAAGGTAAATATATATTATATATATGAGGAAGTTATTTAACTCTAGAACCCAAGGCATATTTTATATCACCTTGAAACTACACACTATGACAATGTTCTGAAGAATCATTGATCTTCTATAGCTCATTTGGAACTTCGAGTTTGTGATTATCAAGAAACTAAGGAATGATTTCCATATTATTCTTGAAAAATTTCTTCTCAGGATGAAATACATTTATACAATAATAACACTTGGATGTACTTCCTTTCTTCATTGAACGTTCATCAGTATGCTTCAAACTTTCATCTTCATTATCTAACTTTGGCTTCTTCTCTTTCACAATTTTCTTCTATTTGGATTCGGTATTCTTGATTCCTTGAAATATGAGAGCATGATCCTTTCCCCTATAATATCTAATAGCACCCATCTATATCAATTTATCTTGCTCCATTTTTAGTGAATCAAATAATGTACTCAAATAAGGCATTTTCCAATTAAAAATAACAAGCGTAGTAGCATGAAACATACACACAAAAAATTGAGTATTCAAGACCCAATATTGATAAAATGGAAATAATCAATTGATATTATTTTTTCTCAATCCCACATTCCTTGATAAATCAAAAAGTCACTTGAATTTGGTGAACAAACCCTCAATAGAATTGAAACTGCTTGGACTCAATGAGAATAACTCATTCCCCAACTAATGAGCTCTTATCTCACATTGAACTCCAAAGAGAGAATCAAGTTTGGTCCATACTTGGTTTGGAGTGGTCAAACCATTTATATGAATTAGTATATCAGGGGAAATAGAGAGGAAAATCAATCCAAAGGCTTCATCCAACCTATTGTTCCACTTACCTTTCTAAACAACAGAATTTGCTTCATTTTCTAAAGCCATAAAAACTCTATAGAGTACCTCACTACGAAATAGAATGCTAATTTTGGATTTCCATTCATGATAGTTGTTCATGGATTCTGGATCATATATGAAGAAGAATCCATCCTAAGATGTTGATGCACTTGAACAAACTCTCTGCAACCTGCACAAATAAAACTAGGAGAAAATCTTGTAAGCTTAATAATAAGCTATTTTTCAAAGAGGAATATGAGACTGTATGTTCTATGATAGAAATAACAAATATCTCCTTAACTATGTTGAAATTGAATAACCTTGAGCTCTAATACCATGTATAAATTGCAGCTCTGATACCATGTAGAAATAGAGCCTTGATGAAAAGAAGAAGAATAGGAGGTAGATATTGCTATAGGATAATTCTCACAAGTATGCACAAGGAAAGTAGGGAGATGTTGGGTCCCAAAATGCCCCTTTTTTAACACACCTATTATACCCTTTTTTCCTTGTCTTACTCCATTCTATGCACCGGACAAATGTTCTTTCCTCATAGTGATCCATGAATCTTCATAGGTATGATTAATTATTGTTTTATCTTATTATGCCTATTATTGATATGATAAAAAATCTGTCTCTTGAATTATACTAGTGCATCATGATTTCATAAAGATAGTTCAATCTTTGAGAAGTACAAGTGGAGCATCCCTAGTGGTTTGAAGGGAAGATGTGCTTTTGATACTAGTTGTCACTTGCCAATCGCATCCCCACACTCTAGAAGCATACATAGGCCGTCACTCCACATATTTATACAACATGCCCAGCTGCAACAGATTCAGCTGTGACAGCGCATCGTTGTTTAGCGCTTCGCTGCGACAGACAGGGTATTCCTTAAACTTTTTCTATTTATTCATTAACGAATTATGCAACATGATTCTCTATATTCTCTGCTCACATTCAATTCCACTCAAAGTTGTGCAGCTTGTTGTAACAGGGCAGTGTAATACTCAAAAAATTCGTAAAAATTAAAAAAATTTCCTATGACATTAAATGTTTACAATCATCCCTTTCGAGGGACATTTAACTGTTAACAGTTAACATAATTAGGTGTCAAACTAAAACTAATTCCTTTATTAAATGATAGATATTCATACGTAAATATTTGCTTTCATAAACCACTATTAAAGATTTGATTTAGCAGGTTATAATTGAGAATAAACATGAACTGAAACATCTATTTGTTTACTATGTTCTAAAGTTTGGTTTATTGTTTGTAAACATAAAGGAACTTCAGTTAAAGTCCGAGGCTTACTTAGATTTTTAGTTAATGCAGTGAAGTGATGCTTCTTTTATAGGTATTTTTACAGGTAAAACGTTTGTAACCAGTTTCTGGATCGATATTATTATCTCGGCTAGCATAAAGTAAAATGATAGTATAATTGTTTAATTTACAGCTTTGATAAAAAATAGAGGTATCGTTGAAACTGTATAATTACGTTTTATTCAATTTATTGTAAGAATATGTATTTGTCTCAACAATATTCAATTTTTATACAAACTAGGAAAACCTAAATCTAGGTATAGTCATAAGGTATAATGATTGACATCCATACATGGAACTAAATATTTAGTGCAGAAGACAGTCTACTAACTGTTTAAGTACATACCAGGTAGAAATGCAATAATAAGAACATTATATCGTTAAAATATAGTATTACTGCTTTGTGTAAGGAATCAGAAGATCCTTTCCTACAAAATATATCCAGCCTAGCCTTCGCATGACCTTCATCTCACAAGGAGATATGATGTAAACATTATTACCCTATAACAAAACTATGTTTTAATACTTATACTAAGAAACAAGCTATGAATCTTTCTATACTTGCAATCTTACACATATAAGTGTTTTTAACCAATGTATTATCATAGGTTTTCTACAAGGTCTTTTTACAAGTCCTATAGTTTATGACAAGGGTTATTTATAATGTTAACAAGGTTAAAGATTTTTTTGCAATAAGTTATTACCCATTACCTGTTTTATAAAACATAGATGCAACCCCTAGTTTATGCGAAGATTACCTCCCATAACATTCTTCTTTATGATTATAATATTCATCTTATAATGAAAAGATATTGAATGATTTGAATAATTTTTTAACCAAAGTTTATATAAAAACCATTTTATGTGCAGGCTGCTCCAAGGCTTGTGAACTATAGTGCAAAACCCAAACTCGAAAATATGTTTAAATCCACGTGGTAGATGATTATTGGTTAGGGTTTTGACTTTGGAAATTCACCTTATAAGTCTACCAAAACCCTAAAATTTTTCATTTAACCTATCTTTCTTACTACTATTGTGGAGAGGGGCTTTAGGCTCATGGTCGCATGGCCTTGATTCCACTCCTTAAACTTTGTGTGTACATGCATTCTTTGCCATTTTAATTCTTCTATGTGTGAGGTCGTTGTCACCATTGCTTTTAATCTATGTGTGAGGCCTTTGTTTCCATTTATTTTCCTCTATGAGGTTTCCCTTTGTGCACTTATGCAGTGGTGAACTCTAGAGTGTGGACTCGATTTCTAGTTCATCATGGAGTGGCCTTGGTTTTTTATTTGATCATTCTCATTGAGGTTTTTATTAACAGAAGATCTCCTCATTTTCTCAGGCATACTCCATCTAATAGGTAGGGTTCTGTTTAAGCCACCTTCTACGCGACCGAGGTAAAAAACTATCCAGGTATGTATTCTTTTAAGTTTTAAAACCTTCTGTACTGTTTCAAAGTTTTTTACTACCTTCGTTATTTGTATTAAGAACGAGCTTAACGCCCAAATGGTTTAACTTGTCCAGGATTCCGGATTGGCTGTTGTGTGTTGGATGCCACTGAAAAACTCCACTATTCATGTTCAAAACCGGTAAGCCTCGGTCTCATACCTAAGGTTCCTCCTGTGATGGGTGTATGGTGTTCTAGTTGATACTGTTCGCTTGTATTTTAAATACTTCTTGGACATGGCTATAATGAATTTGATTTGTTGGGAAGGCCGTATGGCTGTAACTTGTTTTTATTTTACCTACAGTAAATTTTGGAATACGGTGTAGTTTATTACAAAAAATTGTAAGGGCCAGTGGTCGTAACTTGATTTATCCACAGTATTTGATTTTTGGACATGCTTGAATTCGTGACCTTTGTGGAATTTTAATTAATTTTAGTTACGGTTTAGAAGTTGTTTTTGTTTTGAATATGCTATAAATCTTACTATGTTATATATTATATAATTGGTAATATATACTGTAGTTTAAAGAAAACAATGGCAGGCTGTGGGGTTTTTCTATATTGGATAATTTTCAACTTTTAAGTTAACTTAATAGAAACAATTTTACTGTGAAATGGGGTTGGAAAATTTTAAAGGTCTTTACTTAATTAGCCTTAGTTTAAACTTTACCAATAGTTTCAATATTGTTTCTATGAAAAATTTATTTAATTCTCTGTATTTATAAAATAAATAATTTGTATTTGTATGATTGAAGAATTTAGGCTTCAAGTAAATATGGGTAAAACTGTATTAACTCTCTTCTGAAAAAAGAGAAGGAAACGAAGGTCATATTTGATAGTTTCTCCAAATTAGGGTTTTGTAAGATTTTAATTATTATTAAATCTTTATAGAGTTTAATATTTAATTGTAATGTATTTAAAGTTTGATTCTTAGTTAGATTAATAATGAAATTATCTAAGTGATTACTAGCCCTCATTTTACTGTTTCTCTCTAAGTTATTATTTATTCTTTTATTTTCTTATAATGTTTTTATTTACTATGTATATTTATATTAAATAGGCTTATAACAAATAATTTATTCACTGTATAACTAAGACCGCACACTGTGTAAATATAGATTTTTTTAAGATTTAAAAATAGTTCTTGTCTAGCTTCTTTAACAGGTGCATTCTAACTAAGGAACTCCTGAAACAATCTTACGAGAATATGTACAAGTAAATAAACAAAATCCTGCATTATTGATTTGATTTATCAATCAGAATCTAGTCTAACCTACTGTATTAGAGTACTACCTTCTTGAAGGTGTGGAAAAATACACTTAGGTATTTTTTTATCCATTAGTAAAACTTGAAATTAATCTAGAGTCCAATCATTTATCCTAATCCATATCTAATCCATAATTTGTCTATCTTTACACAGTAAAAGATTTCATTCAATAATTCTAATAACCAATGAACATAAACATAACATATTATTTCCTAAATTCATTCATTCTTGATCCTAAGTATGCATAAAGAAATTAGAAATAACATGTAGAAGCTAGAAATGTAGTAGAGGAGACAACAACTTAAGGATCCTGTTCCTCCCAAACAACTACTAGAGATAGATGAACTACAAATCTCAGGACCCCCGATCCTGTCTACTAGTCCACCTGGTTGAAGTACTGGGTGAGAGAATCGGTTTAGAAAACCTCTACAACTCTATTGAGTAATCAGTAGTAATCTGTTTTGCTTGTAGTAGTATGAACTCAACTTAAATTATCTACATTAGTTCAAAAATTCATCATTTTTCACTCAAAGAAAACTTCTGTTAGTCCCCTCCATTGAAATTCTTGTGCAATAAATTCACTCAGAATTTTCACAAGTAAAGAATGAGCAACCTCAGTTGAATTCAATGGGAAAATTTATTAGCATGCCTAGGTATTTTGGATCAGTTTTCACTTAATGAGCCACCTGTTCTTTTTCCCCTTTCTTGGGGAACATAACCACAAAAATAGGGAAGTTTCCTCCTGCAATAACTAGAAGTAGTTTGAGGATGCTTCCAAGTGTCAATCTACTCTCAACCCAGCCTATTCCACCAAGTGACCAGTAAAACACTCATTTAACAACCTCCTTAAGCTGTTGTCTCATATTTCATTTATTTAATAATAAAATATTCAACAATTACATGCAATTATCCTTGACCCCACTTGGTCATTAATTACAAACTTTATAATAAATTTATAACATAAGGTCTCCTAAAACATAAAATGTTTTTGCAAATTTGGGGTATGTGACATACACACCCCCTTAAATATAACATCGTCCTCGATGTTATTTATTCATCATCCTCAGAGTTTCCCTAGAACAGAATTGGATATGTTTCCCGCATATGACTCTCCAATTCTCAGGTGGATTCTTCTGGATTAAGATGCTTCCATTGCACCTTCACCTGAACAATAGTGTGATTCTGAAGTAAGATCTCCCTCCTTTCGAGGAGACAATCTGGTTCCACCAGAAAATCTCCTTCGGGTTCCACCTACACATCAGTCCAATTTATAACATGAGTAGTATCATGTCCATATTTTTTTAATACAGAAATATGAAAAACATTATGAACCTTCAAATTTGGCGAGAAATCCAATTGATATGCCACCTGTACCATTCTGGACAGTATCTCAAAAGGCCCATAATATCGAGGTTCCAACTTAGCACAAATTCCTAATTTCAAAGAACTCTTTTTAGGCCTTACTTTTATAAAGATATGTTCACCCACTTGGAACTCTTTCTGATTCCGTTTAAGATATGCTTGAATTTTCTGTCTATCTTGCACAACTTCTAAGTTACCCTACACCTGTTTTACAATTAAATCCATCTCCTTTAGTAGTTCAGGTCCTAATACTAACTTGTAAACTAGGTTACTCCATGAGATGGGGGTATTGCACTTTCTGCCATACAAAATTACAAATGGACCATATGTTGCTAAATCTTGGTAGTGATTTTTGTAAGAAAATTTTACCAGGTGTAAATAATCTTTCCATTTATCTGGTTGTTCCTTAACATACATTCTAATCATATCTTCCAACATTTGATTCACCCTTTCAGTCTGTCCATCCATCTGGGAATGAAAAGAGGTATCAAAATTTAAAGTAGTATTCAGGCCTTTAAACAAAAAAATTCCAGAAATTGCCCATAAACTTAGGGTCTCTGTCTGAAATTATAACTTTTGGTATCCCATGTAAATGAAATATTTGTTTCATGAATATGTCAGCAATGTTAGAAGCCTTGTAGGTGGTATTTACGGGTATAAAATGAGTTGTTTTACTAAGTTTATCAATGACTACCATTATCGAGTCATTCAAATTATGATTTCTAGGTAGACCTGTAATAAAATCAAGACTGATTATTTCCCATTTTTGGCTAGGGATGGGTAATGGCTATAGTAAACCGTCTGGATGCTGGTGTTCCATATTAACTTGTTGACATTCAAAACACTTGGAAATGTATTATGCTAGTTCATTCTTCATGTTTGGCCAAAAATAATCCTTCTGTAACATGGTTATAGTTTTTTGATAACCAAGATGTCCTAAGTTAGGAGTCTTACGAATTTCATTTAAAATTAGTAGCTTAATATTAGGTACATTAGGTATATACAACATGTTTTTATATAGTGTTAATCCTTTTTGGTTTAGACTATACCTGTCCTTAAACTGTAAGTTAAATTTTCTACTACTTTTTCTTGTAATTTCTGATAATTTTCATCAAATTTTACTCCTTCCCCTAACTGTTCTTCTAAATCTGTTTTATAAGTGTTGATTGTTGCGATAAAATTTAGCCTTGCATTCCTACTTAGAGCATCAACAACCTTATTTTATTTTCCCTTAATATGTTGGATCTTGAAATCGTACTTGCTAAGGAAAGCTATCCACCTAGATTTCCTTGCGTTTAAGTTAGGTTGATCTAGAAAATATTTTTATCCCTTATTATCTGTCATTAACATAAATTTTCTTTCGATTAAGTGATGGTGCCACATTTTCAAAACATGTATGATGGCAGCCAACTCTAAATCGTAGGTTGCTTAGTTTTTCTCATGAATCTTAAGCTTCATAGACTAATATGCAATTATGTTTCCTTCTTGAGTTAAAAATCCACCTAGATCGTCGTTGCATGCGTCAGTGCATACTACAAAGTCTTTATTAAGGTCAACAAATCTTAATATTGGTGCATTGGTTGGTAGTTTTTTTAACCTTTTAAAACTTTCTTCACACTTTTGATTCCACTCAAGTTTATTCCCTTTCTTCTCTAAAGAAGTTATGGTATTTGAAATTCTTGAGAACCCCTCAATGAATATTAGATAGTAGCCAGTAATCCCCATGAATGACCGTATGTCAATCACGTCCTTTGGGATTGTCCATTATTCAATTGATTTTATCTTTTCTAAATCAAATGAGATCCCTTCTTTAGTTACTACATGGACCAAGTATTGTATTCTATCATTAAAGAAATCGCACATACTAAATTTAGCATAAATCTAATGTTCTTGCAATTCTTGTAAAACAATTTTAAGTGCTCCTCGTGTTCTTCTTTAGACGTAGAATAAATTAGAATGTCATCAATGAATACCACAAATAAATTATCAAGGTACTTATGCAGTACATTATTCATTAAGCACATGAAGACAAACATGTTGAAGTCTCAACTGTGTATGTGACTGAAAAGGGGTGTTTAAGGCTTACAACATACAGAGAAAAGTCAGCCAATGGCTTCAAGCAATCTCATGCAAGTATTTCTTTATCCTAGAGCTGTTTGGGATAGTGATCTCCCATGGATAATTTTGTAGCCTTCCCTCGCTTGTATGGATTTGATCCACAGAGGATATGTTTCCCAAATTGGAAAACAAGGTAGCTGATAGATAGAAAAGGGAAACTTCAACTTAACTAGGAAAGGGATCCTGATCTAGATATAAACTACTTTGAAAAGAATATTGAATTGATTATAGGTTATCTTGAGGTATCTGAAGAACCACATTGACAGAAATGTGAATGAGATGACAAACTTCTCACTCAAATCACGATTGTTTAATAAAAAAATAAATAAAATAAACTCAAGATTAAATCATTCAAGGTAACCTTCATGTGCACATGTTAGTTGAAAAACCAACATATAAGCTGTAAAACTGACTGCTCATTCACTTGCAGAAGCAGATAAACTCTTGAAATAATAAATTCTTTAAGAATTATTAATGTATAAATTTGCAATAGAGAAAAATCTGAGTCATAAATAAACACATTCAATGATTTTTCAATGATTTTTCAATAATTTTTTCAATGATTTTTCAATGAGTAACCAGTGACACTAGTCCATTTGAAACAAGAAAGACATGAGAGCTATTAAAGAAATTTAATGGAACTCATAACAAGAGATATGGAAATATCAGAGCTTTATTAATATCCAGTTTTGTAGAAATACATAAACCTTTGACTTCAAAAAGGTATCTTCAGTCTCTCTTGTACCAATCCTTCCTTCTTCCCAAAAGTCCAAAAAGTCAACAGTCCTTGATACATTCGAGAACAACCTCTTAAATAACTATTACAAAGAATGGATTTCCCTCTAAAGGGGATCAACAAACCTAAAAAAAAATAAAATCCCATAAAATCTCTCTAAACTTACCAAATATGTAGCAATTCCTCAATATCAGGGTAATTGGTGAATTCAAGGCCAAGCTGGGAATTGCACTTGTGATATTCAAACTCATTTTTAGCTAGTTTATGCCAAAACTAAATGTAGATGTAAATATTTCCTTCCACTGTGAAAGGTAGTTTGATCAACTGATCTACATCATGTATGCTAACATGGTTAAGCTTCTTGATCCTCTCCTCCTATTCATCTCTTCACTGCTCCACTTTCTCAATCATTAGTCCTGGTGGACATGCTTTTTCAATAAATACCATTGCAAGAAAAGATAATCCATCCATAATGTTATCTGTTGCATACCACCTTCTACTGCAAATGGTTTTTGCCTTCTTAATGGATTCATTAATTGTTTCATCTAAGTCTTCCTAGGCTCTTAAGATGGTCCTGCTAACATCATCTAAGTATACATAACATCATCTAAGTATACAATGACAAAATTATGGATCAATCCCCTAAAACCCATCTCCATAGCTCTCTGGAACGTGGCTCCTACGTTTATTAGTACAAATGGCATTTTTCTATATGTGAATGTTCCCCAAGGTGTCTGGAAGGAAATTTTAATTTAATTGTTGGGTGCAACCAGGACTTGGTTTTATCCAGAAAAACCAATCAGCAGTGAAAACATCTCTGATCCAGCTACTTTCTGTAGGATCTGCTCCATTGGAGGAACAAGATAGTTGTCTTTCTTAGAGGACCTGTTCATATTTCTGAAGTCTACATAGAGTCTGATTTCCCCATTCTTCTTGCGAATAGGAACCAAATTATCTAACCACTATGTGTTCCTGGCGGGAAATATGATCCTGGCAGAGAGTATCTTGTTGTGTTCTTTCTTGACAAAAGGCTCCAGACTAGGGTGCATTTTCCTCAATTTCTACTGATACAGATTTACCTTAGGTTTCATGGGGATGTTATGATGCATGACAGTAGTGTCGAAATTCCTAAGTTCATCATATCTCCTGGTAAAAACATCTTTAAATTCCTTGCACATTTTGATAAAAATTCTTCTTTCATCATGGGAACAATGTATTCCAAGATTGATAAATTGGGGCTCATGCTCTATTACCAGATTGACAAGTGCGTAATTCAAGGTTGAGCTTTGGGTCTTGCAATTGGTGGTTTGTCTAAATTTATCTTGTAAGTCATAGATCTTCTCCAAACTAATGAAATACTTGGGGATGATATTGGAAGGATCAGATAGATACTTCTCATGATCAACTTCGTCGATAGCCATACCTTTGGAAGTGTTTTGGGCTGACAAGAAGTCAAGTATTTGATGGTCATCAATGAACACCTTCCAATTTGTGATATTGTCAGGTATAGAGGGTATGTACATCAATTCAATAGAGAAAGTTTGCATAGACAAACCTTCGGGAGGGATTAGTCTAGATGCAGTATTGGCTAACATATCTGTGTCAAAGTTCAGTGATCTAGGAACATATTTAATATTAAATGCTGAAAAGGAATTAGTCACATCTCTGATTAATTTTTGATAATTAACTAGATGTGGAGATAGACAATGTATCTCATTTTGTACCTATTTCATGATGATCTCAGAGTCTCCTACGCATTCAATTTATTTCCCTCCCATATCAATAGCTTTCCCAAGTCCTTGGACTAATGCCTTGTACTTAGCCATGTTATTGGTACATTCAAATTCCAATGTACATGCGATCATTGTTTTGATCCCTTAGGATCAATAAGGACACATCCTGTGCCCGCTCCCTCCTTGGACCTGGAGCAATCAAAAAATGAAGTCCATACAACAAGATCTATTCTAAAGTTAGTATTTACATTATAAATGTTATGTACAATAGTGCTGGAGAGTGGCACAGAAGTCAGATGAGTTATCTGAGACTGTTTTTGCACATTCTTTGCTAGTGAAACATCAGTACGTAGGTCTCGAAAGAAGGTGTCAAATGTGAAATGTTCAAACTGATTATCAAAAAAGGATATCGACTCATTGGAACCATCAAGATTACTTACAATTTATTTCATGAAAGGTTCTCTACCAACTTTGAGTTTGTTAGGTTGCCCGTTGAGGGGTAACCACAGGTGAGACCAATCTGTAGCAAAGTAACATTTTAATTTTTTTGACCAATCTCGACTTAACCACATACTGTAAGTCTCTGGGATATATGCAATTACAATATCAATAGTCCGATGTATTCAAGGATACGCAAGTAATCTCAGTAGAACATTCTTCAGTCTGCTACAACTTTGACATTGGATCCGTCTAATTGTACAATTTGAATAGGACAGGCTTCCCATGTAGCATTCAATATTTTACATACAGATATAGGCATTAGATTACATGAAGCACCTGAGTCTACCATGCAATTGTGTACATTCCTGTTAAATATTTCAAACGCAACTAAGAAAGGTGGAGTGCCCTTGCTTCTAGGATTTGGGTGGTTTGGTCAGGGAGAAGAGTCAACGTTGTTATTCTGAGCTTCTCTAGGCTGTTTGATTATCATTCTTTTGGGTAATGAATCCATTATGGAAGGGATTTTGAGAAGGTCGAATAAATATATATTTTCCTTGACTCTCTTCAAATCCTTAGCCAAATTTTATTCTGGCTAAGGAATGAGAGTGTCTTTCTAAGTTTGAGTTTTACCTTTGCTAGGAGCTTGTGTCATAGGTGTTGATTCCTGTATAGGTGGTCCTTTAGATATAGAATTGTGAGTGTGTTGTAGGGTGAAAAAAATTTCAGGTTCTTCTTCCTCTTCTTTTGAATAGAAACTCACAGTGCTGACCTGCTGGTCATCTTCCTCTTCCTCTTAGGGAGGTTGTGAATCTTGAGTGGGCTGATCTTCAGAGGATTCAGAAATGTCTGGTGTTCCTGTAGCTAAGGATTTCAATATATAAAAGATCTCTTATAAGGTGAATCCCTTGCTAGGATTTGGAAGTGGTGGATTATGAGGAGGTTGGTCAGGCCTCCTAAAAGGTGGCCTAATGAATCCCCTATTCTTTTATTGATTTTCATTGCTTTTTTTCTTGATATCTACCATCTCGTTAGACATTCTTTAGAGGAGATTCTTCACTTCACTCATATTGAATGGATCTTGACTAGTAGCAGTAGGTTTAGGGGAACTGTCACTTTTCCTGTGCGAGGTAGATTCTTGTTTTCGTGTGGTGTCATGGTTGTCCTTGAGATAGAACATGTCCCTTTCGACTTGTATGGCTTTGAAGAAGGCGTATTGTAAGGAATACTTATGGGCCCTTTTAACCCACAAGGATATTTGGGTCGGGAGACCGTAAATATAGTATGCTACCAGTAATTCCTCAACGGGAAGTACCATACTTGGGATCCTATTCTTTCAATACGAAAACTAGTGATTGTAATCTTTGACTCTTTCTTTATCCTTAGTATTCATGGAAGAAATCTCTATGACTAACTCCTCTGGGGTCTTTTCATCCCCAAAATTTTGAGTGAAGAGTTCAGAAAACACATCCCGTGATGGGATGGAACTAGATTCTAAGGAAAAATACTAGGTAGAATCCTTTCCCTCAAGCATGTAAGGGAACAATCTGCAAACCACGTCTGAATGTTTGACATTCCTAAGTTTGATGGCTTGCATAATATATTTTATGTGGTCTGCGACACGTATTTTTTCATCTGGATTAAAATTCGGAAGCCACTTCTCAGGGTTTTTAGGCAACCTATGTTGATTGCCTAAAATAGACACGTCATCCCCATCCAACCACAACCTATTATGTTGTTCGCCATCCATAGGGATAGATTCCGTTGATGAGTCCGAAGATTCAAAATCTGACAACTTGTCTGAGGAGGATGAAGAAGAGGGAGGATATGGGGGTGGTCCTCCTACTTGGATGATATGTCGAGGATTTTCCAACTCCTGAAAAAGGGAACCTAGATCTATCCTAGGAGTAGATGGTTCCCTGAGAAGGTTGCGACATTGCTCAATGTTTTGGTCACCTGGGTTTAGAATATCTTGATTATTTATTTGGGGAAGATCTTGGGTAGGATGTTCTTCATCGAACCGTCTTCAAATCTTAGCAACGTTGTGGAAGTTACCCTTCAACACTTGCTCAACTGTGATGGGTCCTAGGATGGGTGATACAAGAATGTATCTGTCTGATTGGGTAGTATGTTCTTGTCTAGGGGAAACTGGGACAGCGTCTGAACCTTGTGTTATTTGTTCCCCTAATGTGGATGGATGGATGTGACTACGAGTAATAATTGGATCTCTTCCTGGAGGAGGTGTGTGACTATTTTGTTTAGGAATGACGTGTTGTCCCTCCTTCTAGTGCCATTTGTTGAAGCCTCAACTGTGAATGTGACTGAAAAGGGGTGTTTAAGACTACAATATATAGAGAACACCCAGCCAAAGGCTTCAAGCAATCCCACGCACGTATTTATTTATCCTCGAGCTTCTTGCGATAGTCATCTCCCATGGATACTTTTGTAGCATCCAGTGCCTTGTATGGATTTGATCCACAAAGGATCCATTTCCCAAATTGGAAAACAAGGTAGTTGATAGATAGAAAAGGGAAACTTAAACATAACTAGGAAAGGGAACATGATCTAGATCTAAACTACTTTGAAAAGAATATTGAATTGATTACAAGTTATCTTGAGGTATATGAAGAATAAGTAGTGCACCACATTGAAAGAAATGTGAATGAGATGACAAAATTATCACATGAAACATGATTGTTTAATAAAAATTAAATAAAAGCGCCTCAAGATTAAATCAGTCAAGGTAACTTGCATGTGCACATGTTAGTTGAAAAACCAACATATAAGCTATAAACCTGACTGCTCATTCACTTGCAGAAACAGATAAAATCTTGAAAGAATAAATTCTTAAAGAATTATTAATGTATAAATTTTCAACAGATAAAAATCTAAGTCATAAATAAACACATTCAATGATTTGCAAATGAGTAACCAGCGACATTAGTCCATTCGAAACAGGAAAGACATGAGAGATATTAAAGAAATTCAATGGAAGTCATAATAAGAGATATGGAAATATTAGAGCTTTATTAATATCCTGTTCTGTAGAAATACATAAACTTTGACTACAAAGAGGTATCTTCAGTCTCTCTTGTACCTGTCCTTCCTTCTTCCCAAAAGTCCAAAAAGCAAAAGTCCTTGATACATTCGAGGACAAACTCTTAAATAACTATTACAAAGAATGGATTTCCCTCTAAAGGGGATAAAAAAACCTAAACAAAAATAAAATCCCATAAAATCTCTCCAAAATTTCCAAATACAAAGCAATTCCTCAATATCAGGGTAACTGGCGGATTCAATGCCAAGCTGGGCATTGTCCTTGTCATCTTCAATTTCATTTTTAGCTAGTTTATGCCAAAACCGAATGTAGATGTCAGTATTTCATTCCACTAACAAATATCATTTGATCAACTGATCTACATCATGTATGCTGACATGATCAAGCTTCTTGATCCTCTCCTCCTCTTAATCTCTTCGCTGCTCCACTTGCTCAATCGTTAGTCCTAGTGGACATGATTTTTCAATAAGTACCATTGCAGGAAAATACAATTCATCCATAATGTTATCTGCTCCATACCACCTTCTACTGCAAATGCCTTGTTCCTTCTTAATGGCTTCAGCAATTGTTTCATCTAAGTCTTCCCAGGCTCTTAATATGGTCCTGACTTTCTTGAGCTTCAATTTAGTAAGGAAAGTGACATTATCTGGCTTATCTTTCATGTATCTTTGCCAGTCTGTGACCTCATCATAAGCCTTTGAAGCTTGTTGCCTCTTTTCAACTAGATCTTCCAGAACAATAGACATTTTGTTAAAAGTCATATGAGTGTCAAAAATAATATCTAAGGTCTTAAATAACTCATTGACCAAATCATGGTGCTCCCTGTTGGTCCGTAGAGCCATCTCTTTAAATTCTTCCTGAGAAAATTTAGAAAATGAGGATGAAGCTGCACTTGTAGTTGCATCTTCACACTGTCTTTCTAACAAGGATGATGTTATCCACCTGAATGGCACCTCTCCGTCCGAGTGCCGACACTCGTCATGTTGGCACACAAAAGGACATTTATGGATTGAGGGTTTCCCAAAACGCTATAGATTGGCTTATTAAGAACTACATTCATCATCCATCTAGCTGGTTATTTTCACCCTTTGGATATGTCAAGTCATGTACGCGACTCTTTAGATATGCAACTCGCGTTTTGTACGCGAGTTGCCAGTATTGATACCCATGTACATGTCCCTTTGACATTAAAAATAAAAACATGCAATTACTTGAGATTAGTTAAGCACTTGACCTTAATCTCCTTAACTATCTCAACCTCCTCAACCTTCGAAACTGCCTTATTTCACCAAGTATAAATACAGGCCTTGGGGAGGGTGTTAATCACATACACTTGGAGAGCAAAGTTATGCTGGTGGAGTTTATACAGAAGTCTTTGGAGCAGTGGAACTCAGAATCCTTTGGTTGCAAAGGAGTCCTTGTCTCAGGCATTGGTTTGTAATCTGAACTATTTCATTATTGTTAATAAAGAGAATCCTTGTTTCATATGTGTCTTGAATGTCTCTCATACATTGTGGTTTGATAAATATTTATATTTCAGCATCCTGTATATGATTTATCTAACCCATTTATATATATTTATCATCTTGCATTTGGAATATTGACTCTTGACAGGTGAAGGAGAAGCATCCCTAAAGGCTTTGGAGAAGAAGCAAAGCGGAAGAGGACAAGCTAGGATCAACCGTCGTGTATCGGGTGAGTCTTTTCTATCCTCTTGTTTCCTTTACTGCACTCTAGAGTCGATTGCCTGTAAGTTTCTTGAGTATGTTGGTAACCCTATACCTTCGGTTATAAGGTGTTTATTCCTATACAACAGAACTGGCGACTCTGTTGGGGAGCCCAGACTGTTGTAGGTTTTTTTTGTCACCCCTGACCAGTCTTTGCTTTGAATTTTATGTGTGGCCTTTTATCCTGGTTCATACTTAGTACAGTGTTTGAAAGTCTTGTGGATTTTTCTTATTTTTTGAGAAAAATTTTGTACCTGTACGCGGGTTGCTCTTCTGCACAGTTGCATATAGAGGTTCCCATACGCGGGTTGCTCTCTTGGACAGTCGCGTACAGTACGCGAGTTTCCCTTATATACAGTCACGTACAAGCCTGGAAATAGGGCTTTTTAAGGATTGGGTTTGCTTGTCCCTCTCTTTGTGTAATTCTTGTTTGTTAGCTGGATTTCTTTATGAATACTGTGTTGTTTGTCTGAAGACCTTTGGTGACCACACTTTGTGCTTTTTTGAAAGCCCTTGGGTTTCTTTTGCTTGGATTATTTTCTGTTTACATGTTGAAGTAGCTTGGCCTGTTTGGGTTATAGGGTGAAGTGTCTCTGTTCAGATTAGTGATCAGGGTCTTGGGCATTGTTTTTCCAGTCTGTATTTTGACAGTGGTTGGTTGTCACTTGCCTTTATGCGTTTACAGTGATTTTTTGTCATTGTGTATACCCAAGCTAGGGTTCCTAGTCTTCCTTTGTTGGTGATTTCTTGGTTCTGTTAGCCTGCTTTACTTCAGTTTGTTGTTTTTATACAGTTGATTAGATCCAAGTTTACTCAAGTTTAGTGCATTTTAGGTGGATGGTAGAGTTTGAGCAAGTTTAAAAGTGAAAATAAAAACATTGTTAAGCTTTTGCATTAGTAGTTTTCATTTCAGTTTTAAAATATAATCTCAAAAACTACAAAAAACATAGGCTTAGTTTCTTTTATCATTTGCATTAGTTCATCGATATATATTGACAAAAAAAAGAAGTTTGCTTTAATAAGTGGTAATTTTCTTTGAAAAACATATACACCTTTACTTTTATTTATTTCTTATCGAGTCAAAAACACCATAAGTACATCACTCCATTTCCTTCTGAGTAAGAAACAACCCTTTAAAATGAATGCAATAATTAAAATTTACTAGTAATTTTTTTTTTAGGGGCCTTTCACCTATTAGCTTAGGCTAGACTTGTGGGATAGGAAGTGTAAACTTCCCATAAGTTTTAAAATTCAGACGCAGTGGACTTTTCTTTAGGTAAATCCTTGACTTTATCGATTGTATCTGGAAGCTCCTCTCAAACTGGAGTCAAGCACGAGGCCGCATGGAGGCATTGGACAGAGGAGATAACCCTCTGAATCCTTGTCAAAACATAAATCATGAATTTTACGCATCTGGGGATTCTGTCCTAGACATAGTTTCAGGATTAGCTACCCTGCCCATGCGCATGAGTCAAGCTTGCGACTGTCCCCCCAGACTGTTGGTATAGCTAAGGCAGCCTTTAGTCTCTTGACATTTAGGGTTCATACCTAGGTAAACCAGAAGGCTATTTCTGGTTCACCTTGAACGGGCTTGGAAGGTAACCCTTGTTGTAAGTGTAGGAGGGCGGTTGGTTAATTCCTCTGCTTGTGCCTAAGAACCACTTCAAGGACGCCAAGTAATCATTCATCAGCTTTCTTCGGGAAAGTATATCTTTTACCCTTGTTTGATTTTTTGAGACTTTAGGATTTTTATAGTGTATGCTCTGTGGTTTTGCTTGCGCTTAGTTTGCCTTAGGGTGTGATTTGTCAAATTTTTAATCATGGAGGACCAACCTATTAGAAGGTCAAGAAGGTTGAGAAACCTTCCTCCTCTCATCACATTGGAGCCTCCACCTCCACCCCAAAGGCGGAGATTGGACACAGCTGGTTCATTTGAACTGATAGGGATAAGTGAAGTTCTTGGTGAACCAGAACTGATAGCTAACTGTTTTGATCTTGATACAGTTGAGATAGAAGAATTACAGATTGACGAGTTTGCAAGGAACTTTAACACCCCCTTGACTGATTTAAACGATCCTGTGATCGTTTAGGTTAGACCTTTTGATTCACATGTATTAGGTGTCCCTATGGGTAGGATCATGTCTTCTGTGGAAGAAAGACCTTTTGTGTTCACCTCAGCCGTTCCAGTTGAAGGGGTACTACCTCCCACGGTAAGTGCCCCTAGATCTAGTTTACCCTCTACATCTTTGACTCTAGCGAGCCAGGTGGTTCAACCACTGGTTCACTCAAACCTAGCAGGTACTTCTAGTCATATGGTTACTGGGATCCCTAGTATACCTACCATTCCTTCTTCCTTTCCATATACTACCCAGAGTGGTCCGGTAGGATCCTCGGTGTTTGTCCAAGGATTTCCTTGGAATGGGGGGCATATTCCCCCATCCAGTCCATACGTAGGTCCATCACCTTCCTATGTAGGAGTGCAGTTTGGGAATAATACCTCTTATGGGAAAAGTTTCCAAACTCCAATTTCGGTCCCGTTTACGAGCTCTCCCTTTTCGTTGTTCAGCAGAGGGATACCGGCTCCTATCTTTTAGACCCCTATTTCTATGGGGACGGCCCAAACTTCTTACACTGCACCTCCCACACACAATCCTGTGGCTTACGGATGGAATCCGTTTTAGATTAATCTACCCACTTCGCAACCGGTGGCAAGGGGCAACCCCACTTTTACCCATGGGCATTCGGGGGAAGGTCCCTCTAATCCCCAGGCTAGCACATTTAGTTCCCCGGTTCGACCCAAAATTCCATTCCTGGCAACTTTAAACTTGCCAGATTTTTCAAAATTAATGAATGACCCAGTGAGGCATGACCCTTTGTGGCCACCTATTTCCACCAAATTGCCATCGGACATCCCTAAGTTCGAAGGCAAAGTTGGTGAAGATCCTGGGGCTCATGCCACCACATTCCATTTATGGTGTTCTTTGAATTTGCTGAATGAAGATTCAGTTAGGTTGAGGCTATTCTAGAGAACCTTGACAAGTACTGTGGCAAAATGGTATATTGAATTACTTTCTGCTGCTTTCAGTAGTTTCTGGGACTTGGCTAGTACATTTCTTAGCGACTTTTAGCTTCCGGTCCGATACGATTTCAGAACGGACTTGTTGTCTACCTTTAGGCAGAACAAGGCTACCCACATCTCGGATCATATCCAAGAGTGGAGAAGGTGAAAGAGCCTTATAAAAGCCACTATCCCTCCTGAGTTCCTTTTAAAGTGGTTCCTTAAATCCCTGTTGCCCTACATATCTAACGACGTATCCACCTCAGGAGTGACGAATGAAGAAGAAGCCATTCTCAGGGCCCATCAACTGGATTTGATTTATTCACAATCTGGGATCTTGTATGAGATCATCCCTGAGGAACCGAGGCCTACGCACGATGTAGAGAAGCCTAAGCCTAGACCCCATGCCGATGGTGTGGTTGGGTCCGTTAGCTCTTCCACTGTAGAATATTTGGCTAAGAAACTTCACCAGTTGTCCATCAAGCAGTCTACGACGGAGGTAGCAAAGGCTGCCCCCTCCCCCCAGAGTGCAAATTTTTTTCCCAAATATCTCATAATGGCAATCAGCAGCCCGGTGGGAAGAAAAAGAAAGGTAAGAAGGGAGAGGGAAATCAAAACAAGCAAAAGCCCATGAACAATGCTGATGGGGGCAAAAAAGAAAAGAAGAAGGTCAAGTTCTCGTGTAAGTTGTGCCATGAGGACCACCTTACTCACCTTTTTCCCCTTATGGATCAAGCCCAGAAGCTGCTAAAAGCTCAAAAACCAACTGTCCTGAAGGATCCTTTTCCCCAAGGACAGAACTCTACTTCAGCTTCTAATGTAGCAGGGGGCACCCAAACTGCCCCTGACCCAAATTATATCAACATGGTTCGATCTTCTACTTTGTTGCAGACAAGGAACAAAAATGATGAGAAAGAGACTCTTGAGAAGGGTAAAGATGTAGGTGAAACTTATAACCCTCTCACAATAGAGAAGCCTGTTGAAACTATGCCGAATATACTGAAAGGTGTCTTCAAGAAGACCTTGCATAACCCTAATGCTAGGGCTACTTCAAACTACTCCATGGTTGAATATTTAGCTCAAACCCTGTGTGCAATGTCAGCTTTAGAGGTGTTACAGAGTTGTCCTGCCTAGCGGGATGCTCTCTTAGCAGCTTTAGGCAGCATGGACTCTTCGAGTCTCATGGCAAAATTTCATTTGTCCAATGTTAAAATTTTCCTGCCTTACCATGTAGCCTTATCAATAGATGTCATCCATGGTGGTAAGACGATTGGAAGGGCAGTTGTTGATGAGGGGGATTCTACATGTGTTATGTCCTTGGCCTATTGGAAAGCTCTTGGATCTCCAGAGCTGGTCCCATCAAACACTTTGCTTACTTCTTTTGATGGAAGATCCTTTCATCTGCATGGTATCCTACCAGATTTTGAAATTAAGTTGGCAGGAAAAGTAGTGTCTGTTGAAGTAGAAGTGATTGATTCTCCTTTGGACTACAATTTGCTTCTGGGAAGGAACTGGACTTATGCGACGTCCGCTATTGCGTCGGTCGTCTTTCGTGTAGTGGTTTTTCCACATGAGGGCAAGTTGGTTACTATTGATCAACTTGATTTTACTCGAAAAGCTCGTTTAGATTCTAATGAGTCCATTGTGCCATTGGTTGATCAGGTCAAACCTGCTGCACAAAGCTTGGGGGCTGGAATGTACACATCACTGATGGGCACATTCGATCTTCCAGCCCTGGTTAATTATATCGGTTCTACTAGTGTGGGGAAGTCCATAGCTATTGTTATCGATAGGACTGATCCTTGGGTTCTCCCAACCCCCCATGAACCGGAAGTTCCCTTGTCAACAATGGAGGTCACTTATCAAGCTATCACTCAAGCCACTGTTGATCCCATTCTAGATCCTCTAACAGTCTCGGATGATCTGGAAGAAGTCTATTTACCTGTATGGGCGGAAAACTCTTCGCATTATATATATTTTTTAGACATGGTTTTACCTTCTGATGAAGTTATTCTTGAACCCATGAGTGGACATGATAAGATTTGTGAGGATCTTCATCATTGATCCTATTTTCTTCCAGAACTAAGCAAAATAGAAAACCAAGAGTTTCGTTTGAGACTGTCAGAAGATGTTGATATACCTATCAACCCCTTGCCTAGGGAAGGAATGTTTGCTGAGGGGAATATGGAAAATATTTTTGCTACTATACCTATTAACATATTTGTAAACCCTGATGTCATGGAAAACATATACATAGGTGCAACTTTCTCTCCTGAAGAGATTGCCATCTATACTGCCTTGTTTAAGGAATTCTGCGATGTCTTTTCCTGGTCATATGAGGAGATGCTAGGCATAGATCCATCGATTGTTGAACATGAAATATGAACA
The DNA here is from genome assembly GCA_001517045.1 of Pseudotsuga menziesii. Classification (NCBI taxonomy): domain Eukaryota; kingdom Viridiplantae; phylum Streptophyta; class Pinopsida; order Pinales; family Pinaceae; genus Pseudotsuga; species Pseudotsuga menziesii. The sequence continues at coordinate 294,118 of LPNX010481350.1, forward strand.
TATCCTGATGCCAAGCCAGTTCGACAAAATTTAATACCTGTTAACTTAAGCAAAGCGGCGACTGTGAAGGCAGAAGTTGAAAAGCTGTTGAAGGATGGTTTTATCTATCCCATAGCTTTGACTGAATGGGTATCCAACCCTGTTCTTGTTGATAAGAAGCAAGGGACTATTCACGTCTGTACAAAATTTAGAGACCTCAATAAAGCCTGTCCTAAGGACAACTATCCCACACCATTCATAGACCAGATCATAGATGCCTGTGCGGGAAGTGAAGTGTTTTCGTTTATGGATGGTTTCTTTGGATACAATCAAATTCAAATAAAACTGGAAGACCAACATAAAACTGCTTTCATTTGTCCTTGGGGTACCTTCGCATATAAGAAAATGCCCTTTGGATTGAAAAATGCTGGGGAAACCTTTCAACGGGCTATGAACTTTGCTTTCCATGACATTAAAGCCATTGTCGAACCATACCTTGATGATCTGCCCGCACATTCTCATAAGAACATCCAACATCCAGATCATTTATGGTTGATATTTGAGAGATGCAAATATTATAAAATTCGCTTGAATCCCCACAAGTGTGTATTCTGTGTCGAATCGAAAAGATTGCTCGGGTTCATTGTCTCTAATAGAGGCATCCAGGTGGATCCTTTGAAAGTTGAGGCCATTATAAATCTGCCTCCTCCTCATTCTCTCAGGCAACTTCAGAGCCTGCAAGGAAAGTATAATTTTCTTTGACATTTTATTGTTAACTATGCCAATATTACTAAAGGTTTCATGTGCCTACTCAAATAGGACACCCCATTTGTATGGGATGAAACCACACAACTTGCTTTCGAGGCATTGAAAAAACTTTGCTGTCGGCACCCTCATTACGTCCACCCAATTATTCTAGGGATTTTATATTATATCTGGTTGCGTCGGAGTCGACCATTGGGGTAGTACTAGTCTAGGAGGATGATAAGCTTGTAGATCATGTCGTTTACTATCTTAGTCGTGCTTTGGCCGAACCTGAACTTAGATACTCCCACGTTCAAAAATTATCCTTAGCAGCTGTTTATGCTGTGCAGAGGTTACGTCACTACATTTTACTGAGGACCACAACAGTAGTGGTGGATGTGAATCCGTTCCAATATGTTTTATCCCGATGGATTGTTGGGGGAAAATTTAATAAATGGATAGTCATTCTCCAAGAGTTTGACTTGGATTTCCAGTCCGCTAAGTCTAAGAAGTCCTTAGTTTTTGTTGAACTTATAGCAGAATTTCCTACTGAAGAAGATGTAGTGATTGAAGATGACTCATTCCCAGATGAGCACATCTTCTTGATATCCACCTCTGATCCTTGGTATAGGGATATTCTTATATATCTCCAAACTTTGAAGTATCCTGCAGCTTCCTCAAGGGAAGAACGATGTAAATTACTCTTTCATGCCAAGAACTACCTCATTATAGGAGATGCATTATACTGACGATAGGTAGATTCCATTACGCACGAGGAAGTGGAGATTGTCCTAAATGATTCCCATAGTGGAGCATGTGGGGTCCATTTATCTGGGTTAGCAATGGCCCATAAGATATTACGTGCCAGTTATTTCTGTCCCACGATCTTTAAAGATTGTGTGGAAGTAGTGAAGCGCTGTCATCCATGTTAGCTTTACACCAGGAAGATGCGGTCACATCCTGCTCCGTTATTTCCCGTTGTCTCGGTAGGCCCCTTCATGAAATGTGGGATTGATTACATGACATGCAACCCAGCCTCGGCTAGGGGGCATAAATACATCATTGTCGCTGTTGACTATTTTACGAAATGGGCAGAGGCAATGCCTACTTTTAAATTCAATGAGGAAACAATAGCTTTCTTTGTATTCAATCAGATTATCCCTCAGTTTGGTATACCCAAAGTTATTGTCATTGACCATGGCAGTCATTTTCAAAATAACATGATGATGGAACTGACTACCATGCTCAGATTCAGACAAGAACATTCTTCTCTGTATTATCTGCAAGAAAATGGTTAGGTTGAGGCTATCAACAAGACTTTAAAAACTATTCTTAAACATACAATTGATGCAGCCCGTGCCCATTGGCACATCATGCTATATCCTGCTCTTTGGGCCTACCGAACCAAAGTGAAAAATGCTACGGGTTTCTCCCCTTTCCAACTCGTTCATGGAGTGGAAGCAATTACTCCGATTGAGTGTGAAATCCCATCTCTAAAGATAGCCATTCATGTGTTACCTGATACGACTGAGCTTGAGGAACGTCTGGTACATTTAGAGCACCTTGATGAACAGCGTAGAGATGCGTTGACTGCTAACCAAGCTCATAAAAATAGGGTCAAAAATCAGTATGATAAATCAGTCAAACCTAGGGTTTTCTTTAAGGTGGAACTTGTCTTGCTTTGGGACCAAGACAAAGAACCCCTGGGGGCAAGAAAATTCAAGGCAATGTGGTTAGGACCTTATGTCGTGTCGAAAGTATTGAGTAAAGGCGCATATGAGTTAGTCGATTTTGATGGGAACAAGCTTCCTGAGCCTAGAAATGAGCTCTACCTGAAGAAGTACTATGCTTAGGCTTAGCACTTTTTCTTGTATTTTTATTGTATGTATTTTTATGTACATTAGGTTGTCGATTTTGTTTTTTATACTATCTGCTGGTTGTTGCAGATGTCTTTTGAAAGGTATATAGGGTTCGCTGATGGCGCCAGCCGTCACACTTGTAACCTATCCTCGGCAACATGGGTTATCTATTCTCCCTCAGGACAGCTTGTTGCCGTGGGAGGCGCTTGTCTAGGTCCTGCTTCTAATAATGTTGCTGAGTATAGGGTTGTAATTGAGCTCCTATGGGATGTTTTGTCACGTGGTATTACCCAACTTGAGGTCCATCTGGATTCTCAGTTAGTGGTTTCCCAGCTCAATCGGGCTTATCAGGTATGAAATCCTATTTTATTACGTCAGTCCATGCAAATTCGTGATTGGAAAGACATTTTGAGGTTATTACATTTAATCATATTCCATGAAATCAGAATTCATTGACTGATGCATATGCTAATTACATTTTAGATTGGCATCTCACACACATTTTATAACGATATACAACAAACATATAAAAAACATTTGTAAATAAACTGACAACAAAAAACAATATATATATATATATGTACAATATCTGTTCATAGATAGGTCAAGTCTGATCCTCAGATTCCGTCATATACAAAATATACAAAAATGTGGATCGTAGTCCATCAAAATGTCCTAGATCTACGCAGGACCACCTTGGTCACTAGGACCACCTTCGTCCCCATGGTCCCTCCGCACCCTGGCTTCCTCAGCCTCCTCAACTTCGGCAGCCTCTACAGCCTCTATATATACAAGTACCGCTCTGACCACTCGCCTGAATAGACGTAGACAGAATGGTGGAACTCCAACTATGAACTCCTGCATAGCAGTCAGGATATGCTCTATCCATAAGGTGGGTACTCTTTGGGTCAGCCTGGCCAGCTTCCCCTCTAGAACCCTGATCAGTCTCGAGTCTTTGCCTATGATAGGACGAACAAACATGTGTGGGTGCCCTTCAGGGCGGACCGGTCCAATATCTGCATTTTGATACATTTATAGGATTAAGACTTGTACATATGTATATATCTATCATTTTAAAATTCATAAAAATTTGAAAAATGATAAAATTTAAAAATTACCTACCTAGCTCGCCCCATGCTCCTCCTGGAGGGAGGATAAGGTCGGGGTCACCTCAAAAGTCCATCCTGGCATATGGAAGCTGGTCCAGTTCTGGTAGCTATCGTTCCCACCAGGTATAGAAATCATCATCATATACACTGTGTACCGTGTCTCCTCCTCCTTGACGGAGGAAGATGTCTCCGCACCTGCTCAGCCTTGGCTGACGTGGAGATCTGATTGGTAGAGGTATGGTAGGGCTCAATGCTGGTACTCTCTTGAAGAAGAAGGACACCAATATACTTGCATAACCAAAGTTTTTCCACCTTCCTCTCTTGCAATCGGACAATTGTCTCTTCATGATAGGGACAACTCCCGAGCACCAATCATAAAGAGCACCGCGGAAACAGTCAACTGCTAGCCTCATTTGGTTCCTTGTAGCCAAATGTAGAGATGAGGATCCTAAAATTCTCACGATGGTGCTAGCAAGTACCTATAGAGTAAAGTCACTAATATGAACAACAAGGACGCATCTCCCTCTCTTTTCAATACCCGGTGTGCAAAATACATCTATATAGTTTTGGACACTTAAGGGGTCACCACCCCTGCCAGTACCCTCTAAGTTAATCGATGCTCCTCGACGTGATAGACCGGTTATGAAATATATGTCTTCAGTGGTAATCTCCAAGGTTTCACCCTGTAGGTTGAACATCCCCAAGTCATGATCCCAATAATTTACCATGAACTCAAGTATGCGGACATTGGCCTGCATTGGTGATGTGCAAAAGAATTTCAATAGCCCACTGGTTCGCAATGCCTGTATGGTGGGAGCACTTTGGAGTGCCGCTTGGTCCATTATTTCGTGCTCCCTTTCCCTCCATTCCAGAACCATATTTAACCTAGCAAAACAAGTAATTTGATCCAGTGATTCCATATCAAAATTCAAAATTTTTGACTATATTTTACCTTTTATCCTCCACGTAGTACAAATGACTATCTAGTTAGACAGGTCCCATACTGCACGCGACTGTCTAGTTAGGCAACTCACGTACAGAACGTGTGTACGCGAGTTTTCACATTAGCAACCCGTGTATGCACTGTGCTACATTCAGGATGATTTTAATTATGGAATTTAGACTCAAATTTAATAATTGCTTGGATCAAAATGAAGAGCTCAGGGTGTAGGCTTACCTACAACTGGCGGATTTCAATTTCGTCGATCCAATTGTCCACAATGATCGAACAAAGGTACAAGGTAAAACTTGCTTTTTATGGCTCAAAAGTTCAAATGGTGAGTTTTGTTTGATTTTTCAACTATTTATAGAATTTATATTTCTTTAAGTGGGTCTTTTTATATAGTTTGAAATGTCATTCAACTAATACCATACTTCTTTATGATTTGGAACAGGTTTTTCACTATTACAAAGTGTTGTTGCTCCAATTGGGTGGTTTTGTCATTTCCAATACATTTTTGGCACCTTTTATTCAAACCACATTAACCTTAGCAATCAACATTTTTACCACGGACTATGGTATCATTAACCATTAGTTCCCTATTTTGTACCATTTTTCTTCCATGGATAGGACCCTTTTTCTTGAGTATCCTTCTTCTAAGCTTATGTTGTCCTTTGGTGCTCATGCCGCAACTGTTTCAGGTATAGGGGTCTCCTTTTAGCTATTTTTCACGCCAAATAGAGCTTCTTTTGAATCTCTTTTTACAAGATATTCCTTTATAGGACTCCCTGCCCTTATGGAGTTTCTTTAGTCCCAGGTCTGACTCCTTCAAAATAGACTTGACTGTCGAGTTAACTTGTTCGTTCAAGCTCGTTAAGAATATGTGAGCGGGCATCCGCATTGGTGGTAGGTTATCTCTTTGTCAGACCATGCAGAATAATACGAGAAAGGATCGCTCTCTTTTCTTTTTGAATTGAGTAGAGTATTCTTAGGTATAGGTTTATCACTTTTCCAGACCTAAGGGACTAAATTTACAAAAAAGGAACACCCGGTTTGAGCTTAGTTTTCTCTTTTTCGTTCTCTGGACCCAAACATGAAAATTATTCCGAGTGTACTTTGTGTCTTTTTCATGCTCGTTAAACACTTAAGAACAAAGCAACGAGTTTATTGTTGTAAGCCCCATTTCTCATAACCAAATGGATCTTTTCGAGTGATCTTGCTTTCCTTCACACTCGTAAAACTCAAGCTATTTTATGTTGTTCTGGAAGGAGTGTTGGGTAGGTGGTAATTTAAACCTTTTTCGGACCTCCCTGACTAAGTACGAAAAAGGTTCACCTTTTCTTCTATGGAAGTTAAGAGAGTTCTTCTGTGGTATGTTTTATACTTTTTCGGCCTCAGGAGACTAAATTGGATGAAAAAGGACCCCCCTGGAGTCTTCTTTGGAGTTTCCAGACTCTCTAAATGTGAAAACACCAACTAAGCATGTACTAGTTCGGGCTCATTAAATCCACAAATCAGTGACACTATCAAGCATTATTTTCTCATCTCTTCAAGCTTGTTAAAAAATGAAGAGGGATCCGAGTTTACTTTCCTGGACTCGTTAAAATTTAACAGGGAAGGTAAGGAAGAAGTTTTCTCTTGTTTTCAGTAATGGCAGCATGTCCTCCTTGAACATAGCACTCTTTGTTTTCTGATATCCATGTTTCAGTGATTACTTTTCTGTTCAGCTATTACCTTGAGTTTCTTACTCCTCCTCTTCTTCATTATACCTGGGGAATCTGATCATGCCTCCTACATGACAGATAGGTCTAGTTGTTCTATCTATAAGTTAAACGCTTCCTTGGGTCATCTCTGTGTCGTGCTCATTGTTCAAGGACTATACCTAATTTCTGATCTATAACCTGATCCCATCATTGTTATATCTATTATCTATTGTGTCTCCCTTGTTTTTCCCAGTTCCTAGTCACTCATGTGATCCGTTGGAGGATCTATTGCCTTCCTTATCACAGCATGGTTTCGTTTCAGTACTTCCTGATGACGAAGACCTAGAGTTTTGACGTTTGTACCTCAGGATTCACTTTCATCATTGGTGAATTCCTTTGCTTCAGTTGTCGATTATCACCTATTGATTGACAAACTGTTGAATCCTTTCCATGTTCAACTTCAGCTTACCCTTATTCACATGGCTTGGATTGTACTGGTTCTTTGGGATCCTTTATGAAGACCTTAGTTCCTCACCTATGGACTAATTTGCACAAGATTATGTTCTATTCATATACACAGCTTTCAAATATTTGAAGACTCATCATTATTGTATATTGTGGCTTCGATCCACCTTTCTAATATATGTGGTTTTATACCCGTATCATATGATGTACTCAAATATTGTAAAGGAGCTAGTGTTCCAGTAAATTGAACATAGCATCCTCAGATGTAACTTTGTATATGACATTACTATGTATTTGTTTTAGGTACTCTCTCTGCTCCATTGGATTTCTGAGTTCTCCAAAGATAAATATTATAATGTATTTCGGCCATCATTTCCCTCTAACCTCACACATTAGGGGGCATCTGTTATCCACCTGAATGGCACCTCTCCATCCGAGTGCCTACACTCCTCATGTTGGCACACAAAAGGACATTTATGGATTGAGGGTTTCCCAAAACACTATAGATGGGATTATTAAGAACTACATTCATCATCCATCTAGCTGGTTATTTTTACCCTTTGGATATGTCAAGTCATGTACATGACTCTTTAGATATTGAACTCGCGTGTTGTACGCGAGTATCGGTTGTTTCATCTCGCGTACAGATGTGTACGCGGGTTACCTTTAGAGCAACTTGTGGGTCATACGCGAGTTTCCAGTATTGATACCTGCGTACATGTCCCTTTGAAATTAAAAATGAAATCACGTGATTACTTGATATTAGTTAAGCACTTAACCTTAATCTCCTTAATTGTATCAACCTCCTCAACCTTCGAAACTGCCTTATTTCACCAAGTATAAATACAAGCCTTGGGGAGGGTGTTAATAACATACACTTGGAGAGCAAAGTTATGCTAGTGGAGTTTATACAAAAGTATTTGGAGCAGTGGAACTCAGAATCCTTTGGTTGCAGATGAGTCCTTGTCTCAGGAGTTGGGTTGTAATCTAAACTATTTCATTATTGTTAATAAAGAGAATCCTTCTTCCATATGTGTCTTGAATGTCTCTCATACATTGTGGTTTGATAAATATTTATATTTCAGCATCCTGTATATGATTTATCTAACCCATTTATATATATGTATCATCTTGCATTTGGAAGATTGACTCTTAACAAGGGAAGGAGAAGCATCCCTGAAGGCTTTAGAGAAGAAGCAGAGTGGAATAGGACAAGCTAGGATAAACCGTTGTGTATCAGGTGAGTCTTTTCTATCCTCCTGTTTCCTTTACTGCACTCTAGAGTCAATTGCCTGCAAGTTTCTTGAGTATGTTGGTAACCCCAGACCTTCGGTTATAAGGTGTTTATTCCTGTACAACAGCTACCTTCTGCACTAAAGTGGCATTTGTGGTATTTTCCCTCTGTATCTCATCTTGAAGAGCAACATTATTCACTTGAATTTCATCATACCTATCTTCATGTTGTCTCTTGAGTTGTTCCAATTTCTCCTTCAAGATAACAATTTATGATTTCTGCTTGTCAAATTCTTTGTTCAAATAACTAACAACATCAAAATTGGCACCTGTAAAAGCTCCTAAAACAGATGCAGCATCTGTGGCATCTTCCTATGGGTCACCTAATGTTTGGGTCCATACAACCTCATTTTCAATGGACATGTCCATATCATTCTAATCCATGCTCCTCTTCTTACCCCTCTTCACCACTTATTTATCAGATTTACTATAACAATATTCTCCCAGAGATATCACAAAATATTCATTCAACTCATCCCTTATCTCATCAATGGGGGGTATATTAATTCCTGTAGATATCAGAGAGGAGGTTTGAGTTGTAGTGTGAGAGGGTATGGTCATAGTAATATGAGAAGTGGATGGAGGGGAAATAACACTTTGGGTAAGAGTTACTTCACGGGTTGAAAAAAAGTCAAGAACAGAAGTTTCAACAGATGAAAATTGTAGGGTAGTGGTTTTGGGTCATGAAGCTGACAGTGTTGAGGTTTTCTCATGCACAAGGGATGATATTGAGATGAAAACAAGAATATACAGTGGAACTTTGAAAACTGGGGGTTCAATGGATGATGGAAAGGGAATATGAACAGAATCTGGAGGCGTAATAGATTCGGGTAAACATGTGGCATCTTGATAAAGTTGAGACATAAAAGGTGTCATATTAGAACCATTAGACAATGAAGATAAGGCTATGATTGATGAAAGGAGTAATGCAGAAGAAGATGGCCCATACTGGGAAGAAGGTTGTGGTTGTGGGGGAGGTGGTTACTATTTTCTATTACTACCATTAAACAGATTGATAAAATCATGTAAATCATTACCATTGCTAGCTTCTACAATAATAGGCACAAGAGAAATAATTTCATCCTCTTACTCTTAATGTGTCAAATATATAGTAGAGGTAGGGATGGATGAAACTAAAACCATCAACCTTTTCAAAGGTTTCTCTTCAATCTAGGTTTGTTCAGATTGAGCCTTCACAACAACCAAAATTATCTGAGAATCTTCATATCGCTAAGGAGTTGTAATTTCTTGAGTGTCTAGTGCTGAAGTCATTCTGCTCAGCTTCTATCTGATTTGCTCCGAAGTATGTAAATAGGCCTTGACCTGTTGATCAATAGATGCTTGTGAGATTTCTTCTATGGGTCCTTTCCCTTTTCCTGTAGTTGAATCGGTTCCCATGGGAACATTCTTGGCTACTAAAGCCTCCTTTTATTCCTTGTCTTTAATTACTTTTTCTTGAATGTCTAGCTCCATAGCCCTATAATGTCGAACCATGTCCCTAATTTCCTTTTGGTACTACATGATATGACGTTGTTCTTCTTTTCTTTTAGACTTTTCCAAGACTTCATAAAAAGTGTCAAATGCCTGATAGATGAAGTCATATGGGGTTTCCTCATGAGTGTACCCTGTTTTATAGTGAGTCTGCTTAAGGTGGAAATCAAAAATCCCCTTGGGATCATGCTTCCTTTTACTAGAAAAAACCAGTTTGAGTGACATTATGTGGTCAATGAGTTCTATAGCCCAGTTAGAAGTAAGTATGCTCAAGGAACCAAGGGTTAGAGAAAATTTGGGCAAGAATTTCCACTTAGGTGCTGCACATTTCTTATAAATCCATTTAGTGACTATCTGAAATGAAATTTATTCAAGGACTAACCTGTCAGGCACCACCTTAGGTAGCATATGAGCAGCATTGCTACAAAATATTTTGATATATGTGAATGACTCACCGACATACCAATCTGAAATTGTGGCTATGAGGGTTTTGGCTTCAGGGGAGAATGCATGAGCTTCCTTCTTGAAAATTAGGAAATAAACTCGGCCGAGAAAACTCTCACAGATGTCATAGAACCTTCTTACATAATTGGTGTCCGATAACTATGAATGATAAATGTGTAAAGGTGGAGCTCGTAATACCCAATCCCATCCCATATTTGGATAATGTACTTCAGTGCAACAGATATCCACAATGAAGGTGGAGAAGACAAAGTTGGGATTCTTCCTGGTAATAGATTTCTATAATTCATGTATGGTAGTCTTAAGTTCTAATGACAGGATTTCTGGCTAGGGGAGGGATTCACCAGTAGTTATGGCATGGAGAGAAATGGGAACCCATTCTTACTTGAAGTAAGAACAATTGGGAAGACCGTAGATCCTACACAACATTGCTGTAAGCAGTGAATAATGTTTATTGAACCATTCAATGGGGTAAAGTTCATCTTTTATATGGGAAAATTTATGGGGTTCAGCCATCCGGGACTTCAGCATTTGGTTAGAATTTTACCTAGACTTGGTAGCTTTAACAAAATCTGCATGAAGGAGCTGCCTAAAAGGTTTGAGGGCGTAAATTTTCACAAAGGTATTAGAATGGAATTTGGCCAATTGCAATCTAGCACTAGGGTTTAAGGAATGGTCTTTTGGATTAGCATGGTCAATAACCCATCTCATTGCGTCATTGTATGGGAGGACAGTTGATCTCGCAAGAATCATGTGGATGCCAGAATCCCTAATTCTCTCATAAATGAGTCGGTCATCCTGAAAGTCCAAAAGGACATTGTTGTCAAAGATGGTGTAAATTCAGGACCATTCCAATTGGTAGGTTTCACTAACCCGACCATTGGTATCGAAGAAGACACCGAAATTTGGGTCTTTGGTAAGCATGTCTTTCTAGACGTTTTTGCACTGGGTAATTTGAGTTGTTTTGGATGTTTCCATGTTCTGTTGAATGCATGAACCATAAATTAAAACTAATTTATGAAGAAACAACAGTAAACAATTCGAATTTGGAAAGGCGACTCAAAAACAAACCTGAAACTAGCGTGGATAATGGTGAAATTACTTGGTAAAAATCTCATGGTAAATTCACGCAATACAACATGTTATAGTGGTAAAAAAAATGAAGAAATCGTAAATAAGACCAACATATATATACTTCAGGAAAATAATTCATATAGTAGGATGAGGATGAAAACAACGGTCCATATTAGATTTTGCAGGGTGTGGGATTAAAACGTAAAATCAAAATTTCATTAATCATTTCATAACTCGCATTCCACATTTTGCAGGATGCGCGGTACGGAATTGCAAAACAACAAAATTAATTCAATCCTCTTTGCAACTTGCATTCCACATTTTGCGGGATGTGGATTGCGGAAACATGCAAACGAAATGACAAAACAAAAGACAGCCCGCTCCCCGGATTCCTCATTTTTGCGGGATGTGGGTTGCAGGTTACCCAAATCGTAACTATACAAAATATTCTGCATTTGTGGGATGCGGGTTGTGGGATAAATTTTTTATCACATTTAACTCTAAAAATCCTGCATTCCGTAACTTGTGGGTTGCAGAATCAAAAATCAAATCCAAACAAAACTAACTTTATGCATCTTAAAAACATACAAACCAAACATGGATTTTTGGTAATTTTGTCTAAGTTAGGGAATCCCAAAAGTCAAGAAAATGTAATGGAAGCCAATAGAAATTACAAAGGATATTACCAAGTTACCTTTTTATGTGTGATTGGGCTCCTGTGTAAGAATAACATGGGATCTGTTGTACCTACAACAAATGATGACTGCATGAAAGAACCGGTTATCTATGTAAAACAATAACCTTTTCCAATCAAACCTGTCAGTAGACAAAGGATTAAATTTCAATAAATCTTAACATAAGAATGCAACCAATAAAGAATTATCATAATGATTAATGCGCTTCCACACACGATCATTTTAAAGATAATGCAACTTCGATTCAGATGGCATTGGAGGATTAGGATCACTTGAACTCATTCTGACATAGGCACACAGTTTAAGTTGAACATGGGATCAGACCTCGACAATTTTGTATTTTCACACATAGGCCACTGAAACCATTATTTATTTCTCCCACTTTTTTTTTAGAAATAACAACAAGATTGCATTGACATAGGACCACTTCCCCATGTTCTGGTGATCAGTGCCATTCACAAACCTAACCTGGAAACTGAACAAGATGGCTCGATAAGGAGATCTCTTGTCTTCCAGCTATATGGCTGAAAGAAACTACCATGGCTTGGTAACCATCTGGTGATAGTTTTAGTCCAAAATAAATACCATCATTCATATTAAGTTTGGCCTTAGATAGGAACCCCTCATCCTTATTTACAATAATATTTCTTTTGGGAATGACTATGGTTTTATTCTGTATATGGATTACAAGACACTACCATGGCTTGGTGTCCACATAATGGCACCATTACTCACTGATGCTTTGCAGATCATGAGTGAGTCAACATGTGACAGGATCTCCCATCTTCCAGAAAATGGGAATCCGCCTCCCCATATTATATGGCAAAGATGTCATTTCACTAAGCGCCTATGAACCTAATGAGTTGGCTCATGATGAGACCCCTCATCTTGCAATCCACATAATAAAACACACGTCCATGATTGAAATCCAAAAGAGTAAGACTAACCAGGTTGTAAAGATATGTTGTAGTGCTCTAATGAGAACTCAAACAAGACTAACCTTTTCTTCTATGATTTTCCTTATCAAAGTAAGGCATGTAGCCTTATATTAACCTAGATGAGAGTGCATCAATATAAAATTGTGCAATTATGGTTAACATTAAAATATAATAGATTCCTGATAGAAGTTAGGAAAAATGGGAACTGACAGAATTTACTTAGGTTAGGAATATTGAATATCGAGAAAAACTGATTGCCCATCATTTCCAGATGTGTAGAGATTACCAAAAGGTCACCAATATCAAGAAAACAATCATAAAATAGAAAGGAAAATAGCACACCAAACCTATGTACAAGGTTGAAGAATCTTTTCAAAGAAAATACTTCTTGATCAGGAAAACATTCATTGGATAGGTGTCAAAAAATCCTTCCAGTGTTTGTAACTGAACAGCACTAGGACCAATATTTTCTATAAAAATGAATGGTCCCAGCCAAAGCCGTTGGAACTTGGTGTACTCCTTGTTATCTTTGTGTTGTTTGTCCCATATGAACACTAAATATCCCACTAAGAAGTCTCTGTCAGAGGAGGACTTCTCGTCAAACCATTTCTTTACGAACTATTGGTGTGGTAGAATTTGTTCTTGGCCTTATCTCTATCCTCCTCTAGTTTGAGTAGAGAATCAATCCTCTACTGTAATGGGGAAGGATCAGTTTCTTGGATGGATTGGGCCAATTGAAAAAAAGGGATGGTGATATTAGCTGGTAGAACTGCTTCCTTGCCATAAACAAGGCAATAAGGGGAGTTACCAATGGCTGCCTTGGGAGTGATTCAATCTTCCCAAAGAGAATTATAAAGCTGGGTGTGCCATTTTTTATGATGTGAATCCATTGTATTTTTCAAGATGTTTATCAAGTTTTTGTTAGAATATTTTGCCAGTCCATTACCCTGAGGACAATAATTGGCAGAAAACTTAAGCTTGATCCCATTTTCAAGGGCATAGCTGGTCAGGTCAATGGATTGAAAGTATGATGCATTGTAAAAAACAAGACACTCAGGGGTGCCAAACCTGGTGATTATCTGATTTTCAAGAAAGGAAATTACCTAGTTTGTGTTACACAGACTTAAAGGGACTACTTTAACCCACCTGGTAAAATAATCAATGGCTGTCAGGATATATTTGTGCTGTAAAGAGGATACAGGGTTGATAGGTCTAATGAAATCAAATTCCCACTACTGGAATGGGAATTGGACTGCTACTAGCTCCAAAGGGAAGGTAGGTTTCTTGACTTTTCCAGCACACTTCTGGAAATGATCACATCTTCTGACATATGCATGAGCATCTGTGAACAGGGTAGGACAATAGTATCCTAGCCGGATGATTTTGTGAGTGGTTGTATCACTCAATAAATGCCCACCTGCAGGTCCTACATGAAATTGAAAAAGGAATTCATCACTCTGGTCCTTTTCAAGGCATCTAATAAAAACCCCATCATAATTCTTCCTAAACATAACATTATCAATAAGTTGATAAGGGGCTGATTTCAGCCTTAATGCTCTATGTTTTTTTAGGATCAAGGGTTTAAAGACCAAACCCATTATGAAGCAAGAAATTGATGTGATCATACCATTTAGATGCCATGGTTTCAAGTACATTAACAAAACCTGTAGGGTTAGCCTCTTCCTATTCCCAATCAATGTGTATTCAGGATCATTTGACTGGGTGGAGAGTTGGCACAACCCTTGTCCTTTAACTATCTTCACAGTTTTTATCTCCATATCATATTCTTGGAGGGAAGTATTCCAGTGAGCTCTTTTTTCTCCCAACTCCTTTTGGATGAGGACATTGCGAACGACCGCATATGGAACGATCACCTTAGTCCTTGACTTCAAAAGATAAGGCCTGTAATGTTTTACTGATTTATATACTATGTAGGCCTGTTTATTAACTTCAGAATAATTGAGTTCAGCTCCTTTGAATGTTGAGCTCATGAAAGAAATAAGGATCTTAGCGTCCTCATGTTTTTTATGTGTTAGGACAGCTGCATAGGAAAAGTCAGTAGAAAAAGTATAAAGTATAAAGTATTTACTAAAATATGGAGACATGAGAGCATGAGATTCTGCTATGGCTTTCTGAATCTCAGTAAACATATTTTTCTATTCATCGGACCACTTAAATGGTACATCCTTTTTTACTAGAAATTGGAGGGGTTTAATGACTTGAGAAAAATTTGGAACAAATCTACGAAGAAAATTGATCTTACCCAAGAATGACTACATTTCCTTTTGAGAGTTAGGGAGGATAATCTTAGAGATTGCTTTAGTGCGTTCTTGGTCAATGATCATACCTTCCTTTGAGACGATGAAACCCAACAACTTGCCTTCTGTTACTTCAAAGATGGACTTCTTGGGATTGAGGGAAATGCTAAATTTCCTACATCTTTCGAATACCTGTTTCAGAGCAGATAAATGATCTTGTCATTTTTTAGAGTAAATGGTAACGTCATCTAAGTATACAATGACATATTATGGATCAAGCCCCTGAAATCTATGTCCATAGCTCTCTGAAACATGGCTCTTACGTTTATTAGTCCAAACAACATTCGTCTATATGTGAATGTTCCCCAAGGGGTCTAGAAGATAGTTTTAAGTTGATCGTTGGGTGCAAACAAGACTTGGTTGTATCCAAAAAAAACATCTAGCAGTGAAAACATCTCCAATACGGATACTTTCTGTAGGATCTACTCCATTAGAGGAACATGATAGTTGTCTTTCTCAGAGGCCCGGTTTAGATATATGAAGTCTATGCAAAGTCTGATTTCCCCATTCTTCTTGCGAATAGGAACCAAATTAGCTACCCACTACATGTTCCTGACGGGAAATATGATCCTAGCCAAGAGCAGCTTATCGAGTTCTTTCTTAATAGAAGGCTCCAGACTGGGGTGCATTTTTCTCAATTTATGATGATATCGCTTTAGCTCAGGTTTCATGGGGATGTTATGATGCATGACAGTAGTGTCGAAAGTCCCGATTTCATCATATATCCAGGCAAAAATGTATTTAAATTCCCTGCACATTTTGATAAAACTTCTTCTTTCATCATGGGAACTATGTATTCCAAGATTGATAAATTAGGCCTCATGCTCTACTCCTAGATTGATAGGTGTGTAATTCAGGGTTGAGCTCTAGGTCTTGCAATTCACAGTTTGTCTAAATTTATCTTGTAAGTCATAGAACTTCTCCAAACTGATGACAAACTTGGGGATGATATTGGAAGGATCAGATAGAGACTTCTCATGATTAGCTTCATCGATAGCCATACCTTCGAAGGTGTTTTGGGATGACAGGAAGTCAAGTATTTGATGGTCATCATTGAACACCTTCCAATTTGTGACATTGTCGGGTATAGAGGGTATGCACATCAATTCAATAGAGAAAGATTGCAGATACAAACCTTCGAGCGGGATTAGTCTAGATGGAGTATTGGCTAACAGATTTGTGTCAAAATTGTGTGATCTAGGAACATATTTAATATTAAATGCTAAAAAGGAATTAGTCATATCTCTGATTAATTTTTGATAATTAACTAGACATGGAGATAGACAATGTATTTGATTCCGTACATGTTTCACGATGATCTTAGAGTCTCCTACGCATTCAATTGCTTTCGCTCCCATATCAATAGATTTCCTAAGTCCTTGGAATAATGCCTCGTACTCATCCACGTTATTGGTACATTCAAATTCCAATCTACATGCAATCATTGTTTTGATCCCTTTAGGATCAATAAGGACACATCTTGCGCCTGCTCCCTCCTTGGACCTAGAGGCATCAAAAAATGAATTCCAAACATCAGGATCTATTGTAAAGTTAGTATTTACATTATAAACATTGTAGACAATAGTGCTGGAGAAAGGCGTAGAAGTGAGATGAGTTACCTGAGATTGTTTTTGCAGATTCTCTATTGGTGAAACATCAACAGGTAGGTCTCCAAAGAAGGTGTCAAATGTGAAATGTTCAAATTGATTATCAAAAAAGGAGACAGATTCATTGGAACTGTTGAGATCAGTTACAGTTTGTTTCATGAAATGTTCTCTATTGACTTTGAGTTTGTTAGGCTTCCCATTCAAGAGTAACCACAGGTGAGACCAATTTGTAGCAATGTAACCTTTTAATTTTTCTGACCAATCTCTACTTAATCACATACCATAAGCCTACGGGATATCTGCAATTACAATATCAATAGTATGATGTATTCAAGGATCTGCAGATAATCTAATTAGAACATTCTTTAGTATGCCTACAACTTTTACTTTGGATCTATCTAATTGTACAATTTGAATAGGACAGAATTCCCATGTAGCAATGAGTTTTTTACATACAGAAAGAGGCATGAAATTAGATGAAGCACCTGATTCTACCATGTAATTGTGTACATTCTTGTTAATGATTTCAAATGTAAGTAAGAAGGGTGGAGTGCCCTTCCTTCCAGGGTTTGGGTGGTTTAGTCGGGGAGAAGAGTCAAGGTTGGTATTCTGAGCTTGTATAGGTTGTTTGATTATCATTCTTTTGGGAAATGAATGCCTTATGGAAGGGATTTTGAGAAGGCCAAATAAGGATATATTTTCCTTGCCTCTCTTCAAATCCTCGGCCACATTGTATTTTGGCTCAGGAATGAGAGTGTTTTCTGAGTTTGAGCTTTACCTTTGTTGGGATCTTGTGTCGTAGGCGTTGATTCCTACAGAGGTGATCCTTTAGATCTAGTATTGTGAGTTTGTTGTAGGTTGAAAAATGTGGCAGGTTCTTCTTCCTCGTCTCTTGAAAAGAAAATCATAGTGCTGACCTGTTGGTCATCTTCCTCTTCCTCTTCAGGAGGTTGTGAGTCTTGAGTGGACTGATCTTCAGAGGATTCAGGAATGTTTGGTGTTCCTACAACTAAGGATTTCAAGATAGAAAATATCTCTTCTGAGGTGAATCCCTCACTGGGATTTGGAGGTGGTGGTCTGATTCTAAGGAGGTTTGTTAGGCCTCCTAAAAGGTGGCCTGTTGAATCCCCTATTGTTTGATTGATTTTCATTGCTTGTTTTCTTGATATATACCATCTCGTTCGACATTATTTTAAGGAGATTCTTCACTTCACTTCTATTGAATGGATATTTACTAGTAGCAACAGGTTTAGGGGAATTGTCACTTTTCATATGTGAGGTAGACACTTGTTCAGGTGTGGTGTCAGGGTTGTCCTTAAGATAGAACATGTCCCTTTTGACTTTTATGGCTTCGGAGAATGCATCTTCCAAGGAATCCTTACGGGCCCTTTTAACCTAGATGGATATTTGGGCCGGGAGACCCTTAATATAGTATGCTACTAGTAATTCCTCAATAGGAAGTACCGTATTTGGGATCCTATTCTCTAAATATGAAAACCAGTGATTGTAATATTTGACTCTTTCTTTACCCTTAGTCTTGATGGAAGAAATATCTATGACTAACTCCTTTGGGGTCTTGTCATCCCCAAAATTTTGAGTGAAGAGTTCAGAAAACACATCCCATGATAGGATGGAACTAGATTCTAGGGAAAAATACTAGGTAGAGCAGTCTGCAAATCACGTCTTCATGTATGAAATTCCTAAGTTTGATGGCTTGCATAAAATATTTGATGTGGTCTTCCACAAGGATTTTGTCATCTAGATTAAATTTTGGAAGCCACTTCTCAAGGTTTTTAGGCAACCTATGCTAATCACCTAAAACAAACACTTCTTTCCCATCCAACCATGGCCTATTATGTTGTTCGTTAGCCATAGGTATAGATTTCGCTGATGAGTCCAAAGATTCAGAATATGATGATTTATCCGAGGAGGATGAAGAAGAGGGAGGAGATGTGGGTGGTCCTCCTTCTTGGATGCTATGTCAAGGAGTTGCTAATTCCTAAAAAAGGAAACCTAGATCTCACCCAGGAGTATATGGTTCGCTGAAAATTTTGCAACGTCTCTCAGTGTTTTGGTCAGTTGAGCTTAGATTATCTTGATTATTGCTTTGGGGAAGATACAGAGTAAGATGTTCTTCATAGAACAATCTTTGAATCTCATCAACATTGTGAGAGTTACCCTTCAATATTTGTTCAATTGTGATGGGTCCTAGTATGGGTGATACGACGATGTATCTGTTTTATTGGGTAGTCTATTTTTGCTCAAGGGTAACTAGGATAGTGTATGAACCTTGTGTTATTTGTTACCCTAATGTGGATGGATGGGCATGACTATGAGTAATATTTGGATCTATTACTAGAGGAGGTGTGTGACTATTTCGTTTAGGCATGATGTGTTGGCCCTCCTTCTAGTGCCATTTGTTGAAGCCTCAACTGTATATGTGACTGAAAAGGGGTGTTTAATGCTTATAGCATATGGAGAAAACCCAGACAAAGGATTCAAGCAATCCCATGTAAGTATTGCTTTATCCTATAGTTGTTTGGGATAGTGATATCACACTAATACTTTTGTAGCCTCCGCTAGCTTGTATGGATTTGATACATAAAGGATCTATTTCCCGAATTGGAAAACAAGGTAGCTAATAGATAGAAAAGGGAAACTTAAACTTAACTAGGAAAGGGAACTTGATCTAGATATAAACTAATTTGAAAAGATTATTGAATTGATTATAGGTTATATTGAGGTATTTGAAGAATAAGTAATTCACCACATTGAAGGAAATGTGAATGAGATGACAAAATTCTCACTTGAATCACGATTGTTTAATACAAATTAAATAAAAGTAGCTCAAGATTAAATCATTCAAGCTAACTTGCATGTGCACATGTTAGTTAGAAAACCAACATATAATCTGTAAAACTGATTGCTCATCCACTTGTAGAAATAGATAAACTCTTGAAAGAAGAAATTCTTTAAGAATTGTTAATTTATAAATTTGCAACAGAGAAAAATCTGAGTCATAAATAAACAGATTCAATGATTTGAAATGAGTAACCAGTGACATTAGTCAATCTGAAATCGGAAAGACATGAGAGCTATTAAACAAATTTAATGGAACTCATAACAAGAGATATGGAAATATCGAAGCTTTATTAATATCCAGTTTTATAGAAATACATAAACCTTTGACTACAAAGAGGTGTCTTCAGTCTCTGTTGTACCAGTCCTTCCTTCTTCCCAAAAGTCCTTGATACATTCGAGAAAAACTTCTTAAATAACTATTAAAAAGAATGAATTTACCTCTAAAGGGGATCAACAATCCTAAACAAAACTAAAATCCCATAAAATCTCTCCAAACTTTCCAAATACGTAGCAATTCCCCAATATCATGGTAACTGGTGGATTCAATGGAAAGTTGGGAATTTCACTTGTGATATTCTATCTCATTTTTAGCCAGTTTATGCCAAAACCGAATGTAGATGTGTATGTTATCTTCCACTATGAAATTTCATTTGATCAACTGATCTACATTATGTATGCTGACATGGTCAAGATTCTTGATCCTCTCCTCTTCATCTCTTCACTGCTCCACTTTCTCAATAATTAGTCCTGGTGGACATGATTTTTCAATAAGTACCATTGCTGGAAAAGATAATTCATCCATAATGTTGTCTATTACATACCACCTTGTACTGAAAATGGCTTATTCCTTCTTAATGGATTCAATAATTGTTTCATCTAAGTCTTCCCATGCTTTTATGATGGTCCTGGATTTCTTGAATTGGAAGTTAGTAAAGAAAGTGACATTATCTGGCTTATCTTTCATGTATCTTTGCTAGTGTGTGACCTCATCATAAGCCTTTGAAGCTTGATGCCTCTTTTCAACTAGATCTTCCAGAAGAATAGACATTTTGTCAAATGTCATATGAGTGTCAAAACTATTATTTAAGGTTTTAAATAACTCACTAACCTAATCATGGCACTCCCTATTCGCCTAAATAGTTAGCTCTTTAAATTCTTCCTGAGAAAATTTAGAAAGCGAGGATAAAGTTGCACTTGCAGTTGCATCTTCATACTTCCTTTCTAACAAGGCTAGCTTCTACACTAAAGTGGCTTTAGTGGTATTTTTCCTCTGTAGCTCATCTTGAAGAGAAACACTCTTCACTTTAAGTTCATCATACCTATCTTCATCTTGTCTCTTGAGCTGTTCGAGTTTCTCCTTCAGGATAACAATTTCTGCTTTCTGCTTGTCAAATTCTCTATTCAAAGTACTAACAGCATCAAAATTGGCACCTATAAAAGCTCCTAAAATAGATTGAGCATCTGTGGCATATTCCTGTGGGTCACCTGATATTTGGGTCCATACAACATCATTTGCAAAGGACATATCCATATCATTCTGATCCCTGCTCCTCTTCTTACCCCTCTTCACCATTGATTTATCAGCTTTACTGTAATGATATTCTCCCAGATATATCTCAAAATATTCATTGAAATCATCCCTCATCTCATCAATGGGGGGTATATTATTTCTTGTAGATATCGGAGAGGAGGTTGGAGTTGTAGTGTGAGAGGTATGGTCATAGTAATTTGAGAAGTGGATGGAGAGGAAATAACACTCTGGGTAAGATTTACTTCAGGGGTTGAAGAAATGTTAGGAACAAAATTTTCAATAGATGAAACTTAAAGGGTAGTAGTTCTGAGTGATCAAGGTGACAGTGTTGAGGTTTCTCAAGCACAGTGGATGATACTGAGCTGAAAAAATGAACATGTAGTGGAACTTTGAAAACTGGGGGTACAATGGATGATGGAAAGGGCATATGAATATAATCTAGAGGTGAAATAGATTTGGGTAACCATGTGGAATCTTGATAAAGCTGAGACATAAAAGGTGTCACAGTAGAACCAGTAGACAATGAAGATAAGGCTATGATTGCTAAAAGGAGTAATATGGAAGAATATGGGCCAGAATGGGAAGAAGTTTGTGATTGCGGGGGAGGTGGTGATAATTTTCCATTACTACCAGTAAACAGATTGATAAAATCATGTAAATCATTACCATTTCCAGCATCTACATTAACAGGAACAGGAGAAATCATTTCATCCTCTTCTTTTGAATGTGTCAAATCTATAGTAGAGGTAGGGATGGATGAAACTGAAACCTTCAACCTTTTGAAAAGTTTCTCTTCAATCTCGGTAATTACCAGAGTATATTCAACTGGCTGAGGAGTTGTAATTTCTTGAGTGCCTAGCACTGAAGTCATTCTTCTCAGCTTCTGTTTGATATGCTCCGAAGTATGTAAATATGCCTTGACATACTGATCAACATATGGTTGTGGAATTTATTCCATGGGCCCTTTCCCTTTGCCTGTAGCTGAATCGGTTTCCATGGGTACATTTTTCGCTGCAAAAGCCTCCTTTTCTTCCCTATCTTTAATTACCTTTTCTTGAATTTCTAGCTCCATAGCCCTGTAATGCTGAACCCTATCCCTAATTTCCTTTTGGTACTGCAGGATATGAATATGTTCTTCTTTGCTTTTATCGTTCTCCAAGACTTCAGAAAAAGTGTCAACCCCCTGATAGATGATGTCATCTAGGGTTTCCTCATGAGCATACCCTGTTTTAAAGTGATTGTGCTTGAGGTGGAAATCAACAATCCCTTTGGGATCATGCTTCCTTTTACTAGCAAAACCCAATTTGAGTGACACTATGTGGTCATTAAGTTCTGTAGCCTAGGTAGAAGTAGGTATGGTCAAGGAACCAAGGGTTAGAGGAAATTTGGGCTAGAATTTCCTCTTAGGTGCTGCACATTTCTTTCAAATCCCTTCAGTGACTGTCTGAAATGGAATTTCTTCAAGGACTAACCTGTCAGGAACCACCTTAGGAAGCATATGAGCATCATTGCTACCAAATATTATGATATAGGTGAATGAATCACCAACGTACCAATCTCCCATTGTGGATATGAGGGTTTTGGATTTAGGGGAGAATGCATGAGCTTCCTTGTTGAAAATGAGGAAATAAATCCGGCTGAGAAAACTCTCACAGATGTCATAGAACCTGGTTACATAATTGGTGTCCCATAACTTTGAATGATAAATGTGTATAGGTGGAACTGGTAATAGCCAATCCCATCTTAGATTTGGATAAAGAAACTCAGCGCAATAGATATCCCCAATGAAGGCAGACAAGAAGAAGTTAGGATTTTTCCTGGTAGTAGCTTTATGGAATTCTTGTATGGCAGTCTTAAGTTCTAATGACAGGATTGCAGCCCAGGGGAGGGATTCACCAGTAGTTATGACGTGGTGGGAAATGGGAGCCCATTCTTCCTTGAAGTAAGAACAATTGGGAAGACCCTACAACTTGCACAACATTGCTGCAAGCAAGGAATAAGATTCCTTGAACCATTCAATGGGGTAAAATTCATCTTTTCTCTGGGAAAAATTATAGGCTTCAGCTGTCCAGGAATTCATCGTTTGGTCAAAATTGTACCTAGCCTTGCAGCTTTAATAAAATGTGCATCAAGGAGTTGCCTAAAACGTTTGAGGGCCAAAATTTTCACAAAGGTATCAAGATAGAAATTAGCCGATTGCAATTCAGCACTAGTGTTAAAGGAAAGGTCTTTCGGATTAGCATGGTTAACAACCCATCTGACTTCATCATTGTATGGGAGGACAACCGATCTCGCAGCAATCATGTGGATGCCATAATACCTAATTCTCTCATAAATGAGTCAATCATCCTAAATGTCCAAAAGGTCATTGTTCTCAAAGATGGAGTAAGCTCAGGACTAGTCCAATTGGTAGGTTTCACTGACTCGGCCATTGGTATCGGAGAAGACACTGAAATTTGGGTCTCTTGTAAGCATGTCTTTCTGGAGGTTTTTGCATCGGGTAATTTGAGGTGTTTTGGATGTTTCCATGTTCTGTTGAATGTGCGAACCAAAAATTAAAACTTATTTATGAAGAAACAACAGTAAACAATTCAAATTTGGAAAGGAGAATTGAAAACAAACCTAAAGCCAGCGTGGTTAATGGTGAAATTTCTTGGTAAAAATATCACGGTAAATTGACACAATACAACAAGTTACAGTGGTAAAAACAATGAAGAAATTGTAAATAAGACCGACATATATATATTTTGGGAAAATAATTCAGACCGTAGGATGAGGATGAAAACAACGGTCCAAATTAGATTTTACGAGGCATAGGATTAAAACATAAAAATAGAATTTTATTAATCATTATGTAACCCACATTCTGCATTTTGCGGGATGTGGGGTGCGGAATTGCAAAACAACAAAATTTATTGTATCATCTCCACAACCCGCATTCCACATTTTGTGGGATGCATATTGTGGAAACATGCAAACCAAATAAAACAACAAAAGACAGATTGCTCCCTACATTCTGCATTTTTGTGGGATGCGGATTGCGGGTTACCCAAATCATGACTATCAAAAATCTTCCACATTCCGCATTTCTCATTTGCAGGATGCAGGGCGCGGGATCAAATTTTTATTACATTTAACTCTAAAAATCCCTCATTCCACAACTTACGAGTTGCGGAATTGAAAATCAAATCCAAACAAAACTAACTTTCCGCATCTTAAAAACATACAAATCAAACATGGGTTTTTGGGAATTTTGGCTAAGTTAGGGAATCCCAGAAGTCAAGAAAAATGTAATGGAATGCAATAGAACTTACAAAGGATATTACCAAGTTATCTTTGTATGTGTGATTGGGATCCCGTGTTAGAATAACATGGGATCTGTTGTATCTACAAAAAGTTGGGGCATTACTAAGCCCAAATGGCATAACAAAAATATCATAGTTACCATATTTGCTCTTAAAAGCTGTTTTAAAAATGTCTCCAGCTATGATTCAGACCTAGTTATAACCCAATCGTAAATCAATATTTGGATATAAAGTTGCTCCACACAACTGATAAAACATATCATCTATGCGGGGAAATGGGTATCTATTATTAATGGTCATTTTATTAAGCTGACGGTAATCAATGCATAAGTGTAGAGTACCGTCCTTTTTACCGAAAATAACAGGTCCTCCCCAAGGAGACACGCTGGGTCTTATATAGTTTTTATCAATAAGTTCCTTTAATTGTGATTTTAATTCATTTAGTTCTAATATATTCATTTGATAAGGGGATTTTGAGCTGGGAACCACACCAGGTACCAACTCAATAGTAAATTCTAACTCCTTTTTTTGAGGAAGTCCCAAAATTTCTTCCGGAAATACATCCGAATACCCCCTCAGGCCTGGAATATCTTCTAGTTTTTGTTTATCTTCATTATTACTATGTTTTTCCGATAATTACAGTTACAACAAAGGATTTACAACCCTTTCGAATAACTCTCTTTAATTGCAAAGAAGAGATTTTCCTGATTGTTGTTTTCCTAGGGATTCTCGTTACAGTTACTGTTTCTCCTTCATTATTTACGCAAGTAAAATTTTTATTGAAATAGTTCAAAACTACTCTATGCTGTTCTAACCATTCCATACCAATTAACATGTCATAAGAGCCTAAAGGATGTACATTATGTTTCACAGAGGTTTCAAAATAATACATACTTACAGTACAATCTTTCACAAAACTAATCACTTTTCTTTTTGCTCCAGTATCTAGTTGAACCATGACGTTGCAAACTTTTCTACTGATAACTTGCATTTTTCTACTAAATTAGGAGAAATATAACTCAGGATAGCCCCTAGGTCAATTAATATAGAAATGGATGTTTGATTAATCTTACCTTCTACTTCCATCATGGAAGTTTGATAATCTACCTTCCTGTTTTCCAGTGCCGTGTTGATGTTGGGCATTGTGCTTGATAAGTCACCAATAGTCATCTCCTCCTGCACTGTATGTATGTTGCTGATGGTATTCTTTCTGTTAGGGCATACTGATGCATAATGAGGTCCATTACACTCCCAACACTTTACTGGTTCTTTATGTTCATTATTCTTAATGTAATTGTTGTGATTATTAGCAGGTTCTTTATTTCTAGGGCCATTAGGGTTTAATTGTGAATTTCCTTTCTTTCCTCGCAAATTATTATTAGGAAAATAACATGTGTTATTATTCCTAAAATTGTGGTTAGGTACGAAACCCTTCTTCTTCTGTTCAAAATCATTAGACCTCTTAGCCTTCCATTTTGACATGCTTTCCTTTTTGTGGTTCTACTTATAGCCAAAATTTTCCTTTCGCATAGCCTCCTCTAGGGTTTTTGGATTATCATATTCAATTTTTCCTTTAATGTGAAAAGGTAAACAACTTAGAAATCGATGTACCTTAGGATTCTCATCCATAATGTAAGGCATGTAATGTAGCAAACTTAAGAATTTATTGTTTAATTCTTTCATGTTCATAGTTCCCAACTTCAGTTCATAAAATTCCTTAGCTCACTCTTCGCAGTACTGTTCTGAAAAAAAAATATTTTTAAAGTATTTTTTAAAGGTACTCCAGTTAATGTTGTTTTCCCTAATACCATTTACTCGTTTTAAATCCTGCCACCAAATACCTGCCTTCCCAGTTAAGTTGTAAATGACCATTCTTACTTTTAGCTAATTAGAGTAATTATAGATTTTGAAATACTTCTTCATTCCAGACAACCACAATTCATCTCCTTCTCCTTTCTCAGTTTCACCGTTAAAAGTGGGTGGTTTTATCTTCTTAAATTCTCTTGAAATTTCTTCATAAGGCTTAAATTTTATTTTTCTTGAATGGTAATTATCTTCACTGCTATCACTAATGTACTGACGATTCTTCCTGTGTGAATCACCATAAATTTCAGAGGACGAGCTAATTTCAATTTTATACTGTTTGGACTTTTTACTTTTGTGTTGGTAGGACATATCTTTAGATCCGATCTGTTTATCTTTTTTTTCACTCTGAACTTTTTCCATTAGTATCTGGTTCAGCTCTTCTTGAGCTCTCAGAATTCTTTCATTTTCCTTTTTAACTATTTCCATCTTAGTTCTTAATTATTTAGTATATTGTAATAATTCCAAATAATTGTTAGTTATTTCTTCCTGAACTGGTTATCTTTTAGAATTACTTTGTTCATTAAACTGGGAATCCTCATCTGCATATTCCTCAAGTCTTTCCATACTTGCAGTTTTAGCTCAAGAATATTTTCTGGTAATAACATTTCAAAAAGAAAATTAAAAATTAGTATCCAGGCATTTAATTTACTGTTTGTCTATGTAGGTTGAGCTGCATTCAGGCCTAGTGTCTGAACATGTGATCTGATACCACATGTAATACTCCAAAAAATTGTAAAAATTAAAAAAAATTCCTATGACATTAAATGTTTACAATCACCCCTTCCGAGGGACATTTAACTGTTAACAGTTAACATAATAAGGTGTTAAACTAAAACTATTTCCTTTATTAAATTCTAGATCTGCATACTCAAATATTTTCTTTCATAAACCACTATTAAAGATTTGATTTAGCAAGTTATGATTTGGGATAAACATGAATTGAAACATTTGTTTGTTTACTATGTGCTAAATTTTGTTTTACTGTTTGTAAACATGAAGGAAATTTAGTTAAAGTCCGAGGCTTCCTTAGCTTTTTAGCTAGTGGAGTGAAGTGATTCTTCTTTTACATGTCTTTTTACAGGTAAGACGTTTGCAACTAGTTTTCGAATCGAGATTATTATCTCCTCTAGCATAAAATAAAATGCTAGTATAATTGTTTAATTTATAGCTTTGATAAAAAATAAAGGAGGTATCGTTGAAACTGCATAATTATGTTTTATTCAATTTCTTGTAAGCATATGTATTTGTCTCAACAATATTCAATTGTTATGCAAACTAGGAAAACCTAAATCTAGGTATAGTCATAAGGTATAATGATTGAGATTCATACATGGAACTAAAGTTTTAGTGCAGAAGATATTCTACTAACTGTTTAAGTACTTACCAGGTAGAAATGCAATAATAAGAACATTATATCATTAAACAATAATATTACTACTTTGTGTAAGCAATGAGAAGATCCTTTCCTACAAAATCTATCCAACCTAGCCTTTGCATTCTCACAAGGAGATATGATGTAAAAATTATTACCCTATAACAAAACCGTAAGTTTTAATACTTATACTAAGAATCAAGCTATGAATGTTTCTATACTTGCAATATTACACATATAAGTGTTTTTAACCAATGTATTGTCATAGGTTTTCTACAAGGTCTTTTTACAATTCCTATAGTTTATGACAAGGGTTATTTATAATGTTAACAAGGTTAAAGATTTTTTTACAATAAGTTATTACCCATTACCTGGTTTATAAAACATAGATGCAACCCCTAGTTTATGCAAATATTACCTCCCATAACATTATTCTTTATGATTATAATATGCATCTTATAATGAAAATATATTGATTTATTTGAATAAGTTTTTAACCAAAGTTTCTATAAAAACCATTTTATGTGCAGGCTACTCTAGGGCTTTTGAACTATAGTGCAAAACCCACAACTCAAAAATATGTTAAACTCCATGTGGTAGATGATTATTGGTTAGGGTTTTGACTTTGGAACTTCACCCTATAAGTCTCTCAAAACCTTAAAATTTTGCATTTGACCTATCTTTCTTACTACTGCTGTGGAGAGGGGCCACAGACTTATGGCCACATGGCCTTGATGCCACTCCTTAAACTCTGTGTGTATAGGCCTTCTTTGCCATTTTAATTCTTCTATGTGTGAGGTCATTGTCGCCATTGATTTTACTTTGTGTGTGAGGCCTTTGTCACCATTTCTTTGCCTCTACTAGGTTTCCCTTCATCCACTTATGCAGTGGTGAACTCTATAGTGTGGGCCCAATTTCTGGTTCATCGTGGCGTGGCCTTGGTTTTTGATTTGATCATATTTGTTGAGGTTTTTCTTGACAGAATCTCTCCTCGTTTGCTTGGGCATGCTCCATCTAGTGGCTAGGGTTCTGTTTAAGCCACCTTCTATGTGGATGAGGTTAAAAATTATCTAGGTATGTATTCTTTCAAGTTTTAAAACCTTCTATATTTTTTCGAAGTTTTTTATTGCCTTCGTTATTTGTATTAAGAATGAGCTTAACGCCCAAATGGTTTAACTTGTGCAGGCTTCCGGATTGGCTGTTGTGTTTTCGATGGCACCGAAAAACTCCATGCTTCATGTTCAAAACTGGCAAGCCTTGGTCTCATACCTGAGGTTCCTCTTGCAATGTGTGTATGGTGTTCTGGTTGATACCGTTTGCTTGGATTTGAAATACTGCTTGGCCATGGCTATAATGATTTTGATTTGTTGGGAAGGACGTATGGTTGTGACTTGTTTTTCTTTTACCTACAACTATTTTTGGAATACGGTGTAGTTTATTGCAAAAATCTTCTAAGGGCCAATGGTCATAAATCAATTTATTCACAGTATTTGATTTTTGGATATGCTTGAAGCCGTGAGCTTTGTGTAATTTTAACTATGTTTAGTTAGGGTTTAGAATCTGTTTATGTTTTGAATAATCTCTAAAGCTTACTATTTTATATATTATATAATTGGTAATAATACTATGTTTTAAAGAAAACAATGGAAGGATGTGGGGTTTTTATGTCTTGGATAATTTTCAACTTTTAAGTTAATAGAAACATTTTTACTATGAAATGGGGATGGAAAATTTTAAAGGTCTTTACTTAGTTAGTCTCAGGTTAAACCAATAGTTTCAATACTGTTTCTGTGAAAAGTTAATTTAATTCTGCGTATTTATAAAATAGATAATTTGTATTTGTATGATTCAAGAATTTAGGCTTCATGTAAATATGGGTAAAACTATATTAACCCTCTTCTGGAAAAAGAGAAGGAAATGAAGGTCATATTTGATAGTTTCTCCAAATTAGGGTTTTGTAAAATTTCAATTATTATTAAATATTTACAGAGTTTAATATTTAATTGTAATGTATTTAAAATTTGATTCTTACTTAGATTATAATGAAATTATCTAAGTGATTACTAGCCCTCATTTTACTATTTCTCCAAGTTATTCGTGCTTATTTTTTTTTCTGTTCTTATGATGTTTTTATTTACTATGTATATTTTTATTAAATAGGCTTATAACAAATAATTTATTTACTATATAACTAAGAGCATAGACTGCGTACATATATATATTTTTTAATATTTGGAAATAGTTCATGTCTAGCTTCTTTTATAGGTGCATTCTAACTAACGAACTCCTAAAACAATCTTACAAGAATATGTAAAAGTAAATAAACAAAATCCTACATTCTTGATTTGATTTATCCATCAAAATATAATCTAACCTACTGTACTAGAGTACTACCTTCTTGAAAGTGTGGAAAAATACAGTTAGGTATTTTTTTATCCATTAGTAAAACTTGAAATTACTCTAATCGAGGAATGATTTTAAGGAACCATACTTATTTAAAAGTGTATAAATGTTGACAAATATTACCAATTCTTAAAACGCCAACTATAAAATGTTTGGCGATATTTTTCAAAAAATATTTTAATTTCCAAGTATTTTATATCATTTTTATAATAAATAGCGATTTTTAGGGTGAAAAACATTTACCCCATCAAAATTGGGAGAAACAAGGCTTCAAAAAAATGCAAAATGAAAAATCTTTTTTTGCATAAAAACCCCTAAAAATATCCCATGGGCTAAATTTCGCCCCTAAAATTATCCATGCTCTAATCATTTATCCTAATCCATATATGATCCAGAAATTTTCTATCTTTACACAGTAAAAGATTTCATTCAATAATTCTACTAAAAAATGAACATAAACATAACATATTATTTCTTAAATTCATTCATTCTTGATCCTAAGTATGCATAGAGAAATTAGAAAGAACATGTAGAGCCTGGAAATGTAGTAGAGGAGACAACAACTTAAGGAGCATGTTCCTCCCAACCAACTCCTGGAGATAGCTAAACTACAAATCTCAAGAACCTCGATCCTGTCTATTCGTCCACCTAGTTGAAGTACTTGGTGAGAGAACCGGTTTAGAAAACCTCTGCAACTCTATTGAGTAATCAGCAGTAATCTATTCTGCTTGTAGCAGTATCAACTTAGCTTAAATTAGCTGCACTAGTTCAAAACTTTAACACTTTTCACTCAAAGAAAACTTCTTCTAGTCCCCTCCGTTGAATTTATTTTGCACTAAATTCACTCTGAATTTTCACAAGTAAAGAAATAGAAACCTTAGTTGAATTCAATGGGAAATTTTATTAGCATGCCTAAGTCTTTTGGGTCATTTTTCACTTAATGATCCACCTGCTCTTGTTCCCTTTTCTTGGGGAACATGACCACAAAAGTAGGGAAGTTGCCTCCTGCAACAAATAGAAGTAGCTTGAGGATGTTTCCAAGTGTCAATCTACTCTCAACCCAACCTATTCCACCAAGTGACCAGTAAAACACTCATTTAACAGCCTCCTTAAGTTGTTGTCTCATCTTTCATTTATTTAATAATAAATATTCAACAATTACATGCAATTATCCTTGACCCCACTTGGTCATTAGTTACAAAATTTATAATAAAATTATAACATAAGGTCTCCTAAAACATAAAATGTTTTTGCAAATTTGGGGTATGTGACATACACACCCCCTTAAATATAACATTATCCTTGATGTTATTTATTCATCGTCCTCAGAGTTTCCCTGGAATAGAATTGGATATGCTACCCACATACGACTCTCCAATTCCCAGGTGGCTTCTTCTGGACTAAGGTTCTTCCATTGCACCTTCACCTGACCAATGGTGCGATTCCGAAGCAAGGTCTCCCTCCTTTCGAGGATACAATATGGTTCCACTTGAAAATATCCTTCCAGTTCCACTTGCACATAATTCAAATTTATAACATGAGTAGTCACCATGTACATATTTTTTTAATACACAAATATGAAAAACATTATGAACCTTCAAATTTGGTGGTAAAGCCAATTGATATGCCACCTGTCCCATTCTGGATAGTATCTCAAAAGGCCCATAATATCGGGGTTCCAACTTAGCACAACTTCCTAATTTCAAACAACTCTTTTTAGGCCTTACCTTTATAAAGACATGTTCACCCACCTAGAACTCTTTCTTATTTTGTTTAAGATCTGCTTGACTTTTCTATCTGTCTTGTGCAACTTTTAAGTTACCTTGCACCTTTTTTACAATTAAATCCATCTCCTTTAGTATTCCAGGCTCTAATACTAACCTGTCAACTAGGTTACTCCATGAGATGGGGGTATTGCACTTTCCACCATACAAAATTTCAAATGGGTTGTATCTTGCTGAAGTTTGGTAGTGATTGTTGTAAGTAAACTCTACCAGGTGTAAATAATCTTCCCATTTACCTGGTTGTTCCTTAACATACATTCTAAGCATATATTCCAACACTTGATTCACCCTTTCATTCTATCCATCCATCTAGGGATGAAAAGAGGTACTGAAATTTAAAGTAGTATTCGCGCCTTTAAACAAAGACTTCCAGAAATTGCCCATAAACTTAGGGTCTCTGTCTGAAATTATAACTTTCAGTATCCCATGTAAACGAAATATTTGTTTCATGAATATATCAGAAATATTAGAATCCTTGTAGGTGGTCTTTACAGGTATAAAATTAGTTTATTTACTAACTTTATCAACGACTACCATTATCGAGTCATTCAAATTCTGATTTCTAGGTAGAACTGTAATAAAATCAAGACTGGTTATTTCCCATTTCCAGCTAGGGATGGGTAATGGTTGTAGTAAACCGGCTGGATGTTGGTGTTCAGTCTTAACTTGTTGACATTCAAAACACTTGGAAATGTATTCTTCCAGTTCATTCTTCATGTTTGGCCAAAAATAATCCTTCTGTAACATGGTTATAGTTTTCTAATAACCAGGATGTCCTGAGTAAGGAGTCTTATGAATTTCATTTAAAATCAGTAGCTTAATCTTAGGTACATTAGGTATATACAACCTGTTTTTATATAGTATTAATCATTTTTCTTTTAGACTATACCCTGTCCTTTAACTTTCAGTTAAATTTTCTGCTACTTTTGCTTGTAATTTCGGATAATTTTAATCCAATTTTACTCCTTCCCCTAACTGTTCTTCTAAATCTATTTTATAAGTGTTGATTGCTACTATAAAATTTATCCTTGCATTTCTACTTAGAGCATCAGCGGCCTTATTTTCTTTCCCCTTAATATGTTGGATCTTGAAATCGTACTCGCTATGGAAATTTAGCCACCTAGATTGCCTTGCGTTTAAGTTAGGTTCATCCCACAAATATTTTAATCCCTTATTATCTGTCATTAACATAAATTTTATTCTGATTAAGTGATGGCGCCACATATTCAAAGCATGTATGATGGTAGCCAACTCTAAATCATAGGTTGGTTAGTTTTTTCTCATTAATCTTAAGCTTCCTAGACTCATATGCAATTACATGTCCTTCTTGAGTTAAAACTCCACCTAGACCGCCATCGCATGTGTCAGTGCATACTACAAAGTCTTCATTAGGGTCAACAATTCTTAATATTGGTGCAGTAGTTAGTAATGTTTTAACTTTTTAAAATGTTCTTCACACTTTTGATTCCACTCGAATTTCTTCCATTTCTTCTATAAAGAAGTTATGACATTTACAATTCTTGAGAACCCCTCAATGAATCTTTGATAGTAGCCAGTAATCCCCATGAAATACAGTACATCAGTCACATCCTTTGGGATTGTCTATTTTTCAATTGCTTTTACCTTTTCTGGATCAACTGATATCCCTTCTTAAGTTACTACATGGCTCAAGTACTATATTTTATCCTTAAATAAATCACACATACTAAATTTAGCATAAAGTTGATGTTCTCGCAATTCTTGTAAAACAATTTTTAAGTGCTCCTCATCTTCTTCTTTAGACTTAGAATAAATTAGAATGTCCTCAATGAATACCACCATGAATTTATCAAGGTACTTATGCACTACATTATTCATTAAGCACATGAAAACAGCCGTGTTGAAGCCTCAACTATGTATGTGACTGAAAAGGGGTTTTTAAGGCTTACAACATACAGAGAAAACCCAGCCAAAGGCTTCAAGCAATCCCACGCAAGTATTTCTTTATCCTTGAGCTATTTGGGATAGTGATCACCCACTGATACTTTTGTAGCCTCTGCTGGCTTGTATGGATTTGATCTATAGAGGATTTGTTTCCCAAATTGGAAAACAAGGTAGCTGATAGATAGAAAAGGGAAACTTAAACTTAACTAGGAAAGGGAACCTGATCTATATCTAAACTACTTTGAAGAGAATATTGAATTGATTACAGGTTATCTTGAGGTATCTGAAGAATACGTAATTCACCACATTGACAGAAATGTGAATGAGATGAAAAAATTCTCACTCGAATCATGATTGTTTAATAAAAATAAAATCAAAGAAACTCAAGATTAAATCATTCAAGGTAACCTGCATGTGCAAATTTTAGTTGAAAAACCAACATATAAGCTATAAAACTGACTGCTCATTCACTTGCAAAAACAGATAAACTCTTGAAAGAAGAAATTCTTTAACAATTATTAATGTATAAATTTGCAATAGAGAAAAATCTAAGTCATAAATAAACACATTCAATGATTTGCAAATGAGTAACCAACGACATTAGTCCATTTGAAATAGGAAAGACATGAGAGCTATTAAAGAAAATTAATGGAACTCATAACAAGAGATATGGAAATATCAAAGGTTTATTAATATCCAACTCTGTAGAAATACATAAACATTTGACTACAAAGAGGTATCTTTAGTACCTCTTGTACAAGTCCTTCCTTCTTCCCAAAAGTCTAAAAAGTCAAAAGTCCTTGATACATGTGAGAGAAACCTCTTAAATAACTATTACCGAGAATGGATTTCCCTCTAAAGGGGATCAACAAACCTAAACAAAACTAAAATCCCATAAAATCTATCCAAACTTTCCAAATATGTAGAAATTCCTCAATATCATGATAACTGGCAGATTCAATGCCAAGCTGGGCTTGTGATCTTCAATCTCATTTTTAGCCAGTTTATGCCAAAGCCGAATGTAGATGTGAATCTTTCCTTACACTGTTAAAGGTCATTTGATCAACTGATCTACATCATGTATGTTGACATGGTCAAGCTTCTTGATCCTCTCCTCCTCTTCATCTCTTGATTGCTCCACTTGTTCAATCATTAATCTTGGTGGACATGCTTTTTAAATAAGTACCATTGGAGGAAAATATAATTCATCCATAATGTTATCTACTACATACCACCTTCTACTGCAAATGGCTTGTGACTTCTTAATGGCTTCAACAATTTTTTCATCTAATTCATCCCTAGCTCTTAAGATGGTCTTGACTTTCTTGAACTGGAAGTTAGTAAGGAAAGTGGCATTCTCTAGCTTATCGTTCATGTATCTTTTCCAGTCTACGACCTCATCATAAGACTTTGAAGCTTTCTTCCTCTTTTCAACTAGATCTTCCAAAACGACAGACATTTTTTCAAAAGTCATATGAGTGTCAAAAATATTATCTAAGGTTTTAAATAACTCACTCACGAAATCATGGTGCTCCCCGTTGGTCCGAATAGCTAGCTCTTTAAATTCTTCCTGAGAAAATTTAGAAAATGAGGATGAAGCTGCACTTGCATTTGCATCTTCATACGGTCTTTATAACAAGGCTACCTTCAGCACTAAAGTGGCATTAGTGGTCTTTTCCCTTTGTATCGCATCTTGAAGAGAAACATTCTTCACTTAAAGTTCATCATACCTGTCTTCATGTTGTCTCTTGAGTTGTTCCAATTTCTCCTGCAGGATGACAATTTCTTCTTTTTGCTTGTTAAATTCTTTGTTCAAAGTACTAACAACATCAAATTTGGCACCTGTAAAATCTCCTAAAATATATGTAGCATCTGTGGCATATGCCTGTGGGTAACCTGATCTTTGGTTCCATACAACCTCATTTGCAAAGCACATGCCCATATAATTTTGATCCCTACTCCTCTTCTTACCCCTCTTCACCACTGATTTATCAGCTTTACTATAACAATATTCACCCAGAGATATCACAAAATCTTCATTGAACTCACCCCTCATCTCATCAATGGGGGGTATATTAATTCCTATAGATATCAGAGAGCAGGTTGGAGTTGTAGTGTGAGAGGGTATGGTCATAGTAATATGAGAAGTGGATGGAGAGGAAATAACACTCTAGGTAAGAGTTACTTCAGGGGTTGAAGAAATGTCAGGAACATAAGTTTCAATAGATGGAACTTGAAGGGTAGTGGTTTTAAGTGATGAAGGTGATAGTGTTGAGGTTTTCTCATGCACAGGGATGATACTGAGCTGAAAAAAGGAATATGTAGTGGAAATTTGAAAACTGGGAGTACAATGGATGATGGAAAGGGAATCTGAATAGAATTTGGAGGTGTAATAGATTTGGGTAGACATGTGGAATCTTGATAAAGCTAAGACATAAAAGG
This sequence comes from Pseudotsuga menziesii, assembly GCA_001517045.1. Classification (NCBI taxonomy): domain Eukaryota; kingdom Viridiplantae; phylum Streptophyta; class Pinopsida; order Pinales; family Pinaceae; genus Pseudotsuga; species Pseudotsuga menziesii. The sequence continues at coordinate 330,283 of LPNX010481350.1, forward strand.
TGTCATAGTAGAACCAATAGACAATGAAGATAAGGCTATGATTAATGAAAGGAGTAAGAAAGAAGAAGTTGGGCCATACTAGGAAGAAGTTTATGGTTGTGGGGGAGGTGGTGACGATTTTCCATTGCTACCATTAAACAAATTGATAAAATCAAGTAAATAATTACCATTTTGAGCTTCTACAATAACAGGCATAGGATAAATCCTTTCATCTTCTTCCTCTGAATGTGTCAAATCTATTGTAGAGGTAGGGATGGATGAAGCTGAAACCTTCAACCACTCGAAAGGTTTCTCTTCAATATGGGTTTGTTTAGATTGAGCCTTCTCAACAATAGTAATTACTTGAGCATCTTCAGCTGGCTAAGGAGTTGTAATTTCTTGAGTGTCTAGTGTTGAATTCATTCTCCTCAGCTTCTTTTTGATCTACTCTGAAGTATGTAAATAGGCCTTGACCTTCTAATCAACAGATGCTTCTGGGATTTCTTCCATGGGGCCTTTCCCTTTTCCTGTAGCTGAATCAGTTTCCATGGGTACATTTTTTGCTGCTAAATCCTCCTTTTCTTTCCTGTCTTTAATTACATTTTCTTGAATGTCTAGCTCCATAGCTCTGTAATGCAAAAACCTGTCCCTAATTTCCTTTTGGTACTGCAGGATATGACTTTGTTCTTGTTTTCCTTTATCCTTTTCCAAGACTTCAGAAAAAGTGTCAACCCCGTGATAGATGAATTCATATCGGGTTTCCTCATGAGCATACCCTGTTTTAAAGTGATTCTGCTTGAGGTGGAAATCAACAATCCCCTTAGGATCATGTTGCCTTTTACTAGCAAAACCTAGTTTGAGTGACACTATGTGGTCACTGAGTTCTGTAGCCCAGTTATAAGTAGGTATGCTCAAGGAACCAAGGGTTAGATGAAATTTGGGCCAGACTTTCTTGTTAGGTGTTGCACATTTCTTATAAATCCCTTCAGTGACTGTCTGAAATGAAATTTCTTCAAGGACTAACCTATCAAACACCACCTTACATGGCATATGACCAACATTTCTACTAAAGATTCTGATATAGGTGAATGACTCACTAACGTACCAATCTCTCATTGTGGCTATGAGGGTTTTGGTGTCAGGGGAGAATGCAAAAGCTTCCTTGTTGAAAATTAGGAAATAAACCCGGCTGAGAAAACTCTCACAAGTTTCATAGAACCTGGTGACATAATTGGTGTCCCATAACTCCGAATGATAAATGTGTATAGGTGGAGCTGGTAATACCCTATCCCATTCCAGATTTGGATAACAAAAGTCATCACAACATATATCCACAATGAAGGAGGATAAGAATAAGTTGGGCTTCTTCTTGGTAGTAGCTTTTTGGAATTCTTGTATGGAAATCTTAAGTTGTAATGACAGGATTGGAGCCTAGGGAAGGGATTCGCCAGTAATTATGACATGGTGGGAAATGGGAGCTCATTGTTCCTTGAAGTAAGAACAATTGGGAAGACCCAAGAGCCTACACAACATTGCTTCAAGCAGGGAATAAGGTTCCTTGAACCATTCAATGGGTAAAGTTCATCTTTTCTTTGGGAAAATTTACGAGGTTTAGCCATCGAAGACATTAGCATTTGGTCAAAATTGTACCTATACTTGGAAACTTTAATAAAATCTACATCGAGGAGCTGCCTAAAAGTTTTGAGGGAATAAATTTTCACAAAGGGAGTCAGAACGGAAGTTGGGCAATTGCGATCTAGCACTAGTGTTAAAGGAACAATATTTTGGATTAGCATGGTCAATAACCCATCTGACTACATAATTGTATGGGAGGACAGTTGATCTTGCAGCAATCATGTGGATGCCAAAATCCCTAATTCTCTCATAAATGAGTCGGTCATCCTGAAAAGTTTGAAAGGTCATTGTTGTCAAAGATGGAGTAAACTCGAGACCAGTCCAATTGGTAGTTTTCACTTGTTAAATTTTCATATGCTTAACTAAGACATCAGTATATCATTTCATTTTTCATAATAAAAGCATATAAAACAGGATCACTAAAAGAAACAGTATCACAAGAACAACATAGATTTACCCTGGGAAAACCCTAAAGGGAAAAACCCAACAAAAGCTTCCTCAATATAGATGCCCCAAAAAGGGGAAAAGGTAAAACCAACAAGGAGATCAAAAACCTGATTCTCCTCCTTCTCCAGCAACTCCTCTCCTCCACAAGTGCGCTATTCCAAGTGAGTGTGTGTGTCTCAAGTGAGGAGCACTACACCTCTATTTATATTCATCCGTTCACTTAAATTTTACTCAATTAACATGTCAACTTAAGTTAACTCATGTAGGCTTGAGTTACACATGTAGGCTCAAGTAACCACATTGGGGTGCTGATGACGCACCTTTACAATTTGAGGGGACTACCTCATGACTCTTATTATTTCTTCCTATTATGAGCATCGGGATACAATGAAATACAAATGGTTCTCCCGGTTGGACCATTGGGGACCACAAAATATACATAAAGAATATTCTTCGAAGTTACAATATTTCAACACTCCCCCTTAACGAGAAGGGTATTCTACATCAACAACAACAAGAGCAGAGATGGGGGACATCATCAACATCAGCAGGGTAACACATCTATAAATCATTGGAAGATTTTCAACATCATGTAGTCTTCATCTTCAATCTTCAATATTCATCATCAGCAACATCTTTAGTCTTTGATCAACAACATCTTCAGCATTTTGATCTTTTAATTAGAAACTACATCTTCAGCACTTGGATCTTTCGATCAGCAACATCTTTAGCACTTTGACTGTCTGATCAGCAACAACATCTTCAGCATTTTGAACTTTCGATCAGCAACATCTTCAGCACTTTGATTTTTTGATCAGCAACAACATCTTCAGCATTTTGTCCTTTTGATCAGCAACATCTTCAGCATTTTGACTTTTCGATCAACAACAACATATTCAGCACCTTGACCTTTTGATCAGCAGCAACATCTTCAGTACTTTGACCTCTTGATCAGTAGCAACATCATCATCATCATATTCTGATCTGTCGATCATAATCATCATCACATTCCGATCTTTCAATCAGAAACATCATCATCATACTCTGATCTTTCGATCAGAAACATCATCAACATACTCTGATCTTTCAATCAGAAACATCATCATCATACTCTGATCTTTCGATTAGAAACATCATCATCATACTCTAATCTTTCGATCAGAAACATCATAATCATAGTGCATCATCATCATACTCTAATCTTTTAGATCAGTACATCATCATCATCATACTCTGAACTTTTGATCAGTATGTCATCATCATCATACTTTGATCTTTCGATCATTACGTCATCATCATCATACTCTGATCTTTCGATCAGTATGGCATCATCATCATCAGCAACAACCTGCAATCCACAACTCAAAGACAAAAAGTCTTTGGATCACTTTTGGACTTAAAGTCCAGGGATGATACAATCCCACCACATTCTCGACAACCAAAGTTACCAGATTGATTACGGGAGAATCAGTCTCTATCACTTTAGGACTAAGTCCAAGGACGATGCAATCCTACCACATTCTCGATGACCAAAGTCACCGGATACAATTACGGGATAATCACTCCCTATCACTTTAGGACTTGAGTCCAAGGATGATGCAATCCTACCACATTCTTGACGACCGAATTTACCGTATACAATTACGGGATAATCACTCCCTATCACTTTAGGACTTGAGTCCAAGGATGATGCAATCCTACCACATTCTTGACGACCGAAGTCACCGGATACAATTACAAGATAATCACTCCCTATCACTTTAGGACTTGATTCCAAGGATGATGCAATCCTACCACATTCTCGACGATCGAAGTCACCGGATACAATTACGGGATAATCCCTCCCTATCCCTTTAGGACTTAAGTCCAAGGATGATGCAATCCTACCACATTCTCGAGGACCGAAGCCACTGGATCTATTATGGACAGATGTCCCAGGATGATACAATCCCTCTTCATTCTCAAAGACCGAGGTCTCCGAATCACTTTAGGGAAGGTGCCCAAGGATGATACAATCCCATCACGTTCTTGATGACCGAGGTCACTAGATCTATTATGGACAGATGTCCCGAGATGATACAATCCCTCTTCATTCTCGAAAACCGAGGTCTCTGGATCACTTTAGGGCAAATGCCCAGGGATGATACAATCCCACTGCAACATCACTACTCCCCCTTTCGAGGAAGGTCTGTCCGAACAACACCAAGCTTGTCTCAAAAGTGTTCGAACTCTACTCAAGGAAAAGGCTTCATCGGTACATCATCATCCAAACCATCATCATCTACATCTTCAATATCTGAATACTGATCTATCACCATCTATATCTCTAGTATGTGAATACTAAAAGCATCATCATCTATATCTTCAATATGGGACTACTGAAACATCATCATCTCTATATTCAGTATAGAAATACTAAATCACCATCATCTGCATCTACAGTATCATTATCTTCATCTTATCTTGTATGTAGAAATACCGGATTTCTACGTGTTATGTGGAACACATGGTTCTTTGTCATCACAACTGTGGTTATCACATAGAATCATTGTTGTATCCATCTTCATGTCAAAGAGACCTGATATTGGCTTCTGAATCCATATGGCTTCATAACATAGTAGAGAAATCTGCTATGTATTTTGCTTCAACCGTGCTAAGAGAAACACTGGATTGTTTCCTGCTAAACCATGAACTCATAGCAGACCTCAAGGCATATACCTGATTTGATTTTCTTGTCTGAGATACTTCCAGCCCAATTTGCATCTGTGTAGCCATACAATCTATACTCATGGCTACCATCATAGTATAGACCAAAGTCTATAGTCTCTTTCAGATATGTTTTGCAGCTACTAGGTGAACCCGTCTTGGTTGAACATGATATTGACTTAAGGAGTTCACAACAAAACAAATGTCTGGTCTGGTATTTGTTAAGTACATCAATGACCCAATGATCTGTCTGTAGTGAGTCACATCCACTAACTCTAATGAGTCATCAGCTAACAGCTTCAGGTTGGAGTACATGGGTGTGGCCATGACTTTGCATTTGAGTCTCTTCAATATCTCTACCACATAATTTCCCTGGTTGAGAAATATTCCTTTTGAACTTTGCCATACTTCTAGACCTTGGAAATAATGCATTAGCCCAAGGTCTTTCATCTCAAATTCTTCTGCTAGTTTCTTCTTACTTTCCATGATATGTTTCTCATTCCCTATCAAGAATAAGTCATCCACATATAGTAATATAATGACATTTACATCTTCTACAACCTTTTAGGAAAGGTTAGGATCATCTTTACTCTTGGCAAAGCCCATGCTCATCAGGAAACTATCTATTCTTCCATACCAGGCTCTAGGAGCTTGCTTCAAGCCATAGAGGGCCTTCTTCAACTTGCATACTTGATTCCTTCTGTCTTCAGCTTCAAATCCTCATGAATATTCGATGTAAAACTCTTCCTCAATCATACCATTAAGGAAGGCTTGTCTTTACTTCATCATGGAAGAAACTACCGTGATAGTTTTGAGGGAAATGTACCTTGCTTCCAGAAGTAATTGTCTCTTCAGAATTAATTCCCTATTTCTGATAGAAACCTCTAGCCACAACTCTTACCTTACTTCTATCAGCAACATATCTTATCTTGCAAATACATTTGGAAGATACCACATTCTTGCTTTTTGGTTTGAGTACTATATCCCAAACATCATTCTAGTATCACAACATCTTCTATGAGTTTGTCTTCTCAGGTCATCAACATATCCTAGTCTTTTGCATTCAACCTTGAAGGTTGGAACCTACTTTACTCTTGGTAAAGTCTCGATCCATCACAAAGCTATCCATCATGTCATACCATGTCGAACTCAGATATAATTTTCTATAGTCACTCCCCCTAAAGTGGAGTATCATCTTTTCTCTTCATTCTGTACAGGTGGTTCTATGCTTGACATATACTGGTCAATAGATTATGTCATGTCATAGTCTATTCTTTATAGGGAGAATCATGAACCTTGCTTTGTACACTTGTTCCATCATATCATATACATCATTCCCCATGATCAACTGTTACTCTTTGATCATAGCTTATTTTATAGCATTCTTTTCTTCATCTTGAGTTATCTCTTGTACCCATGGTGGTCTTCATCCTTCAAGGTGGATCTACCATTCTCTGAAGCTCTTTCTTCCGTCATGGTGTCTTTGACCCTGGGAGCTTCAGATTCATGTTTATTGGAGTGAATCTTGAATTGTCATCACTTGTTCTTCGGAACAAGTCTCATCCTTCTTTTCTTGTAGGAGGTTGTTCGTGACCTTTCCTACAATTCAAATGTACCAGTTTCATGGTTAGAGATATTTCATAAAACATATGTATAATGACAAATTCTTATGCATCATGCAACTATTTAGTTAATACAACATTCATCCATATCTCACATAAACTTTCTAGATGCCTTCCATCTCTACCATGACATTATTGAGATTGTGTACTAATCCAATATGTCAGCGAAGAGGTTTGATAAGTAGAAATGGATAGTTGTATAGCACCATGAGCTACTTACCCATCACATGCATATTAGTAGTATACAGTCATTAATGCAAACAATCTATCATGCATAACACATCACTGAATATAATCAAATGTATAACAAAACAATATCATGAAATGACAATTGAATACTTATCTTTATTTGTTTCATGGGTATATTCCTTCTTGAGTCTTCAAATTTATCGTCTTCTTCATTCATGATAGCATCGTTTCTTATCCAAATGCTGAGGTGGATAAGAAGTTCTTCAAGAGTTGAGATCTTCATATTCCTCATTGATTGAGGGATCTTCTTTGGAAGATGAGAGCTTGATCTTCAGAGACGAGATTCTTCTTCTTCCCAAAGTCTGCTGAAAGTAATCAATTCTTTCTGGAACACATTCCTTAAATGAATGAATTCCATGATCCTGGGAGGCCATTCAAGGTGGCCATCACCACTTCTGCATTCTTCACTTCTTCTTCAGCTGGTTTCTTAAGGTCATATTTCGATATATGTTCTTCCCTTCAAATAGCTTGGTCAAGGAATCAAACCTCATTGATGTCTTTAGGGAAGAAACTTGTAGAACAAGTTTATTCGAGACAGAATCATCAATAATCTTCTGGGCTTTGACCAAGTTCTTCTTGTGAAAGGCTTCTAGCCTCATCTCCCTCTGAAACTGGAACCTCTATGCTCATGTAGGTGTCCAATCCATTTTCTTCAGAGAGATCATATACTTATAGGCTTGGAAGTTGTCAACTTCACTAAGCTTATCATCAAGCTGATGTGATAGATCACTTTGAAATGAGAACCTCAAATGAACATAGCAAAGGATTAGATCTTACCGATTTGAGGTGTCCATCCTGGTTGTGGAGTTGGATGATCTAGGGTTTGTCACAGAAACCCTAATTTTAAAACTTGGAATCTTTCAGATCTGATTGGATAGACAGATAAATATCTTCAAATGGAGTTGTCCAATGTACTCCATTTCTTGAAAACAGTGGAGGGAAGCTCCCGGAACAGGAAGCCCTAATTTTTCAATTTCTTCTGCAGAAATTCCTGTTACTATTTCTATGATATCTCCAAAATTTCTGCTCCTCTATGTCTGAAATTTTTTATTGAGGTAACCTCACATGTCCCTGATCCACCACCATATGTTTCATCAGAATTGGTTTCACCATTTTGGATTTATGATCATTTTCCCAAGGTGAGCTGTTACAGGACTGTTCAGAACAGCGAAGTTGTACGGCATGCCACGTCTCACTGGTTCATCTTCTGAGTCTGATATTCGGACCACCGAAATTAAAGTCTATGTCATTTTTGGAACATCTTCAGGAATTCCATTTGGAACTCTGTATCCCAATATATTGCAATTCTCCCCAGGTGTCATGTTTAGGGATGAATTCTAGAAGAGGATGGAACCCTAACTTGGAGAGAACATATCTCCTGGAATACAGTGAATATGAGGATGAATTTTGGAAACAGTGTTCATCAGGAGTTTATCTTCGCCCCCTGCAATTTTCATCTTATGATCCTTAGCCAATCTTGGAATATAGCAAATGTTCCAAAACGTAGTAGTTTTAGTATTTAGGGTTTTTCTAGCTCGGGGTCAAACTAGGGTTTGACTTTCCTGGAGATTCACCCAACCAAAAATCTTGATCCAGGTCTCTAAAATTCCATTTTGATGAGGATAACAATCCTATGCTGGTCTCACTCAAAAATTCATCTTCTGTAGAAAGCCCTAATTTCCACATCGAAAATTGAAAATGCTCGGAATCGAATTCCGCTTCGACAGAATGATACACCCTTCAAAGGAGAGTCAGCCTAGCCTTCTTTTGCTGATTTATTGTGGAGAGAGAACCAAAAAATAAGAATCCATAGCTTCTGTAACTTGTGAAAGCTTCCCTATTCAGGTTAGCTCTGATACCATGTTAAATTTTCATATGCTTAACTAAGACATCAGTATATCTTTTCATTTTTCATAATAAAAGCATATAAAACAGGATCACTGAAAGAAACAGTATCACAAGAACAACACAGATTTATCCTGGGAAAACCCTAAAGGGAAAAACCCAGCAAAAGCTTCCTCAATATAGATTCCCCAAAAAGGGAAAAAGGTAAAACCAACAAGGAGATCAAAAACCTGATTCTCCTCCTTCTCCAGCAACTCCTCTCCTCCACAAGTGTGCTATTCCAAGTGAGTGTGTGTGTCTCAAGTGAGGAGAACTACACCTCTATTTATATTCATCCGTTCACTTAAATTTTACTCAATTAACATGTCGGCTTAAGTTAACTCATGTAGGATTGAGTTACACATGTAGGCTCAAGTAACCACACTGGGGTGCTGATGACCCACCTTTACAATTTGAGGGGACTACCTCATGAATCTTATTAGTTCTTCTGATTAGGAGCATCGGGGTACAATGAAATACAAATGGTTCTCCCGGTTGGACCATCAGGGACCACTAGTATGGGAGAATACACCAAAATTCAAATATTTGGTAAGCATGTCTTTCTGGAGGTTTTCGCATCGGGTAATTCGAGGTGTTTTGGATGTTTCCATGTTCTGTTCAATGCGCAAACTAGAAATTAAAACTAATTCATGAAAAAAAATAGGAAACAATTTGAATTTGGAAAGGCAACTCGAAAACCAACCTGAAACCAGCGTGGATAATGAGGAAATTGCTTGGTAAAAATCTCATGGTAAATTCATGCAATACAACAAGTTACAGTGGTAAAAACCATGGAGAAATAATAAATAAGGCCGACATATATATACTTTGGGAAAATAATTCAGACCCTAGGATGAGGATGAAAACAATGGTCCAAATTAGATTTTGCGGGGTGCGGGATTAAAACGTAAAATTAGAATTTTATTAATCACTCTGTAACCCACATTGTGCATTTTGTGGGATGTGTGTTGCAGAATTGCAAAAAAACAAAATTTTTTCAATCCTCTCTACAACCTGCATTTTTCATTTTGCGGGATGCATATTGCGGAAACACGTAAACCAAATGACAAAACAAAACACAACTCTCTCCTCGCATTCCGCATTTATGCAGGATGCAGGTTTCGGGTCACCCAAATCAAAACTCCCAAAAATATTCCACATCCCGCATTCTGCATTTGTGGGATGCAGGTTGCCGGATCAAAATTTTATTACATTTAACTCTAAAAATCCCGCATTCCGCAACTTGTGGGTTGCAGGTTGTGGAATTGAAAATCAAATCCAAACAAAACTAAATTTCCGCATCTTAACAAGATTCAAATCAAACATGGATTTTTGGGAATTTTGGCTAAGTTAGGGAATCCCAGATGTCAAGAAAAATGTAATGGAAGCCAACAGAAATTACAGATGATATTACCAAGTTACCTTTTTATTTGTGATTGGGTTCCCGTGTAAGAATAACATGGGATCTGTTGTACCTACAACAAATGCTGACTGGTTGGAAGAACCAGTTATCTTTGTAAAACAATAACTTTTTCTAATCAAACCTGTTAGTAGACAAAGGATTAACTTTCAAGAAATGTTAACATAAGAATGCAACCAATAAAGAATTATCAAAATGATTAATGTGATTCCATCCATGGTCATTTTAAAGATAATGCAACTCCTATTTAGATGGCATTGGAGGATCAGGATCACTCAGAATCAGGATGACATAGGCATCCAGTTTAAGTTGAACATGGAATCAGACCTCGACCATTTTGTATTTTCACACATAGGCCACTGAAACCATTATTTATTTCTCTCGCTTTTTTTTTAGAAATAACAACAAGATTGCATTGACATAGGACCACTGCCCCATGTTCTAGTGATCAGTGCCATTCACAAACCTGACCTAGCAACTGAACAAGTCAGCTCAGTTTGGAGACCTCTTGTCTTCCAGCTATATGGCTGAAAGCAACTACCATGGTGTGGTAACCATCTAGTGATAGTTTCAGTCCAAAATCAATCCCATGATCATAGTAAGGTTGTCCAGAGATAGGACCCCCTCGTCCTTATGTACAATAATATTTCTTTTGGGAACGACTGTTGTTTTATTCTGTATATGGATTACAAGAAACTACCGTGGCTTGGTGTCTGCATAATGGCAGTGTTACTCACTGATGCTTTGCAGATCATGAATGAGTCAACCTGTGATAGGATCTCCCATCTTCTAGAAAATTGGAAGCCACCTCCCCGTATTATATGGAAAAGATGTCATTCCACTAAGCACCTATGAACCTAATGAGCTAGCTCGTGATGAGACCCCTCAACTTGTAATCCACATAATAAAACACATGTCGATTATTGAAATCCAAAAGAGTAAGACTGACCAGGTTGTAAAGATATGTTGCAGTGCTCTAATGAGACCTTAGACAAGATGCACCTTTTCTTCTATGATTTTCCTTATCAGAGTAAGGCATGTAGAATATATTGACCTGGATGAGAGTGCATTAATATAAAATTCTACTATTATGGTTAACATTCACATATAAAAAATTCCTGATACAATTTAGGAAAAATGGGAACTGACATAATTTACTTAGGTTAAGAGTATTGAATATCAAGAAAAACTGATTGCCCATCTTTTCCGGATGTGTAGAGATTACCAAAAGGTCACCGATATCAAGCAAATAGTTAGAAAATAGAAAATAAAATAGCACACCAAACCTATGTACAAGGTTGAAGAATCTTTTCAAACAAAATAATTCTTGAGTAGGAAATCATTCACTAGATAGGTGGAAACAACTCCATCTAGTGTTTGTAACCGAATAGTACTAGGACCAATATTTTTTGTAACAATGAATGGTCCCAGCCAAAGGCGTTGGAACTTGTTGTACTCCTTGTTATCTTTGTGTTGTTTGTCCCATTTGAACACTAAATCTCCCACTAAGAAGTCTCTGTCAGAGGAGGGCTTCTCATCAAACAATTTATTTACCAACTATTGGTGTTGGTAGAATTTGTTCTTGGCCTTCCTTCTATCCTCCTCTAGTTTGAGAAGAGAATCAATCCTCTACTGTAATGGGGAAGAATCAGTTTCTTAGACGGATTGGATCAATTGCAATGAAGGGATGGTGAGATTAGCTGTTAAAAATGCTTCCTTTCCATAAACAAGGCAATAAGGGGAGTTACCAATGGCTGCCTTGGGAGTGATTCGATCTGCCCAAAGAGAATTATAAAGTTGTGTGTGCCTATTTTTATGATGTGAAGCCACTATATTTTTCAAGATGTTTATCAATTTTTTGTTAGAATATTCTTCCAGTACATTACCCTGAGGATAGTAATCGGTCGAAAACTTAATCTTGATCCCCTTTTCAAGGACATAGATGGTCAGCTCAATGGATTGGAAGTATGACGAATTATCAAAAACAAGATACTCGGGGGTCCCAAACCTAGTTATTATCTGGTTTTCAAGCAAGGAAATTACATGGCTTGTGTTACACATTATTCATTAGAGGAAATTTCAACCCAAAATGGGCCTTTTAAATTTTATTCAAATTCCATGTCATCATGTGTTAGCCAATGAAATTGATTTAATTTTGAAATACCGTATAGGTCTTAAACATTTTTTTAATATAAATTTGGGGATAGGTATCATAAAAAAAACTACTTTTTTGTTTGTATTTTTGGCATATCTCCCTGTTTTTTTACTCAAATTTCAATCGAGAGAGCTCGTTGGATGCGGAATTAAATTACACATCCAAAGAGTACCCACTCGGAATACTTTTGACGGACCCCGCTACCCTAAAAACAAGAAATACCTGATGTTTGTGTCAGAAACTGTTTCTAAGGCTAGGGAAACATGCCAACACAATCTCAAGAGTAAATTCAATTCAAACTAGGGTTTAGGGTTTTTGTTTTAAGTGTTTTGGTCATAAACTTCAAGAGCATGCAGGGAATACATTCATCAGATAAGCAGCAACTAAATCAAACACAATCACTGATAAAGATGCATATATATCATAAAAATCCAACCAAAAGCCTGTATTGAAGTTTACACATAATAGACAAGCACTGCTAGAAAACACACATTAACCAGCACTGCAATTGTCAATTAAGAAGCTAAACAAACTCACAATAAAGCCAACATAGACAGAAAGTAGGGTAAAGAGTCATATATCCATAGTTTCATCAGTAAATGTACAAGAGAGTTACAACACTTATCTTTGAATAAGCCTGACAGTATAGTAGCTAACAGACCTCCTCATGCTCCCAGAAAATTCCAACCTTTACAATGACTTCCTAACTCTTCTAAATAGACATCATCTCAAAATCAGTTAGGTTTTACTCTCTAACTGCTCCCATCGAATTACCAAGGAGGGTAAAGTCAAAAATTGTTTTTTACAAAAATTACAAATTGCTAAAAATAGCAAACTCTTAACCAAAATAAACTATTCATCTTAAATAACAACTAACTACAAACTGCCTCAGAGCTCCTTCGCTGCCTCCATAAGAAGAGATATACCATCAAGACTTGAAGACTTCTTCTTTGCCCTTTTATGCTTTTTCTTCATATCATCTAACTTTTGTTGCAAGTGGTCAACAGTCTTCTCTAGCTTTTCACAGTACCTGTCAGCAACCTTTTTTCTGCTAAGGACTTCTTTAGAAACTTCTGTCAGCTCCAAAAAATGCTTACGCATATCCTGCAATTTCTCTACCAGCTCTTTATTAACTTTAAATACTCCATCATTCATTTCTTGCAGGAAGTTTCATGTGTTTCTTGTATCTCTGGATGCTTTCCTGTACATTTTCCTCATCAAAGTCTGGGATCTCTGATATATTGTCCTTCTGCGTTAAAAACTCTGAAAAATCATCATGAAGAACAGGTTCTACTAAATATCCTGCTTGCCTGAGAATATCCTGATCCTCTTCATCCAATTTATGATCTCCAAAAACATCTGCCTTTACTGTATCTTTTTCTTGCTGCTTGGTAAGTCTGTCTTTAATTTCAGCAATTATTTCAACTAATTCAGACCTAAACTTTGTCTCTGCAGGTTTGGAAGAGGAAGAAGGATAAACAGCAGCCTTTCTTTTGCCTTTACTGCCCTACTGAAAACTTTCTGTTCTTTCACTGGAAGAAGAATTGATTAACACTGCTTCTTGTCTGGAATCTAGTTTAGGGTTAAGCAATTTTTTCATGTTCCACCTCAGTTTGTTTGTAGGTCTGGTTTGAGGCCTTTTGTATGATCTTCTGTATGGAGCTACCTCTTTCTTTTTCTTCTTCTTAGACTTGTCTGATTTTACCCTTGAAGTAGGAAAATCTCCATATGTCCCTGTGCTTGGTTTTGTCAACACAGTTTGCTATTCATCTTCAAGTAAGTAACCTTCATCTTCAGATAGTATAGTAAGAGGGCTCCTTGGTTTCATTTGCAACTCCTCTTCATGAGTAGCAGTTCCTTCTTCATCAACAGTTCTAGCTTGCTCAAGAGTAGCAGCTTTCTCCATATGAACAGTCAAACCAGGCTGTACCTCTTCATCTGCAAACAATGAGTATTTGGCTTTAGGATACTCTAAAACCACTTTGAACTGACTGTCATCCTTTGCATGTTCTGAGACTTGTTCTGTCACCTTCTTGGCTTTGATATCATCCTTTCTTGTAGATGGGACTGAGTAACCTAGCTTTTTGATCATCACCTTACCCTTGTCAGTTTGTCTTCTTGGTTGTTGGTCTTCTCTTTGAGGATGAATGTCAGACCAAAATAAAAAGAAATCCCAATTTCTTCCCTCATGCTGCAACACTGTAGTGATAATTAGTTTGATGAGGCCATGGTGAAACAGTGACTGTGAGGTGTGATCATCTTGTTCCTTTATTTTTCTTGCCATCTTCTGCAGGCTTTTTAAGAAAAAGAAAGGCAAATTCATTTTAGACACCCCTACTAAGTGCTGCAGGAACCTGAAGTGGTATTTAAAGACAAAGGAGTATCTTCCTTCACAAGTCACATAACTTTGAAGGATTCTTAAAGGCTCAATCCACTCCTTTCTAAAATTTTGAATGGGGATCCCTTTGCTCCAGTTAGGAATGACATTAGGCAATAAATATCTTTGGGGGTCAAATTCAAAAGGTGATTTTTTAAACTAGTGTTCTCCTTCATTTTTGATTTCAGTAGCTTCTGATATTAACTCCATAGTTAGCTTAAATTTTAGAGCATTCATTATGATCATATCTTCTTTGAGTCCTTTGGAAAATTTGCAGGACACCTGAGAATTAAAACCATCAATCTTCTTGAAAAAACTCAACCACCCTGCCTGTTGAAATATCTCTGCACAGTATGGAAGCTTTTGAACCCAAGTTAGGTCTGAAGGCTCATCTCTATTTATCTTTCCACTTTTTCCCATATTCTCCTTTCAGCTAATAGAAACAATTTAGCTTGAGGTTTCAGCAATGTTTTGAGACTAGTTTGCTATTGTTTGACCTCCTTCTCCTTCTGCTAGGTGCTCCTGTACAGGCCTGCAATATCAACTTTTCCTTTAAGTCCACCCTACAATTTGGTTCATGAATAAATACACTATGAGATCAGATCAGACCTTCAGGAAGACTATGATAAGCACAATATAGATCTGCTCATACTTCGAACTACACCAACCAGCATAATGTTGAACTGTTAGGGTACATAAGCCAATCAAATTCCTGGTTTTAGGGTTTAGGAATAACAGTGTACTGTGTCTTCAAACAGAAATTCCCTCCTTATTACAAACTATTTTGAAACCTTCAAAATGGCACTGTAATGTCCAGAATACTTAAATGCAGTGAAAAACTGTCAATAGATATGGATATTGTATATTAACGCTTCACTTAAATGCCTGCATCCAAAAGCATTAAGACATCTTCACTGCAAACCCTAAAACTTCCAGTACTTTATATGTTCAAACAAAACATCTCCATAAGCTCATCGGATCAAGTTGGACTGTCAGCATGAAAAGAAGGAACAAATACACCAGCGTTTGCAAAATCTTTATCCCAGCCACAAACTGTCACCAACTCCTGTACATTCAACCTATATGTTCTGCAGTCATTCGAGCATGTTTCTTCCAGCGAAGATTTCATACATCATGACTATTTAACAGTTTTTAAAACCACTCAAATATATCAACAAAACAGCCTCTGTGCATAACAAGCAAATCTATGAATTTTCTGAGTGCTGTCTTCTGCAATTTCTAGTGCATTAGGTCAGAGACAAAACTCCCTTCAACCAGTTCCTTGCAATCGCCATGCATCATCACCAGAATTTTGAATATATGAGAGAACAAATATAATTTATCTGTCTTCACATAGTCACTACGATTTCACACACTGAAAGCTTTAAGTTCAATTGCTCTGTTCCTTCAAATTCTTTATCACAGCTTCTGGTGACTATTTCAGTGGTGAAAAGTTTATCTTATGTCCAATTGTATCATCTTTAACAGCCAATTTCTTCGAATCACCGAGGAACCAGAAAAACCCAAATTTTGAGCTAAAAGGGTTTTGCAGCAATGTACATACCAATTTTTTGAATATCGTGGCTTAAGGCTTCGTCTTAAAGTGGCAATGGTCTTTCCTCAGGTGCACAAATGTCTCCAACTCCTTTCCTCAACCATAAATGCAAGGATTAAGAAGCCCTAACTTTCTGCTAGCGTTGCAAATGCTGTCTTTCTTCACGGGAACATAATCCAATTTTTTAGCGCTCTGATCCTTCTCCACGAACTTGCCTTCCTATAAAAATGCATGTGGAACGAGAAATTTGACAGTTTAAACCGAGATTTGATGATTTGTCCAACTAATTCCACGTTTTTAGCAATGATGAACCCATTTTGGCTGCGTGACTGAGATCGGCTGAAATGCGTGTCTAAACTGCAGTCACACGTGTTAAAATACCTTGCAAAAGACAATCAATCACTTCCAGATGATACCCATGATGAAAAACTGCAAAAATATTTGAAAAACAGAGAGGCGCGATTTTCTTGTAGCGCTTCCTTCATTAACTTTTCCACCAGCACTACAAGAATATTTCCTGAGCCAATTTCTCGCAATTTTACAACTTTTTGTCAAATTGTTGGAGGTTTAGAGGATTGTTAGGCTTATAAAACAAGTTTACTTGCTCTCTAAACATATCATTGAATCAACCTTGGAACATAAGACTTTCTTTACCCTTTTTAAAATCAAAACAAACCATTAAAAATCAAATGAAATCTAAAGAGATTGTGTTGAAAACCTATTCAATCAGCAATAAAACTTCTAAGGAAACCAAAACTCAAAATTAAAACCAAAAAATTTAACTGAGGGTGATTGGAAAACAAACCAAAAATGGAAAAAATAAACCAATAAAGGAGGAAAAATTACTGACTTAACACCTGAAAAAATGAAATGATGATGTCATCATTCCATTTTTCAGGTATTTCTTGTTTTTGGGGTAGCAGGGTCCATCAAAAGTATGCCGAGTGGGTACTCTTTGGATGAAGAATTTAATTCCACATCCAACTACATCTCCCAATCGAAATTTGAGTAAAAACACAGGGAGATATGTCAAAAATACAAACAAAAGAGTAGTTTTTTTCTTTTCTTCCTCCAAAATTAATAAATATTATTTTATTATTTTAACTATTATTTTATGAATTCATTTTAGGAGGCCCATTTTGAGTTGAAATTTCCTCTAATGAAAGGGACTAATTCAACCCACCTAGTAAAATAATCAGTGGCTATTAGGATATATTTGTGCTGTAAAGAGGATACAGGGTTGATAGGTCTAACAAAATCCAATCCCCACTGCTCGAATGGGAATTGGACTGATACTAGTTGCAAAGGGAAGGTAGGTTTCTTGACTTTTCTAGCACACTTCTTACAAGGCTCACATCTTTTGACATATGCATGAGCATCTCTGAATAGGGTAGGAAAATAGTATCCTACTTGGATGGTTTTGTGAGTGGTTGTATCACCTGAGAAATTCCCACCTGTAGGTCCTGCATTAAATTGAAAAAGGAATTCATCAGTCTGGTCCTTTTCTGGGCATCTAAGAAAAACCCCATTATAATTCTTTCTAACAAAACATTATCAATAAGTTGATAAGGGGTTGATTTCAGACTTAATGCTCTACATTTTTTAGGATCAAGGGTTTCAAGAGAAAACCCATCGTGAAGAAATAACTTGATGTGATCATACCATTCAGATGCCACAGTTTCAAGTGCATTAACAAAACCTATAGTGGTAGCCTCTTCCTGTTCCCACACAATGTGCTGATATTCGAGATCATTTGACTAGGTGGAGAGCTGACACAACCCCTTTCCTTTGACTATCTTCACAGGTTTAATCTCCAAATAATTTCTTAGAGGGAGGTCATCCAGAGACGTCTTTTTTGTCCCAAATCCTTTTGTACGAGGAAATTGTGAATGGTTGCATACAGAACGATCACCTTAGTCCTTGAATTCAAAAGATAAGTACTGTAATGTTTGACTAATTTATATCCTATGTAGGCCTATTTTTCAACTTGGAAACAATTGAGTTCAGCTCCTTTGAATGCAGAGCTCATGAAATAAATGGGGATCTCAGCGTCCTCATGATTTTTCTGTGTTAGGAAAAATGCATAGGAACAGTCAGTAGAAAAAGTATAAAGTATAAAGTCTTTACTGAAATCCAGAGACATAAGAGAAGGAGCTTCTGCTATGGCTTTCTGAATCTCAGTAAACACATTTTTTGTTCATCAAACCACTTAAATGGTACATCCTTTTTTGCTAGAAATTGCAGGGGTTTAACGACTTGAGAAAAAATTGGAACAAATCTATGAACGAAATTGATCTAACCCAAGAATTACTGCATTTCCTTTCAAGAGTTAGGGAGGTTTATATTAGTGATCGCTTCAGCGTGTTATGGGTCAATGATCATACCTTCCTTTGAGACAATGAAACCCAACAACTTACCTTCTACTATTGCAAAGATGAAATTCTTAGGATTGAGGGAAATTCCAAATTTCATGCATCTTTCGAATACTTGTTTTAGAGAAAATAAATGATCTTGTCATTTTTTAGAGTAAATGGTAACATCATATAAGTATACAATGACAGAATTATGGATCAAGCACCTAAAATCTATGTCCATAGCTCTCTACAGTGTGGCTCC
Source organism: Pseudotsuga menziesii (assembly GCA_001517045.1). Lineage (NCBI taxonomy): Eukaryota > Viridiplantae > Streptophyta > Pinopsida > Pinales > Pinaceae > Pseudotsuga > Pseudotsuga menziesii. The sequence goes on from LPNX010481350.1 coordinate 348,928, forward strand.
TATGTTTATTAGCCCAAACGACATTTTTCTATATGTGAATGTTCCCCAAGGGGTCCGGAAGGTAGTTTTAAGTTGATCATTGGGTGAAACCAAGACTTGGTTGTAGCCAGGAAAACCATCTAGTAGTGAAAACATCTCTGATCCAGCTACTTTATGTAGGATCTTCTCCATTGGAGGAATAGGATAGTTGACTTTCTCAAAGGCCCGGTTCATATTTCTGAAGTCTACATAGAGTCTGATTTCCCCATTCTACTTGTGAACAAGAACCAAATTACCTACCCACTACGTGTGCCTAACGAGAAATATGATCCTGGTCGAGAGCAGCTTGTCGAGTTCTTTCTTGAGAGAAGGATCTAGACTGGGGTGTATTTTCCTCAATTTATGCTGATATGGCTTTACCTCAGGTTTCATCGGGATTTTATGATGCATGACACTAGTGTCGAAAGTCCTGGGTTCATCATATGTATAGGCAAAAAAATATTCAAATTCCTTGCACATTTTGATAAAACTTTTTCTTTCATCATGGGAACAATGTATTCCAAGATTGATAAATCGGGGGTTGATGCTCTATTCCCAAATTGACAGGTGCGTAATTCAGGGTTGAGCTCTGGGTCTTGCAATTGTTGGTTTGTCTAAATTTATCTTGTAATTCATAGATCTTTGCCAAAATGATGACATACTTGGGGATGATATTGGAAGGATCAAACAGAGACTTCTCATGATCAGCTTCATCGATAGCCATACCTTCAAAGGTGTTTTGGGTTGACAGGAAGTCAAGTATTTGATGGCCATCATCGAACACCTTCCAATTTGTGACATTATCGGGTATAGAGGGTCTGTATATCAATTCAATAGAGAAAGTTTGCAGAGACAAACATTTAGGAGGAATTAGTCTAGATGCAGTATTGGCTAACATATCTGCATCAAAGTTTTGTGATCTAGGAACATATTTAATATTAAATGTTGAAAAGGAATTAGTCATACCTCTGATTAATTTTTGATAATTAACTAGATGTGGAGATAGATCATGTATATGATTTCGTACATATTTCACGATGATCTCAAAGTCTCCTATGCATTCAATTTCTTCTTCTCCCATATCAATAGCTTTCCTGAGTCCTTGGACTAATGCCTCATACTCAGCCATGTTATTGGTACACTCAAATTCCAATTTGTATGCGATCATTGTTTTGATCCCTTTAGGATAAATAAGGACACATCCTGTGCTCGATCCCTCCTTGGACCTAAAGCCATTAAAAAAAGTCCAAACAACAGGATCTATTCTAAAGTTAGTATTTACATTATAAACATTGTGTACAATAGTGCTAGAGAATGTCATAGAAGTGAGATGAGTTATCTGAGACTATTTTTTCACATTCTCTCCTGGTAAAACATCAGTAGGTAGGTCTCCAAAGAAGATGTCAAATGTGAAATGTTCAAACTAATTATAAAAAAAGGAGACAGATTCATTGGAACCATCAAGATAAGTTACAGTTTGTTTCATGAAAAATTCTCTGTCAACTTTGACTTTGTTAGGCTTCCCGTTGAGGGGTAACCACAGGTGAGACCAATCTGTAGCAAAGTAACCTTTTAAATTTTTTGACCAATCTCAACTTACCCACATACCATAAGTCTCTAGGATGTTTGGAATTACAATATCAATAGTCTAATGTATTCGAGGATCCATAGATAATCTGTGTAGAACATTATTTAGTATGCCAACAACTTTGACTTTGGATCTGTCTAATTATACAATTTGAATAGGACAGGATTCCCATGTAGCATTCATTTTTTTACATATAGAAAGAGGCATTACATTAGATGAAGCACCTGAGTCTACCATGTAGTTGTGTACATTCCTATTAAATATTTCAAACATAAGTAAGAAGGGTGGATTTCCCTTGCTTCCAGGCCTTGGGTGGTTTGGTTGGGGAGAAGAGTCAATGTTGTTATTTTGATCTTCTATAGGTTTTTTGATTATCATGATTTTGGGCAATGAATCCCTTATAGAAGGGATTTTGAGAAGGTTGAATAAAGATATATTTTCCTTGACTCTATTCAAATCCTCGGCCAGATTTTCATCTGGTTCAGGAATGAGAGTGTCTTTCTAAGTTTGAGTTTTACCTTTGTTGGGAGCTTGTGTCATAGGTGTTGATTCTTGTGGAGGTGGTCCTTTAGATATAGTATTGTTAGTGTGTTGTAGGTTGAAAACTGTGTCAGCTTCTTCTTCCTCTTCTTCTGAAAACAAACTAACAGTGCTGACCTGTTGGTCATCTTCCTCTTCCTCTTAGAGAGGTTGTGACTCTTGAGTAGACTGATATTCAGAGGATTCAAGGATGTCTAGTGTTCCTGTAGGTAAGGCTTTCAACACATAAAATATATCTTTTGATTTGAATCTATCACTGGGATTTTGAGGTGGTCGATTCCGAGGAGGTTGGTTAGGCCTATCGAATCCCCTATTGTTTGATTGATTTTAATTTCTTATTTTCTTGAGATATACCATCTCATTAGACATTCTTTGGAGGAGCTTCTTCACTTGAATAATATTGAATGGATCTTGACTGGTAGTAGCAAGTTTAGGGGAACTGTCACTTTTCCTGCACGAGGTAGGCGCTTGTTGAGGTGTGGTGTCAGGGTTCTCCTTGAGATAGAACATGTCCCTTTCGACTTGTATGGCTTTAGAGAAGGCATCTTTCAAGGACTCCTTATGGGCCCTTTTAACCGACATGGATATTTGGGTCGGGAGACCCTTAATATAGTATGCTACTAGTAATTCCTCAATAGGAAGTACCATACTTAGGATCCTATTCTTTAAATATGAAAACTGGTGATTGTAATCTTTGACTCTTTCTTTACCCTTATTCTTCATGGAAGAAATCTATATGACTAACTCCTCTGGGGTCTTGTCATCTCGAAAATTTTGAGTGACAAGTTTAGAAAACACATCCCATGATTGGATGGAACTAGCATCTAAGAAAAAATACCAAGTAGAAGCCTATCCCTCAAATGTGTAAGGGAATAGTCTACAAATCACGTCTTCATGTATGCCATTCCTAAGTCTGATGGCTTGCATAAAATATTTGATGTGGTCTTCCATAAGGATTTTGTCATCCGGATTAAATTTTGCAAGCCACTTCTCAGGGTTTTTAGGCAACCTATGCTAATCACCTAGAACAGAGATCGCATCCCCATCCAACAATGGTTTGTTATGTTGTTCGTTAGCCATAGGGATAGATTTCACTAATGAGTCCGAAGATTAAGAATTTGACAATTCGTCTGAGGAGGATGAAGAAGAGGGAGGATATGGGGTGGTCCTCCTACTCAGATGCTATGTCGAGGAGTTGCTGAGTCCTGAAAAATGGAACCTAGATCAAACTGAGGAGTAGATGGTAAGCTGAAAAGGTCACAACATCTCTCAGCATTTTGGTCACCTGGGCTTAAATTATCTTGATTATTTCTTTGGGGAAGATCCTAAGTAGGATGTTCTTCAGTGAACCGTCTTCGAATAGCAACAAAGTTGTGGGAGTTACCCTTCAACAGTTGTTCAATTGTGATGGGTCCTAGGATGGGTGATACAGGAATGTATCTGTCTGATTTCGTAGTCTATTCTTGTCCAGGGGTAATTGGGACAGTTTTTGGACCTTGTGTTATTTGTTCCCCTGATGTGGACGGATGCATGTGACTACGAGTAATAATTGGATCTCTTGTTGGACAAGGTGTGAGAGTATTTCATTTAGGCATGATGTGTTGGCCCTCCTTCTAGCATCATTTGTTGAAGCCTCAATTGTGTATGTGATTGAAAAGGGGTATTTAAGCATTACAACATATGGAGAAAACCCAACCAAAGGCTTCAAGCAATCCCATGCAAGTATTGATTTATTTTCGAGCTGTTTGGGATAGTGATCTCCCACGGATACTTTTGTAGCCTTTGATAGCTTGTATGGATTTGATCCACAAAGGATATGTTTCCCAAATTGGTAAACAAGGTAGCTGATAGATAGAAAAGGGAAACTTAAGCTTAACTAGGAAAGGGAACTTGATCTAGATCTAAACTAATTTGAAAATAATATTGAATTGATTACAAGTTATCTTGAGGTATAAAGAATAAGTAATTCACCACATTGATAGAAATGTGAATGAGATGAAAAAACTCTCAGTCGAATCACGATTTTTTAATAAAAATTAAATAAAAGCAACTCAAGATTAAACCATTCAAGGTAACCTACATGTGCACATGTTAGTTGAAAAACCAACATATAAGATTTAAAACTGAATGCTCATTCACTTGTAGAAATAGATAAACTCTTGAAAGAAGAAATTCTTTAAGAATTATTAATGTATAAATTTGCAACTCAGAAAAATATGAGTCATAAATAAACACATTCAATGATTTGCAAATGAGTAACCAGTGACATTAGTCCATTTGAAACAGGAAAGACAAGAGAGATATTAAAGGAATTTAATGGAACTCATAAAAAGAGATATGGAAATATCATAGCTTTATTAATACCTGGTTTTGTAGAAATACATAAACCTCTAACTACAAAGAGGTATCTCCAATCTCTCTTGTACTAGTCCTTCCTTCTTCCCAAAAGTTGAAAAAGTCAAAAGTCCTTGATACATTTGAGAAACAACCTCTTAAATAACTATTACAAAGAATGAATTTCCCTCTAAAGGGGATCAACAAACCTAAAGAAAACTAAAATCCCATAAAATCTCAATAAACTTTCCACATATGCAGCAATTCCTCAATATCAGGGTAACTGGTGGATTCAATGCCAAGCTAGGCATTGCACTTATGATCTTCAATCTCATTTTTAGCCAGTTTATGCCAAAACTGAATGTAGATGTGAATCTTTCCTTCCACTATGAAAGTTCATTTGATCAACTGATCTACATCATGTATGCTGACATGGTCAAGCTTCTTGATCCTCTCCTCCTCTTCATCTCTTTGCTTCTCCACTTGCTCAATCATTAGTCTTGGTGGACATGCTTTTTCAATAAGTACCATTGTGGGAAGATATAATTCATTCATAATGTTATTTGCTACATACCACCTTCTACTGCAAATGGCTTGTGCCTTCTTAATGGCTTTAGCAAATTGTTTCATCTAATTCTTCCCAGGCTATTAAGATGGTCCGGACTTTCTTTAACTGGAAGTTAGTAAGGAAAGTGACATTATCTTGCTTATCTTTCATGTATCCTTGCTAGTCTGTGACCTCATCATAAGACTTTGAAGCTTGCTGCCTCTTTTCAACTAGATCTTCTAGAACAACAGACATTTCATCAAAACTCATATGAGTGTCAAAAATATTATCTAAGGTTTTAAATAACTCACTAACCAAATCATGGTGCTCCCTATTGGTCTGAATAGACAACTCTCGAAATTCTTCCTGAGAAAATTAAGAAAACAAGGATGAATTTGCATCTTCATATTGTCTTTCTAAGAAGGCTACCTTCTACACTAAAGTGGCATTAGTGGTATTTTCCCTTTGTATCTCATCTTGAAGAGCAACATTATTCACTTGAAGTTCATCATACCTATCTTCATGTTGTCCTTGAGCTTTTACAGTTTCTCCCTCAGGAAGAAAATTTTTGCTTTCTGCTTGTCAAATTCTCTATTCAAATTACTAACATCATTGAAATTGGCACCTATAAAAGCTCCTAAAATTAGATACACCATATGTGGCATTCGCTTGTACGTCACCTGATCTTTGGGTCCATACAACCTCATTTGCAAAGGACATGTCCATATCATTCTGATCCTTACTTTTCTTCTTAGCCCTCTTCACCACTGATTTATCATCTTTACTGTAACGATATTCTCCTAGAGATACCATAAAATATTCATTGAAATAATCCCTCATCTCATCAATGGGGGGTATATTAATTCCTGTAGATATCAGAGAGGAGGTTTGAGTTGTACTGTGAGAGGGTATGGTGATAGTAATATGAGAAGTGGATAGAGAGGAAATAAAACTCTGGGTAAGAGTTACTTTAAGGGTTGAAGAAATTTCAGGAACAAAAGTTTCAACAGATGAAACTTGCAGGGTAGTGGTTCTGAGTGATGAAGGTGACAGTGTTGAGGTTTTCTCATGCACAGGAGATGATACTGAGCAGGAAAAAAGAATATGTAGTGGAACTTTGGAAACTGGGGGTACAATGGATGATGGAAAGGGCATATGAATGGGATCTAGAGGCATAATAGATTAGGGTAAACATGTGGCCTCTTGATAAAGCTGAGACATAAAAGGTGTCATAGTAGAACCAGTAGACAATGAATATAAGGCTATGATTGATGAAAGGAGTAATGCAAAAATAATATGGGCCAGTCTGGGAAGAAGCTTGTGGTTGTGGAAGAGGTGTGGACGATTTTCCATTGCTACCATTAAAGAGATTGATAAAATCATGTAAATCATTACCATTTCTAGCTTCTATAGTAATAGGAACAAGAGAAATCCTTTCATCCTCTTCCTCTAAATGTGTCAAATCTATAGTAGAAGAAGTGATGGATGAAACTGAAACCTTCAACCTTTTGAAAGGTTTCTCTTCAATATGGGTTTGTTCGGATTGAGCCTTCTCAACAACAGTCATTAACTGAGCATCTTTAGCTGGATGAGGAGTTGTAATTTCTTGAGTGTCTAGTGCTGAAGTCATTATTCTCAGCTTCTATTTGATCTACTCTGAAGTATGTAAATAGGCCTTGACCTACTGATCAACATATGTGTGTGGGATTTATTCCATGGGTCATTTCCCTTTTCCTGTAGCTGAATTAGTTTCCATGGGTACAATTTTTTCTACTAAAGCCTCATTTTCTTCCTTGTCTTTAATTATCTTTTCTTGAGTTTCTAACTCCATATCCCTGTAATGCCAAACCCTATCCCTAATTTCCTTTTAGTACTGCATGATATGAATTTGTTCTTCTTTACTTTTAGCGTTTTCCAACACTTCATAAAAAGTGTCAACCCCTTGATAGATGAATTCATTTGGGGTTTCCTCATGAGCGTACCGTATTTTAAAGTGATTCTACTTGAGGTGGAAATCAACAATACCCTTGTGATCGTGCTTCCTTTTACTAGCAAAACCCAGTTTGAGTGACATTATGTGGTCACTGAGTTTTGTAGCCCAGGTAGAAGTAGGTATGCTCAAGGACCCAATGGTTATAGGAAATTTGGGTGATACTTTCCTCTTAGGTGCTACACATTTCTTATAAATCCCTTCAGTGATTATCTGAAATTAAATTTCATCAAGGACTAACCTGTCAAGCAGCACCTTAGGAAGCATAGGAGCAACATCACTACAAAATATTTTGATATAGGTGAATGACTCACTAACGTACCAATCTCCCATTGTGGGTACGAAGGCTTTCGATTTAGAGGAGAATGCAGGAGCTTCCTTGTTGAAAATTAGGAAATAAATCTGGCCGAGAAAAATCTCACAGATGTCATAGTACCTGGTTACATAATTAGTGTCCCATAACTCCAAATGATAAATGTGTATAGGTGGAGCTGGTGATACCCAATCCCATCCCATATTTGGATAATGAAACTCAGCGCAATAGATATCCACAATGAAGGAGGATAAGAAGAAGTTGGGCTTCTTCTTGGAAGTAGTGTTTGCTCTCTGGGAAACTCTTCTAGGTTATAGCTTGAAGATGCCTAGTAACTTTATTATTTTATTAATGATGGGTAATATGGATCAACTTAGATGACTTAATAAAAAATCACTCATTCAAAACATGCATAAACACACTCAAATAGATAAGTCTTTTAACCAATGTTGTTCAGAGAGTTGATAAAAGGTGGATGTATGCAGAACTCTTATCATACTAGAAGACTCATAAGAAAACCATATATGAATGGCTAATCACAATAAGTAAATGACACTTGTTATTCAATTCATCAATACAAAGATAGCATGACAACTATCTGGCATTAGACAAATAGAACAAACATGAATACAATATCCAAGTGGAAGTACAGAAAGGTAGAAAATGAGATTTGAACATAAATGACAAAAGAACCTTATATTACTGGCATGAAATGAGAAGTCTGAGTGTACAAGAGTAAAAAAATCTGCAAAGTTGAACCTTTTCTTCTACAATAGTCACAGGCTTTATAGCCTTTACAAAATTTATTCTAGATCCTGAAAAACTGGATCCTATTTAGTAAAAATAGACAGTCATTAATATTTGCTAAAAAATAGGAAAAGATCCCATCTTGATTGTCAATCTCCCTAACTCCAAAAATATTCCTAATCTTTGAACTCTTTAACAATTGTAGTAGACATTGAAGTAGAATTCGAACTTACCATTTGGTAGACAAGTCACCCTTTATCAAAGTAGGTAGGATATGTGACCTAATTCACCTCGCTGGTAGCTTCAAAACTAAAACAGAGCCTAAATATTGATGCCCTTAATTATTTTCTAGCATTATAAATCATCCACGAGGTATTTGGATGAACAAAAGTCAGTTCTGTGCAAAAAATATGCTTTTCTGCACTGTTCTACACTTTCGGTGTCTAGGGAAGCAAACCTCTGGGCCTGTAAGCTACCGAAAGCTCTATTTTTGGTGGCTAATGAATAGCTGTGGTGTTCGCCTAAGCCACCAAAAAGCCTGTTTTCTTAAAATTTAGTCATAATTTCCATCACAGTTTACCCTAATGCTTTAGAGCTTCAATGCTGACCCTTTGGTGTCTCTGCAACTTATATAGCGATTGGGAATGCAGCGACATCATAGGCTACCTCTAGATCACAGAGACTCATTGCTACCTCTACTAGGGTTTCCAGCTTCTGGTGTGCTTGAGACTGAGGGCCTGAATTCCTTGTTTACAACTTTGATAGCCTGAATTTCCTATAGAGCCTAGTGTTTTCTTTCATTAACTTGAGATTACTTTCCTCCAACTTGGTATACTTCCTTTTTATTTATTGAAGAGAGTCATAAAATTCAAAATTCCTTTTGGTTAATATTCCATTAGTTCTTTTGATTTATCTCTCCAAAACTTCTAGTTCATGCACCTACCTTAGCAGCTGGTTGATATTCTGGGATCTAGGTTTACTAGTTGAATCCTCTGCCATTGTTTCACCTTGATCCTCATTTGGTGTAGGTGAGGGAATATCCTCATGCCCTACTACAACCTAATTTTCTAGGTTAGTTCCCTGTTCTTCTTCATCCTCAGAATCAGTGTAAGGCAAGTTGAGGACATTTTTGTCTTGTGTTGAAGCCTCCTCTTTATTTTTCTTCTCACTGAAATCCAGGTTCCTTGTGGCCTTTTTAGTCTTAGAAGCTAGAGAGGCTTGATCAATTGCAATTGGAGAGATGGCCCTCCTCTTCCTGTTACCACTTCTAGGAGTGGAGGACTTCTTTGAAGAAGGATTCCTTTTGTCCTCTAGCTGCAACTCTATCTCAAATTCTTTCTATAATAGAAAGTATGTCTAGGCAACGTTCCTTATTTGTAGTAGTTCAAGAAAAATTATCTTGATCAAGCCATGATGGGATAACCTGTCTACAATCTTAGTTGGCTTGGCTCTAACTTGATGGGCCATTTTAGTCAGGATTTTGTAGAAGTAAAAAGGCAGGTTCAAGGGGATCCTGCTAGTGAAATGATTCATTAATTTGAAATTGTATATCATTACCCTATTGTACATTCCCTCACAATTTATGTAGACCATAATTTCCTTCAACAGGTGCTGCCATTTTTCCTCAAGCTAGGATGTAGGAATTCTTTTCTTCCATACAATGTTTTTATGTTTAGGTTTTAGGTAAGACCTGAATTCTACATTCTTTGTGATAGTGGTCTTAAACCAGCTTTCTCCAGTCCTTGGGATCTCTATCAATTTAGCTATCAGAGCTTCATCCACCTGGAATTTTTCATTGCCAATCACTACTTTTGAGCCATCGAAGGTGAGAGCAAAGGCCTCTTATACTTGCTGATGAGATCCCTAGATATTTTCACAAAAGCTATAGCTTCCCGAGTCCTTGAATAGCTGACATAAATCTGGGTGTGATTCAATGTAGCCAATATCACCCAATTATTTTCTTAGGGCAGGTCCTCCTCTCTTCATTTCCTGAACTGTTCTTCTACACCTACAAAATTGAAAATTGAAACTTTGTAGAAGACAATTACAGTGCGGGATTCAGGGAATCTTGGCTCAGTGAGGGCACACACAAGGAAAGAGAAATGGATTAAGGAGGGGAGGTCCTGATTTTGATGGATTTACCTGGCAATTGTGATTTGAACAAGGTGATGGTGTAGTTTGATGAGACCCACAAACTAGAAAGTGTAGGGAACATAATCATTCAAGCTGGAAACACAATGCGCATGGTAATTCAATCACAAACATGGGACATGTGTGGGGAGGACAGGGTTTGGTCTTAGATGGGTCACCTCAATTTCATAACGACCCCTCTTACCAACTCATCATTGACTACAAATCCTATCTTTTCAGTGGTTAATGGCTTGATGGTGGCACTTTTCATGTTGACGGTTGTTGAGTGTGATAGATGCACCAATTGTTTTTATCTTCATTGAAATTTTGGTGGCTAAAATAGCCCCGAATTTTATTTCTAATTTGTCGAAAACTGGGATTTTCAGTGGCTAATGAACAGTTGAGATGTTTTCCTAAGCCACCGAAAGCTGAGCTTCGATTTTTTTATTAGAAAAATAGATTCCAAGGATTTTCAAACTTTATTAAACACTCAAAGCTCTCACAATGAGCCTCAAATTCTTCTAAATAAATTTTCTAAATCTAATTTTTTGAGGACTAATTTATTTAGGAGATAACATCTCGCTCCTACTCTAGGATGGAAACCTCCCTGTGAGGTTCCAAGAACCACAGACCAAATTCCTTTCCTAACAAGAAAATATTAAACCTATCTTCTAGTGTTCCATTGGGCATGGAGTTATTTTGCAAAAACAAAAACATAAATGATATTTACAATGACAAGGATTTGAAGCCTTAGATGAAATAGAGTTTCAGAAATCGCCCATTGACTGGGCCATCGAAAATCTCCTCACCTTCTAGACTTGCAGTTTGAAAGTGTTGTTCTATTACACTTGAGTTATCACAAAAGGTCCTATCCATAGAGAATCAAATTTACCGTGCTTTCCCTTGTCTTTCCTGATAGCATCCCATTTCAGAACTCAGTCTCCAACCTGAAAATTGTCCACCTTTTCCTTCTTGTCAAAAATAATTTTTATCTTCTTTTGATGAGCTTTTGACTTCTCCACCAACTGTTATCTGACTTGTTGTAGCTCAACCAAATCAAGCATTCTTCTTTCCACGTCATTTGGTTCATCATGTTCCTCCTAAAAGAACTTTGCTACTGGTAGAAACAGTTGAATGGGGAAAATAACATCAGTACCATAAACCAACTTAAAAGGAGAAGTCCCTATGGATTTTTTGTTGGTCAATCTGTCAACCCAAAGAGAAAACTTTAGCTTATAATACCAACTCTTCTAATTATTCTCCAATAATTTTCTGATGATTCTAACTAGGCTCTTATTGGATGACTCAGGAAGTCCCTTTCCTTGAGGGTAGTAGGAAGTAGAATGCACCAACTGAATGCCCATTGACTCACACATGTTAACCAATGCACCAGCTTTAAAAGTTGGTGCATTATCAATCACTAGCCTTTATGGGCAGCCAAATCTGATAAAGATGTTTTCATATAGAAAATTCATGATGACTTGGTGAGTGGCATTCCTTGTGGGCACTGTCTCTGTTCACTTTGTGAAATAATCAGTGCCTACTAGGATCCACTTGTGTTGACCACTTGATGAAGGATTAATCTCACCTATGAAATCGAGACCCCATTGTTGGAAAGGGCCATTCACTAGAATAGGTCTAAGGGGAAAATATCTTAGCAACTTCTTTCCTATGAATATTTGGCATTTGTAACAAGCTTTCAGAAAGGTACACACATCAGAGAAAACAACAGGACAATAGTACCTAGCCCTTAGAATATTTTGGGTTGTAGTCTTCCAGGTAATGGTAGACTCCACATATGCTTGAACGGAACTGATGCATGACTTGAACTGACTCTTCTTTATCTAAACATCTCAGCAAAGTACCAGAAGGATCTTTCTAATACAACAGGTTTTTAATTATGCAAAATTTAACAGACTTAAGCTTAAGAGTCCATGCTTGAGTCATGCTAAGATCAAGGGGGACTTCTAAATTTTTCAGAAAATGAATAATACCTGAGTACCAATCACATGAAACAAATTCTCAGCCACCTAATGACTGTCATGCTGATCCCCTGTTGCTGCCTCTGTCTGCAATTTTGTTGAACTTATACCAATGAGATTCATGCCTAGTACATCACAATTTTCTTCAGCCATAAGCTTATCTAGGCCTTGGCCTTTTACTAGCTTAGTTGGATTTACTTCTATGTCAAACTCAATTAGATTTTCAATCCATTTGGCTCTCTTGACATCAATGTCATACTGGGTTAAGACATCCTTCATAGAAGCTGAAGGGACATAGGCAATGACCTTTGTGTGTAGAATATAAATTTTGAAAGCTTTCAATGACTTAATAAGAGCATAAGCTTGTTTTTCTATAGGATGATACTTCAGTTCAGCATACCTCAATGTTTTTCTAAAAAAATCAATGGGGTGATGAAGACCTTCCTCATCGTTCTTTAACAAAACTGCTTCCACTGTATCATAGGAAGCAAAGGAGAAAATATAGAAGCTCTTGGTATAGTCTAGACTAATTAGAGTGGGAGCTTCCATGATAGCCTTCTTGATAGATTCAATAGAGTTTCTTTCATTTTCTTTTGATTTGATTTCAGCTTCCTTCCTCAACATAGAAGTTATGTGTTTTACTAACTTAGAAAAGTTTGGAATAAACCTCCTGACAAAATTTATCTTACGAAGGAATGACTGAATATCCTTTTAGGACCTAGGTATGGATAATTTCTAAGTTGCTTTGATCCAAATAGGATCAATCTTCACACCCTTTGCTGAAACTATGTGACCTAGGAGTTTTCCCTCTTTGAGAGCAAATTGAGACTTTTTTGGGTTCAGAGATATCCAAAACTATCTACATTTCAGAAAAATCCTTCTTAAGTGCTTCACATGTTCTTCATAACTGTTCGAGTAGATAGTGAGGTCATAAAGATATATTATAACAAACTTGTCCTTTAATCCCACAAAGGCTATCTCCATGGCCCTTTGAAAGGTGGCCCCAGCATTCATCAACCCAAATGGCATCTTGGCATACATGAAGGTACCCCAAGGAGTGGTAAAAGTAGTTTTTTCTTGATCATCAGGGGGTACAGAAACTTGATTATAGCCAGAGAAACCATCTATAAATGACATGACACTACCTCTTGAAATTCTTTGCAACAGATGCTCCATCTAGCGTAAGGGGTGGTTCTCTTTCTTGGAGCATTTATTTAGGTTTCTAAAATCGACACATAACCTGATTTCACCATTTTTCTTCCTTACTATCACTAAATTTTCAATCCATTTAGAAAACCTTAGTGGGATTATGATGTTTGCATCTAGGAGCTTTTTTATTTCCTTCTCAATCACCAGCAATAAGAGAGGGCTGATAGGCCATAACTTCTATTTGAAAGGGATGGTTTCCTTTTCTAGGTGAATTCTATGTTGGACGATATCTATATCATATGTTTTGAGATCACTATATTCCCTAGAAAATATGTCAGCAAATTCTTTCAGAAGACTGTAAAATTATGACTTCTAATCAGTAGTCAACTCAGAGGACAAATTTATGAATTTTGGATGACCTCGGTGACTTATATTGTGCTCATTGACAGTGGCATATTTCTCCCTTTTCACAGGTCTGAAGGGGACATCATTATGGTCAAAGATCTCTTCAAGAGGTACTAGACCCCGAGGTATATGATTTCTTGGAAACTAAACAATATTGTGCTTACCAATTTTCTCTTTTAATTTAGGCCTCTGGGATTCCTCCACATTTAGGTTTTCTTGGTCAATATGAATATCAGAAAATTTATCAGCGGCCAGGAGAAATTTACTAAGTTCATCATCATTCTTAAAGAATTTCCAAAATTTAACATTATCAGGTAGGGATGGCCTGTACTTGACTTGGATTTCATAGTTCAATTTAGGAGGCATAGGAGGAATGAACATACTGGAAGAGATAGCTAGGGAATCAACTAGATGGTTCATAGCTCTATGTATATAGGAAATGTCAAAAAACATTAAAGAGTCCCTAAGTTTCCATACCTCATATCTGTATTCCTTTAGCTTGATATTCTTTACTTGAAAAGTATTGTTCACCTGCTATATGATGAGATCTGCATCTCTAAATATCTTCATGCACATGATTCCCATCTCCTTATAAGCCTTTACTCCCAATATCAAATCCTCATACTCTTCTATATTTTTAGTAGTCTTGAAATCAAGTTTGTAAGACAGATGAATAGTCTCCTTTGAAGGAGAAATCAAAACTACACGTGCACCTGCTGAGGCTTGAGTATTGACCCCATAAAAAAACATGCTCCAGACAGAGGTGGTTATTTCCTCAGGTTGCTGACATGTAGGCTTTGTGAGATGCATAGGTACTGGCTGAAAATCATCTATTTGCAGAATACATGACCCAAGGTCTGTGTCCACTGCATAGATGGGATGATTTATAGAATTATTCGCATCACTAATGATGTAGGTAAACTAATTTTCTCTATAAATTCTCTTGGTTTCTCCTCCAAACATCGGCATTGTAGCATACTTAAGATCCATATGTAGGGTAAAACCTAGCCTTTTACTCCATGAACGAGACAAGAGGAGGCCAAACTTGGGTGGGATATCAACAACTACTATATCCATCATTATGATTTTTGAAGGCAGTTGGGAGAGGTGTATGACAAGGTCTTTTATGAGAGCTAGGCATTTGAATTTCCTAGAGTCAAAAGAGAAAAGATCATGGTACAGTTTTGTGATGTCGAGCCCAAGCACATCCATCACTGCCTTTGGCATAATATTGTGGGATGCTCCTGAATCAAGAAAACAGTTGTGAAGGATCTTTTCATGGATGTTCAAGGATAGATAGAAGGGTGGACAAGACACATCATGTTCTTCAACCATAGGACCTAGGGTTACTGTAGGATTGTCATCTTGCAGGTTCACAAAGTCAACATCTATGGGTGTCCTTAGTTGAAGAGATTTCAGTATAGATGACTTAAAGGAATCAGTCTTCATAAGCTCTATCAAGGGAAAATGGATTTTCATTTTTTGAATTTCTGATTCAAGATGGAAAGAATAGGACAACTTATCAAAAATTCTTACCTCTTTTGATGGAGCTTTGATATGGATAGGATCATGGGCTGATGGCTGCAATGGATTTTGCTGCTACTTTGGAGGAGCAACCATCTTCATTGTAGAAGCAATAATATTTTTAGAAGGAGGAGCATAATTCTTTGTAGGGACAGGACTCTTCTTTCTGGGAGCAACAATCCTGGACCTCAAATTATAACCTCCTTGATCATCTTCCTGATACAAGGATTCTTCAATGATTTGCTCATTCATGAGGGATTCCTCATAATATGATTATGTCAAGAAAGAGAGATCAACGTCATCTTCCATGCAATTGATATTGTCTTATGCTTCTCCTTCTCCCTAAGTAAAATCTTCTTCTTATTCTAACATCTCATTTTGGAAAGGAGCTCTGATTATTTGTTCCTCAGCTGGATTCCTATCCATTTGGAGGATCTAATCCTATGGTTTGTTCCTTCTATTAGGGAAAATATTAGGCTTTCTTAGAGCAAAGTCATTTTTCCCTTTACCTCTTACAGGTAATTGACCTTGACCTTTAAGTTTAGACATCTCAACTGTTAAGTTGTCCAACATCTTGGCCATTTTTTCCATTTTATTCTCTGATGAAGAAAGACCTAAAGGATTTGAAGATTGATTCTTCCTGTCCATTTTTCCCTTAATTTTCTAAGATGCAACGATATTAGACTCAACTTCAAGAGCAACATCTTGCATGAGTTACAAAAAAGTAGATCTTCTTTCTTTGAGAAGAAGACAAAACTCGAAATCAAAAACATTTGCATAAGTGATTTTGGATGATCTATAGGTTTGATCTCAGCAGGGATCTTGTTGAACATTTTGTTAAATATTTTTGTGAAATTTGAAACAAACTCGCCATTCTCTCTCCTCAAATTGCTAAATTATGTTATATAGTAAAGGTGTTCCCTTCTTTCTCCCCAATGCTTCAAAAATATGTCATCCAAAGCTTCAATGCTAGCTACTGATACATTAGGTAAATATTTGAACCATTTCATAGACTGACCATCCAAACTCTGCACAAAAACCCTAGCCCACACATCCTCTTGTTCAATGTTTATATTCTCTGCATAACTGTAAAATGTCTCTAAATTTTCTTCAGCTGTAAAATATCCCTCCCCAGTAAACTTAGGCATATATTTTAGATAATCTCTAGTAGGCATAGTAGAAAGGGGGTTAGGAAAATTTAGACGAGCATATCTGGCAAAGAGGATCCTTTCCATCTTAGTCAGAGGGGCAGCTATATTGGATGTGGGTATGGAAGGAGCAGAAGAAGTTGTTGGTGGTGTGGGTGGTATATAAGGAAGTATAGGTTGTAGATCTACCCTAGTGGAGTTTCCTAGAATTGGATCTGCACACGCAAAAGTGCTTGAAGATTCCCAACCTTCAAATTTTATGATTCACTTATAAATTTCTGAGAACTAGATGCTTCAATATAAGAATTTTTAAAGAGATTCCTATTTGATACAACTGAAGAGATACCTCTAGAAGCATCTGATGCAGCTCCACTTGTAGATATGGAAGTTTGTCCTTGTGAAGCTCTTCCTCTCCTTATAATTTTTTCAGGATCTGAAACAGGTGTCACTAGTGGCCTTTGAGGATTTTCTTTGGTACTTGGTGTTCTCAAAGCCACCTTATTCCAATGGCGTCACCAGATAGATTATTAAAACCAAAAAAGTGTCCTGACTTTGTCTATCATCAAATTTGGATCGATGTCGTCCCCAGGGAAGCTGAGCTTCAATCTCTTCTGCACAGAAACAGTGCCAATTTATTAGCTCTCCAGGAAACTCTTCTAGGTTACAGCTTGAAGATTCCTAGTAACTTTAGTATTTTCTTAATGATGGGTAATATGGATCAAGTTGGATGACTTAATAAAAACTCACTCATTCAAAACATGCATAAACACACTCAGAGAGATAAGGCTTTTAACCACTAATGTTGAGAGAGTTGATAAAAGGTGGATGTATGCAGAATTCTTATGATACTAGCAAACTCATAAGCAAAGCATATATGAATGGCTAATCACAATAAGTAAATGACATTTTCTATTCAATTCATCAATACAAATATAGGATGACAACTATCTGGCATTAGACAAATAGAACAAACATGAATAAAATATTCAAGTGCAAGTACAGAAAGGTAGAAAATGATATCTGAACATAAATGACAAAAGAAGCTTATATTACTAGCATGAAATGAGAAATCTGAAAGTACAAGAGTGAAAAAATATCCAAAGTCAAACCCTTTATTCTACAGTAGTCATAGGCTTTATAGCCTTTACAAAATTTATTCCAGATCCTGAAAAACTAGAGCCTATTTACTAAAAATAAACAGTCATAAATATTTACTAAAAAATAGGAAAAGATCCCATCTTTATTGTCAATCTCCCTAACTCCAAAAATATTTTTGATTTTCGAACTCTTTAATAGCTGTAGTAGACACTAAAGTAGAATTAAAACCTTCCATTTAACAGACAAGTCACCCTTTATCAAAGTAGGTAGGATATGTTACCTAATTCACCTCCTGGATAGCCTAGTGTTTTATTTCGTTAACCTGATATTACTTTCCTCGAGCTTGGTATACTTCCTTTTTATTTCCTGAAGAGAGTCATACAATTCAACATTCCTTTTGGTTAATATACCATTGTTTCTTTTGATTTCTCTCTCTAGGAACTTCTAGTTCATACACCTGCCTTAGCAGCTGGTTGATCATCTTGGATTTAGGTTTGCTAGATGAATCCTCTGCCACTGGTTCACCTTCATCCTCCTTTGGTGTAGATGAGGGAAGATCCTGATGCCCTACTGCAACCTGATTTGCTAGGTTAGTTCTTTGTTCTTGTTCATACTCAGAATCAGTGTAAGGCAGGTTGAGGACATTTTTGTCTTGTGCTGAAGCCTCCTCTTTCTCTGTATTCTCACTGAAATCCAGGTTCCTTTTGGCCTTGTTATTCTTAGAAGATGGAGAGGTTTGATCAATTGTAATTGGAGAGATGGCCCTCCTCTTCCTCTTACCACTTCTGGGAGTGGAGGAATTCTTTGAAGAAGACTTCCTTTTGTCTTATGGATGCTATTTGGCACCCTATATGCAAGTTAATTAAAGCCAACATACAGAGTGTTCAACATAAATTGTCAACCCAGGGAAGTATTTTATTTCAAAGATAACATGCACTGTATATGCTTAAACACTAAGTAGTTGATATTGTAAATGAATTATCCTACTTCCCTGTTCATCCCAACTCATCTCGAGATCAACTTAATCTAATTTACCTTCTTAAGAATGCAGAATCACAAATACCTTCATACAATCCTTAATCTAGAAATGAGAGGTTTAGAAAATAAACATCTAGATTTACTTTTGTAAAAATTTAAATCCTAAATTACCAGGCCATCTGAAAATACATTATAACTATCTCAATCCAATTTGATCTATGATTCAGAAATGCAGAAATTGAGCTTCAACAATTGTAACTACAAATGGACTTAATTAACAAGACTCAAGAAAGACATCAATTGAAAGAAACTAAGGATGAGATCGGCTATTATAGCTAGCACACATTCTGTATACTGTCACACCACTCTACCGCAGCTCACAGGGAATGCAATTACTGATCGATTGAAGGAACACATAATAAATCATTATTGTTGCATCTATTAGAAAAGAATAAATCTACTGTAACTCCCACACCACAAGACAGAGGAAATAAATACCTAATTAACTCGACAATCTATGTAGGAAGGTGGGCCTAGCCTTCGAACAGATACACCAAAATCTAACACACATTAAACATCAATATCACAAGAATTATGCTCCTTGTATTAAATAATAAAACTGAAGCTATAGTCTCTGTCACAGCTTATACAATAAAATAAATTAATCTCCAACCCCTAGCTCGGACTAGTTGCTAGTATTTATACATTCATAATCACAACTTCTATCCACTGATATCGGGGAGCCATGAAGATATTTGATCTTCAGGCTACCCCAATTACGATACATTGTTACAGCTGTGCCAAGACAGAAGAAGAAAATATAGGAAGGATGTTACTCGATCCAGCAATGATAGTCATGATCAATCTAGAAAATGCTCTGTTGGTTGCAGCTACCCTTGAGCAGAGATGAACTGTTGCATCCGAATATGTTGCAACCTGTTGCAGCTACCTTTGTACATCTTGCATGGAATAGTGACCTTTTAATGCATCCTTTGTGCAGAGATTGAATAGGTGATGATCATCTCAGTAATGAATGTTCCTTTCTCTCTTGACTCGTTCAGCCTGCTACACCTATATCCTTTACATCTCGAATTATCTTTATAAAATCACCATATGTTAGCATAATTCAAGATATAGAGCCCTGATTACAACAATCATAAGTATTAATAAGATAAGACAATAATTAACCATACTTGTATGAATTAAGGGATCAAGTGAAGGAAAACATTTGTTTGGTGTATAGAATGGATTAAGATAAGGCAAAAATGGATAGGTAAATGTGGTAAAAAAGGGGTCATTTCTGGGCCCAAAATATCCCCCCAACTATCCTGTTGTATGTCCCTATGCAACAACCCCCATTAGTTTGAATTTGAATCTGGCATTGTACTTCATTCATGGAGAGCCGAAAAGTTATATGGGAGTTCAGGCATTCCCTATTTTTCCTAAAATCCATTATAGACAACCCAATATCTCCAAAACTTCTTATCTTCTTCCTTTGTTAATGAGAAGTCTTCCCTGTATGGTTTTACTAGCCACCAAATGAGAGGGAATTTGAATTTGAGTCCCATCCAATTAACTCCACATTCCTTCATGCATCCAACATATCCCTCAACCCTATAAAGTGCATGTTTAAAATTCCTATAATAGTAGGGATCTTTATTTCTCAAGGTTGAAGAGGCAACCTACCATCTATGCTAGCTACCTTCCAAAGCCAATTGCTGATGTTTGGAAATATGGCTGACACAGGTAGAGATAAATTTTTCTTGAATTTCCATCATCTACTGAGTTTGGATGGGACATGCGAGTCTACGCTACTGATGAGCAAGGAGATGACAATGGGTTTGAGGTTCACTTCGAACCAAAAGGTTAGAGTGGGACTCATTATGAAAAAAAAATTGGAAGGATATTTCCCACTGAACATGATTGTTAACAAAGGAAGTAAAAGCCCTTAGTTGAACATCACCTAAGAAAGGGGTAGGATTTGAACGGCGGTCCAAGGGACAAGCCAGCTCATGTAAATAAATCTCACAAAGTAAGTTCTACTCATCAAAATCACTTTCCAGAAATGTTTCCAGGAATTTAGCTGAGGTTTCTATTTCATAAGGTCTCCCTTCTTTTACAGCCTTCAGTTTAAAACAAATGAATTGTTCAAATAAAAACACAAGGTAAGAGGAAGATGGTGCTCTGGTACCTATCAGTTCCTGGGAGAGAGTGTACAGCTGGTATTTTTCCACCTGCATGGATTTGAGCTTTTTCATCTCCTTCATATCTTTCTGTATCTCTTCCTAGCAAAATTTCTGGAACATTAGTTCTTTTGCCCATGTTTCCTTCAATTCCCTTATGGTCTTCCTATGTTCAACAAAGGGAACCATTCCTTGCTACCTTTCCACCCTAATCTTCCAATTCGTCACTTCTATTATTAGGAGTGAGAGGGATGCAAAAGAAATAGAAATGCATCCCTCAGTTCCACCTTAGGTGCTTCTTGTCTTTGTTATTCCAAAGCTACTAGTACAGGTTGTTGTTTCATAAAGGAATGAACTATGACTTTGTAGCCTAATTGGTTAAATATTTCTCCACACGTAGGGTAGACCACTCTTTCTTCCTTCTCACCATCCTTAGCAGGAGGTGATCCTTCGAATCAGCCTGCAGCTCCAACCAGTGTGTGCATCTTCCTTTCTACCTGCTTCCTACATGCGTCCTTCCAGTTTTCTAGTTATTTTTGAAGTGTCTATACTTCTTCTTTCAGTCGACCATTTTCATGCAAAAGTCCCTCAATTTGAGGTTCCTCTACAGCTAGCTCCTATGGGGCATCATTTTATTTAGCTCTAAGAATGGGGAACTCAATATGTGCTTCTAGGGTTTCCCATCTTGCCCATACTGCTTCAGCTGCTGTAACTGACCTGGTTCTTTTTCTTCTTATAGGTAGTGATGACTGCACCTCCTCTTTTGACCACCTTCTTTTCTTTCATGCTACAGGAATCTCGACATTTGTAGCTAATGTGGAAGGGATGTATTCTATCTCAGTGTCCTCCTTTTCTTCTTCAATCAGAGTTCCCCCCCATTCAAGGGAATATTCTATGGTCAATACCTCTGCATTTTCTTTTGTTATCGTGGCTCTAACATCCTTGGATTCAACTATCGTAGCATCCAATGCTGCTCCAGCTTCAGCCTCTACTATCAAAGCTTCCACATTATTTAATCTTTCCACAGGGTTTTCTCTTACATTTTCCTCCAATTCCTCTTCTTCGTCATCTGACTAATCATCCGATCCAGTCTCATCTCCCCCCCCCCCCAACTAAATTGGAGGGACTCCGGTCCTCCTGTTGCTCCTCATCTCCCCCTAACTATACATTTGGATGCTCCTCTTGGATTTGAACAACCCCCAAGAGTATAGGTACTTCTACTTCTACCTCTATTGGAACGCTAGGAAAAAGGGCGGGTTCCTGGTTTATTAAAATTTGACCTATGAATTGCTCCCAAGTTTGGTTCCTTTGAGCTAAGGCCCTTATGATTATTAATTTGATTAGGCTGTGGTTGGTAAGGGACGAGTTTGGATTCTTTTCTATTTTGACAAACCCTGCCATATGGTGTAGGTCTTTAAATAGATAAAATGGAATATTCAATAAGGCCCTATGGCGTAGATGAGACAATAGAGGAAGTTCATAATAATAAACATTTTGATACCTACCTTCACAGGTGATATACTTTTTGAGGAAGATTTCTACTTGATCCCATGGTCGAGGTAGTGATTGTAACACTATCCCTCACCTTGAATGATGAATTTGTTCCCCCTCTATCAAAAAATCCTGTATTGTAGCAGCATTAGGGGTTCTTTGACCAAACCAGGCTTTTCCCACCTGAGGAAGGCCGGTGAATTCAATCACTATTGCTTCAGAGACTTCTATATGTAACCACCTAACCTCTGAGTGGGTTTCTGTAAGATTTAGGGAAAAATGTAGATCTATCTCTCGATGGAACCCATTCAAGCATTGGAAGAATTCAGTCCAGCCTACAGCTTCAAAAATAGCAAAAAATTCAGCATTTCTTCTTAGTTCTCGCGTATTTGGAGGTTTGTGTTGAGATAGGATACCCATGTTTGTTTGACTTTTGAATTCTTTATTATCCCCATAGATTGCAGGTCCCGACAATGGAGTTTAAAGCACAGAGTATGCGTGAACAGATGAGAGTGGAGTTGGGTAAATTCAGAAAGTTAAGAACATGGAAATGTTTGGAAAATTTATCCCAAATTAGGAAACGTGGTGGTTATCGGATAATATTAAATGGTCATTAAGTCGTACGAGTGGACAGTTAATGGTTATCCAGGTGTAATAATGGGCACAAAAAGGAATGAATGATTAATTCTGTCAAATGTAGTTAACGCTTAATCAAGTAGATAATCAGAACCATAACTTCATAAATATGCTATGAACCGTGATCCTTGAGGATAACAAAGCGTCTGAAGTGCAGACATTTAAATTTGAACATTATTGTAGGCACGCTGTCATGATCTTTTCTCCAAGTGGACCAAAACCATCTTGTCAATCCTGCCGAAAACATAATGAATGCTGTGAAGTAAGTCAGAATTGCCAGCAACAGAAATTCTAGCCAGATCTGGAGGAGTCACGAACCAAAATTGCAAAGAGTTCTACCAATATTGGGGGAGTCGCAACTGTGAGCCATAGAAAAATCAACCCATTTGGCGGAGTTGCAGCCATGAATCATAGAAAAATCGGTCAATTTTGGTGGAGTTGCAGCCACCGAAAAAGGTAAAAATGGGCAAGATTGAAATAGAGTCACAGCTACAGGAAAAGGTAAAAATGGGAAAAATTGAAATGGAGTCGCAGCTACTGGAAAAGGTAAAAATTGGAAAAATTGAAATAGAGTCGCAGTTGCCAAAAAAGGTAAAAATGGGAAAAACTGGAATGGAGTCACAACTTCACGGGATGGAAAAAGGCATTAGGTTACGATGTTGTAGCTGCGGATAAAAAAAAAATAGGAAAGGTTTTACGGTGTTGCAGCTGCACAGAACGGGAAAAAGGGTGTTATTTTATGGTGTTGCAGCTATGCGAAATGAGAAAAAAGGTGTTATTTTACAGTGTTGCAGCTGCGCAGAATGGGAAAAAGGGGCATTATTTTACGATCTTGCTGCTACAGGTAGATATAAAAATAGACAAATATTTATGGTGTTGCAGTTGTGTAGAATGAAAAAAAAACGTTCTTACGGTGTTGCAGCTGCAGGTAAATAGAAAAATAGGAAATTTTTATAGGAATCACAGCTATGGCTGACTATTCACTGTTTATTTTAAGGAGTTTTCTTCTGAAATAGGAAGTTACAAAAAAGGATGCCTCTAGTCATTAGGCTCGATCATGACCAGTTCTCCTCAGGTACATCCCCGCACATATTCTTAAAAAAAAATGGATCAAGCGCAAAGGAAAAATAAAAAAAATAAAAAAAATATCAATTTATTTATGTACAAAAATTGATGTAGGAATCACAATGGTTGTCTAAATATTGATAGGGGTAGAGAAAGATTCCGTCCCTTTTTCTAACTGGTATTCCGGATCAGCTACAATCTGTGAAGTGAATGCGTCATTCGAAATAGGCTTATAGTACAGTCGCAACCTGTGACCATTAGCACGTAATGGTGCATGATTCTCATCAATGGTAACTAGGTGGACTGTACCATATCAAATACTTTATCTACCAGGTATGGGCCCAACCATCTTGTGCGTAACTTACACTTGATGTCCCTTTTGAATCTTGAATCATATAATAATGCCCAGTCTCCTTCGCAGAAGACTTTCTTTTTTATGAATCAATCATGCCAATTGGATCTCTGTTGTTGAATTAATACTGTCTGATCCACACCAGCTAAACATTTCTCATCAAGTTCATTCAATTGATTCAATCTTCTTTTCTAGGCTTCAGTCACATCTAAGTTTACCTCCATAGCTATCTTCAAGGTCTTGATTTCGAATTCAATGGGGAAGAAAGCACTTTTTCCATACACCAATTCATAAGGAGAGAAACCTATAGTATTGTGCCAAGTAGTATGATATGCCCACAATTCTTCTAGAAGTCTATCAGCCTAGTCTCTACGATGGCTCCTGACTTTTTTGGTAAGGATGGCTTCAATAACAATGTTAGTTCTTTCCACCTAGCCATTGGCCTGGGGATGGTATGGTGAAACTATCCAGTGCTGAATATTGTACTTCTGTAGAAAAGCTTCAAATTGATGCGACAAAAACTGAGGTCCTCTATCTATAACCACTTCCTTGGGTACTCCAAAATGGGTAAATATTTCACCATACAGGAAATCGATTGCATCTTGGTCATTGGCTTTCACCAAAGCCACAGCTTCTACCAATTTTGTCATATAGTCGGCACAAACCAAGATGTAGGCTTTCTTCCTAGAATGAGGATTGATAGGGCCAACAAAATCTAAGGCCCATCTGTCAAAAGGTTTAACCACCAACTTTGGTTGAAGATGCTTTTGATCCAATCTGTTAGGTTGGCCCATCGTCTAGAAGCTGTCACAAAACTGGACATATTTTTTTGCATCCCTGAAAAGTGTCTGCCAATGGTAGCCCATTCTCAGCACCTTATGACCTATCCTCCTATCTTCAAAATGTCCCCCACAAGACTCATCATGGTAGGCCTTCAGAATATGGAATATCTCATCTTCTCTTACACATCTTCTAATCTCAAGATCAGGGCATGTGTAGAAGAGATGACCACCTATCCAACAATACCTAGAACTGTGTTGAATGATTTTCCTCTTTTCTCTTTTTGACAAATGTGTCGAAAGCTTCCCTCTAGCTAAGTAGTTAGCAACATCTACATACCAAGGGGAATACATTGAAACTACAAATAAGTGTTCATCTAGAAAAGAGTCCTCAACAGGAAGATTATCATCACTGTTAGTAAAATGATATAAGAAATCAGCGCCAACATTTTATTTTCCAGGTCTGTCTATAATAGTGATATCAAATTCTTGTAATAATAACAACCATCTAGTTACCCGAGCATTTGTAACAGGTTTATTCATTAGATACTTGATGGCTGAGTGGTTGGTGTGCACAAAGGTGGGATATATAGTGATGTAGTGTATAAATTTGTTAATGGAGTAAACAATGGATAAAAAATCCTTCTCGGTAACAGTGTAATTAAGTTCAACAGGGGCTAAATTTTTTCTAATGTAATAGACTACATAAGGTGCTTGACCATCCTGCTGTCCTAAAACTGCTCCAATGGCAGTATCAGAGGAATCTGAAGAAATGTGCAAAGGTAGGGCCCAATTGGGCCCCCTTAGGATGGGAGTTGTAGACAACTTCTCCTTAATTTTAACAAATGTTGTCTGGCATGCCTCATTCTAGATAAATTGCATATCCTTCATTAATAATGGAAACAAAGGAGAGGCAAGTTTGGAAACGTTTTCTATAAATATTCTGTAATAACCGGCATGCCTTAAGAAACTACGCACTTCTTTCTGAGTTCCAGGAGTGGGTATATTTGTTATTACCCTAATTTTAGAAGGATCTACCTGGATTCCATCAATAGAGATAAAATTCCCCAACACTACCCCTTCACTCATCATCATATGGCACTTTTCAGTGCTCAAAGATAGTTCGGTCTGCTCGCAGTGTGTTAAAATCTTTTCCAAAATTTTCAATGCTTCTTCAAAGTCCTTTCCATAAGGAGTAAAATCATCCATGAAAATTTCCATACTATCATTAGCAAATTTTGAAAATATGCCAATCATAGCTGTCTGAAATGTGGCTAGTGCATTGCATAAGCCAAAGGGAAGCACCCAGTATGCAAACGTTCCCCAGGGATACGTGAAGGTAGTTTTATCTTGATCTTTAGGAGCAATCTGGATTTGATTGTACCCGCTAAACCCATCTAGAAAGGAGAAAAAATTCTTCCCAGATAAGGTGTCAAGTACTCGATTGATGAAAAGAAGGGGAAAGTGATATTTTTGTGCTACCTTCTTCAGCTCTCTATAGTCCACACAGGATCTCCATTTACCATTCTTCTTGGGTACTATCATGAGTGGAGACACTCACTGGATGTCTCAGATGGGATATATAAATATTGCTTCCAAGAGCTTTTGAATTTCTTCCTTCACTATGTCCCTGAGATTGGTGTTCATTCTTTGTTGAGGTTGTCACATAGCACTCACATAGGCTAGGAGTCACTTTTGATATAAATGTGGTGGGTGCGTAGATTAGAAGGGATGCCCTTCATGCCTGTGTACTCCTAGGAAAATGCCCCCTTATTTTTTTTTTTAAGAAAGTGGTTAGGAGTTCTTGTTCATCTGGAGCAAGACTAGGATTTATATTCAGGGTTTTTCTAGACTCTATCTCGACAGGAACACTTTTTGAATTTTTCAACACTATAACTATGTAAGTATCACTGACTAATGTCTCCTCTGAGAGATTTTCTTGTTCTTCTTCACCTAGAGTAGCATTCAGGATCTGATAAATTTTCTTATTGATAGAAGTGGGTTCAATAATGAAATTATTAATAGCATCATCTTCAGTTTCATCTTTAAAATTCAAGGGCTTCCCTATCGTTAATAATGGTTGAACTCTCTCCTCTTCCTCTAGATCCATCCATAACAGAGTTTTAGCTTCTAGACTCAGCCGAGCTAGAGGATAGAGAGTGAGTTTCTTTATCGCATTTCCATCTCATATGGTCATAGAACCAGATTGACAGTTGATTCAAGCATCAGATGTAGCTAACCAGGGCCTTCCTAGGATCGGTGGGTGTCCTCCTAGCTGTGACTTAGGTTGTAAAACCAAGAATTCAGCAGGATATTCCCACAAATCAACTGAGATCATGAGGTCATCCAATATTCCTTCGGGTTTAATACTGGATCATATAGGCAAGTTCTAAAATGGTAGGAGTTGGCCTGATATTAGTGAGCCCAAGTTTCTTTACAGTTTCAATGGTCATGACATTAATTGTTGTGCCTAAATCTACCAGTGTGTTGGGTATCTGCGTGCTCCCAAACTGCATAGTGATAGTGGGATTCCTAGGATCATCGTATTCAGCCAAGAGGGTTTTCCCATTATTAATTTAGATAATTTCCCTATGACATGAACAGTGGGAGGATCCCTGGGTTTTATTCCTGGTTTCCTTGTACACAGATCCCGAACAGTTCTGGCATAGATAGGCACATCGTGAAGTTCCTGAAGGAGTGTAATTTTGACATAGATGTTTTTTAACTCTCCTAAGCGGTTAAATAGAGGTTGTCCCACTAACTTCGATAGTATTAATATTTTAGTGTATGGTGGTTCCCTAACCAATTATGTAGGATGTGTGTTGATAGATGTTTCTTCTTGTGTTTCAACTGCTATCTTGGTAGGATTTTTAGCATCCTCAATAATGGGGATCATTTTATTGGATAAGTACTGTTGGTTCATCCTTTCTTCAAGCACAGAGGATGGAACATCCTCAATGACCAAAGGCTCCACTACCCTCCCTGATTGTAGCTGGATGTCATTACAGGGAACAGGAGTAATGGAGTAAGTGGGCATGTTGGCAGTCTCAAATTGATGGAATACTTTATTATTTGGGTTTGGGTTAGGTTGAGCAGGCAGCTGTGGTCATATAGGCACATTAGGGACAACATTATTCTGGAGTTGCAGTTGCGACTGTTGATACTGTTGATAAGGCTGAGGATATTGTTGAGGAGGGTATGATTGATGAGGAAATGTTTGATGTGGAAACTATTAAGGAGGTTGGTTATGGGGAAACTAGTTCCCTGGATGGAAGTTTCACCATCCAGGAGACCAAGAATTCTGTTGGTTTGGTGGTTGTGTCCAAGAGTTCAACAATTGAAAATTTTGCATCGGAGGTTGAGAGGGATACCATTGATGGTTGGAATAAGATGAAGGGAATTGTGTATTCATGTGCTACATATTATTCCAGTTATTCATGTTATTCAAAAATGTAAATGAGTCTGGATTCATACCTTGATTTTGAGGCTTCCAGGGCTTTTTCTGTGGAATAAAGTAGGTTGGTTCCACATCTGGAGTTGATGCCTACAGAACTGCCTTGAATTGAGGTAGTGAAGGGCATTCTTTTGTGTCATGGTTCATCTCACAAAGATGACACACTTCTACCTTGTCAAGTGGGAACTCCTTCAGAGGATGGTTCTTCCTACATTTAAGGTAGAATATACCAAGTGTGAGATCTTCTACTGCTTGTTTCTACTTTTCCCTCAGGACATCTATTTTCAATGAGATGGAGCTCATCGTTTCTGTCTTGAAATTTTTGAGGAGATTGCCTATTTTTTCCTGGGTGGCTCCTCCATTAGATGACTTCTGTGTTCTTTCGAAGACATCTCATTCTAATTTATCCAGTTTGTCCCATTTTTTGTTCCTGGAAGATCTTCTGGAATACCTTTTGCATAGTTCAACAATATTTTCAAAGGACTCCTTTGAGATATCCCCATTTCCTAATAGGCTCAACATTTCTAGGAAGTCATCCCTAATCCCATGAAGTAGGTTTATTTTGAGCACATCTAACCCCATATTAGTCTATCCAGCTCTCTGCACATTGTATAAAACCCTTTCAACAAAATCTTCCAGGATTTCATTGTCCCTTTGTACCATTTTAAACAATTATTCTCTCTTATCTTTGGTATTGCAATACTCCTGATATTTCTCCAGGAACACCTATTTCATCTGGTCCTAGGTGGTGACAGTTCCCCCACCTAGGCTCATGAACCAACTTAACGCATTGTCCTTCAGAGTAGCAAGAAAAAGTTTCAGATTCTATGGATTGGTGGTGTAGTCATAGCTGCGATAGAGGATGCCAAATTCAAAAATAAATTCTTCTGGATCCTCTGCTACTTTTCGATAAAAACAAGGAAACACCAATGGGGATATATCTTTGATGGAGGATATCCCATCTGGTTGTTGAATTGAGAACTAGAGTGTAGCAACCATCATTTCAGGAGGGGAGTTACCCTCATGATGTTGATTTTCACCCATTGCTTCTTCATGATCTTCTAGATCGTGCCTATTGTTCATGTCTTCTTCTGCTTTATCTTCTTCGCGCTTCCACTATTCATTAAATTTTTTATGGAACTATGTCCACTCCTCTTCTGTCACAACCTTCTTGTTAATGTGATATATCAAATCTTGATCAGCTGATCCCACAATACTAACTCTGTATTCCTTTGCAGGGATACCCAAGGGTGTTGCAGCTTCTCCTGTGCTCTCCACTATGGAAACTGATGCTGCTACTCCAGGGGTAACCAAGCTTCTTCTGAGAAGTGATTCTTGATGGCAAGCCCTAGTAGAATAACTGATCCTATCAACCATATCGTCGATGAATGTCCTTCTTCCCAATGCTAGATTTCGTCCATGGACTCAACCACCTGCAACGTTAGTATTCTGTGAGGTTCTAGGATTTATAAGAATGTCACGCTGTACCCATATCGTATTCATGCAAACCAAAACATGCAAACTTAAAAACAGAAGAAAAATGAATAGATATAGATACTAGATACAACTACCATGGTGTCTAATAATTATCTTTCCTCGGTAATGGCACCAAAATGTTGGGAACCCTATATGCAAGTTAATTAAAGCCAACATATAGAGTGTTTAATATAAATTTTCAACCTAGGGAAGTATTTTATTTCAAAGATAATGTGAATTGTATATGCTTAAACACTAAGTAGCTGATGCTGTAAATGAATTATCCTACTTTCCTGTTCAGCCCAACTCATCCCAAGATCGACTTAATCTAATTTACCTTCTTAATAATGCAGAATCACAAATACCTTCTTACAATCCTTAATCTAGAAATGAGAGGTTCAGAAAATAAACATCTAGATTTACTTTTGTAGAAAGTTAAATCCTAAATTACCTGGCCATCTAAATATCCATTATAACTATCTCTATCCAACTTGATCTATAATTTAGAAATGCAGAAATTGAGCTTCAACAATTGTAACTACAAATGGACTTAATTAACAAGACTTAAGAAAGACATCAATTGAAAGAAACTAAGGATGAGATTGGCTGTTTCAGCTAGCACACATTTTGCATAAGGGAAATTTTTCTACATAGTCGATAGTCACACCACTTTGCCGCAGCTCACAGGGAATGCAATTACTAATCGATTGAAGGAACACATAATAAATCATTACTGTTGCAGCTGTCAGAAAATAATAAATCTACTATAACATCCACACCACACAACAGAGGAAATAAATACCTAATTAACTCGGCAATCTCTATAGGAAGGCGGGCCTAGCCTTCAAACAGAGACGTCGAAAATTAACACATGTTAAATGCCGATATCAGAAGAATCTTTCTCCTTGTATTAAATAATAAAACTAAAGCTACAGTCTCTGTCACAACTTATACAATAAAATCAATTAATCTCCAACCCAAGGCTTGGAATAGTTCCCAGTATTTATACATTCACAATCACAACTTCTATCCACTGATATCAGGAAACCATGAAGATCTTTGATCGTCAGGCTGCCCCAATTACGATACGATGTTACAGCTATGGCAAGATAGAAGCACAAAATATAGGAAGGTTATTACTCGAGCCAGTAATGACAATAATGATCAATCTAGAATATTCTTCATCGGTTGTAGCTACCCTTGAGCAGTGGTGCACTGTTGGATCTAAATCTGTTGCATCCTGTTGCAGCCACCTTTGTACAGATTGCGTGGAATAGTAACCTTTGACTGCATCCTTCATGCAGAGATCGAATAGGTAGTGATTATCTTAGTAATGAATGTTCCTCTCTCTCTTGACTCATTCAGCCTGCTACACCTATATCCTTTACATCTCGAATTATCTTTGTAAAATCACCATATGTTAGCATAATTCAAGATATAGAGCCTTGATTACAACAATCATAAGTATTAATAAGATAAGACAATAATTAACCCTACCTGTATGAATTGAGGGATCAAGTGAAGGAAAATATCTGTTTGGTGTATATAATGGAGTAATATAAGGAAAAAAGGGATAGGTAAATGTGGTAAAAAATGGGTCATTTTTGGGCCCAACAACTGCAACTCTGTCTCAAATTCATTCCAGAATAGGAAGTATGTCCAGGGAACGTTCCTTCTTTACGGCAGTTCAAGAAAAATTAGCTTGAACAAGCCATGATGGGATAACCTGCCTGCAATATTGGTTGGCTTGGCTCTAACTTGATGATCCATTTTAGTCAGGATTTTGTAGAAGTAAAAAGGTAGGTTCAAGGGGCTCCTGCCAGTGAAATGATTCATTAGTTTGAAATGGTACATCATTAACCTATTGTACTTTTCCTCACAAGTTATGTAGACCAGAATTTCCTTCAACAGATGCTTCCATTTTTCCTCAAGCTAGGATGTAGGGATGCTCTACTTCCATACAATGTTTTGGTGCTCAGGTTTTAGGTAAGACCTAAATTCTACATTCTTTGTGATAGTGGTATTAAACCATATTTCTCCAATCCTTGGGAGCTCTGTCACTTCAGCTATCAGAGCTTCATCCACCTGGAATTCTTCTCTGCCAATCACTGCTTTTGATCCATCGAAGGTAAGATCAAAGGACTATGCTACTTGCTGATGAGATCCTTGTATCTTTTCACAAAACCTATGGCAGCATGAGTCCTTGAACAACTAACATACCTATGGGTGTGATTCAAGGTAGCCAATATCACCTAGTTCTTTTCTTAGGGCATGCCCTCCTCTCTTCATTTCCTGGAATGTTCTTTTACACCGGTAAAATTGAAAAGTAAAAGTTTGGAGAAGACAATTACAGCATGGGATTCAGGGAAGCTTGGCTCAGTGAGGGCACACACAAGGAAATAGAAATGAATTAATGAGGGGGGGGGGGTGTCCTGATTTTGAGGGATTTAACTGGAAATTGCGATTTGAAGAAGGTGATGGTGTATTTTGATGAGATGCACAAACTAGAAAGTGTAGGGAATGTAATCATTCAAACTGGAAACACAATGCTCATGGTAATTTAATCACAAACATGGGAAAGGTGTAGGGAAGAGAATTTTTGGGCTTAGATGGGTCACCTCAATTTCATAATGACCCCTCTTACGAACTCATGATTGACTACAGATCTTGTCTTTTTGGTGGTTAATGGCTTGATGGTGGTTCTTTTCATGCTGACAGTTCCTGAGTGTGATGGATGCACCAACCATTTTTAAATTTATTACGATTTCGGTGGCTAAAATAGACCCGAATTTTATTTCTAAGTTGCCGAAAGATGGGATATTCGATGGCTAATGAATAGTTGAGATGTTCTCCTAAGCCACCGAAAGCTGAGCTTTAATTTTTATATTAGAAAAATAGAGTCCAAGGAGTTTCATACTTTATTAAACACTCAGAGATCTCACAATCTTCCTCAAATTCTTCAAATTTTTTTTTGACTTCCTATCACTACACAAAATAAATTTTCTAATTCAAATTTATTGAGGACTAATTTATTTAGGAGATAACATCTGGTTCCTACTCGAGGATGGAAACCTCCCTGTGAGGTTCTAAGAACCACAGACCAAATGCCTTTCCTTAAAAGCAAATATTAAACCTATCTTCTAGTGTTCCATTGGGCATGGAGTTATTTCGCAAAAACAAAAACAAAAATGATATTTACAATGACAAGGATTTGAAGCCTTAGATGAAATAGAGTTTCAAAAATCACCCATTGACTGAGCCATAGAACATATCCTCACCTTCAAGACTTTGCAGTTTGAAAGTGTTTTTCTATTGCACTTGATTTATCACAAAAGGTCCTATCCATAGAGAATCAAATTCACTGTGCTTTCCCTTGTCTTTCCTGACAACATCCCATTTCACAACCCAGTCTCCAACCTGAAAATTGTACACCTTTGTGTTCTTGTCAAAAATAATTTTTATCTTCTTTTTGTGAGCTTTTGACTTCTCCACCAACTGTTCTGTGACTTGCTGTAGCTCAACCAAATCAAGCATTCTTCTTACCATGTCATTTGGTTCATCCTGTTCTTCCTGAAAGAACTTTGCTACTGGTAGAACCAGCTGAATGGGGAAAATAGCATCAGTACCATAAACAAAATTAAAAGCATAATTCCCTATGGATTTTTTGTTGGTCACTCTGTCATCCCAAAGAGAAAACTTTAGCTTAGAATCCCAGCTCTTCTAATTCATCTCCAATAGTTTTCTGATGATTCTAACTAGGCTCTTATTGGATGACTCAAGAAGGACATTTCCTTGAGGTTAATAGGAAGTAGAATGCACCAATTGAATGCCCATTGAATCACACATGTTAACCAATGCATCGAATTTAAAAGCTAGTGTATTATCAGTCACTAACAAGGATAATTTTAGTGGTGAAATTTATCCCATGGGCTATTTTTAGGGGTTTTTTTGCAAAACCCGATTCACTATTTTGCAATTTTTGAAGCCCTATTTTGCCCAATTTTGATGGGGTAAAATTTTTTCACCATAAAAAATGCCAATTTAATATAAAAATGATATAAAATCCTTGGAAATTAAAATATTTTTTGAAAAATATTGCCAAACATTTTATAGTTGGTGTTTTAAGAACTGGTAAGATTCGCCAACATTTATACACTTTTAAATAAGTATGGTTCCTTAAAATCATCCCTGGTCACTAGCCTTTCTGGGTAGCCAAATATGATAAACATGTTTTCATATAGAAACTTCATGATGACTTGGTGAGTGGCATTCCTTGTGGGGATTTCTTCTTTCCACTTGGTGAAATAATCAGTGGCTACTAGGATCCACTTGTGCTGACCACTTGATGAAGGATTAATCTCACTTATGAAATCAAGACCCCACTACTAGAAAGGGACATTCACTACAATAGGTCTAAGGGGAAAAGATCTGAGCTGCTGCTTTCCTATGAATCTTTGGCATTTGTCACAAGATTTTAGAAAGGTACACACATCATAGAAGAGAACAGGCCAATAGTACCCAACCCTTAGAATCTTGTGGGTTGTAGTATTCCAGTAATGGTGGCCTCCACATATGCTTGAATGGAATTGATGCATGACTTGAACTGACTCTTTTTTATGTAAATATATCAGCAAAATACCAGAAGGATATTTCCAATACAACATATTTTTAATTATGAAAAATTTAACAGACTTAAGATTAAGAGCCCATGATTTAGTCATGCTAAGATCAGGGGGGAATTCTCAATAATGCCTGAGTACCACTCACATGAAGCCAAATTCTCACCCACCTACTGACTGTCACGCTGCTCCCCTATTGCTACCTCTGTCTGCAAGTTTGTTGAACTTATACCAATGAGATTCATGCCTAGTAGATTGCAATTTTATTTATCCATAAGCTTCTCTAGGCCTTGTAATTTTACTATATTGGTGGGATTTACTTCTATGTCAAACTCAATCAGCTTTGCAATCCATTTGGCTCTCTTGCCATCAATGTCAAGCTGGGTGTTATCACTCCAGGAAAATCCTCTAGGTTGTAGCTCGAAGATGCCTGGTAACTTAAAATGTTTTTAGGGTTTTCTGATATAGATCAAGTCAGGTGACCTATATAACCTCCCACTCTCAAGACATGCATGAATATCACTCGATTACAAGGCTTTTAGTTACAACTTGTTCAGTAGTTTGGCAA
This sequence comes from Pseudotsuga menziesii, assembly GCA_001517045.1. Classification (NCBI taxonomy): domain Eukaryota; kingdom Viridiplantae; phylum Streptophyta; class Pinopsida; order Pinales; family Pinaceae; genus Pseudotsuga; species Pseudotsuga menziesii. The sequence goes on from LPNX010481350.1 coordinate 384,042, forward strand.
TAAGGTGCAGGGATGGAGAACTCATCAAGCTGGCAGACTTACGTATAAAACAGATGCATATAAATGGCTAAATCTTGACAAGGATGGTACTTATAAATCAAATCACATTAACTCACCAATAGGATGACAGCTATTAGCTATTAATCAACTTGAAAATCACCTAACTGCACATTCAGGCATAAGTATAGTAAAGATAAAGATGATGGTTGAACAACTCATAACAAAAGAGCTTACAATTAGAATAAACACGATGAGATGCTTGACAATAGAATAGGATTACAAATCCCCGAAGTTGAACCCTTATTATAAAATCAATCATGGGCTTTATAGCCTTCTACAAAAAATGACAGATCTTGAAACTTCGATCTGTTTTCACAAAAAATACTCAAAAGTGATAGTTTTTCAGATTAGGGTTTAAAACCCTAGCTAACTATTTCTCTATCTATTATGAAGATCTAGTTCACTTAGTGAATACTAAATAACTACCATAGTTGGCGATAATCACCACTGCTAGTTCAGTGTGAAATTGTCGCCAACATCCAGTGAGTCGGTGGTTCACTGAAGTGACCTTTCTTGTTTAATCCGTCAAAATTTTCTACCTTGTCGTTGTGGTTGCCAATCGAAATCTCTGACCTCTAACCTTCGGCATCCCAAGACTCAATGCTTCCACACTGTCAGTGCCTCAAATGACCAATCTTCTCAGCATCGGCGATCGAAACCCCAAGACTGAACGTATCATAGCTTTCAACCACTAGCTTGTCGACGACCAGAAGGTGTACTCACTAATTTGTTGAAACTTCTTATCTGAACACTGCCACAGTGTTGGTGCCTCAACTGACTAACGTCGTGGTAGTTTTTTCATTGACAATAGAAAAATATTTTCTCTAGCCCATCAGCGCTCCAACCCTGAACGTATCGGTGCTTTCCATCACTAGCTCATCGACGATCGAAAGTTCTATCTTCTAGCCCATCGGCACCCCAAGTATCAATGCTGCTACTATTTCGGAGGTGAAACAAACTAATGTTATCAGCCTCAGCAATCAGAAGCTCTTTCCTCTAGCCCATCGGAACTTTAAACCACTAGCTTCGCGCTCATAAATCGCAAGCTCAAGCCACTAACCATCAGCACTTTAAACCACTAACCATCGGAAATTTAAACCACCATATTATCCACAGTGGTGGTACCATAGCTGACTAAAACTCCAAAATGTCAGTGTAATAGAGGACTACACCTCCGATCACTATTTAAAAATGTTTCGATGGAAGTAAAAAAATTAGCAATACGCCTAACCACCGAAGGGGTTTTCCACCTTTTATTTATCTTCCAACTTTCGGTGGCTAATGAGATGTTTTGATCCTCGCCCAAGCCACCAAAAGCTACAAATTGTGAAATTTTTACCCAAATCAAAAAATAGATGCTTTCAAATTGTCAGTGATATTCATATCCTTCATTGCATGAGTTAAATCTTCATACTATCTGTTATCTCTCAAGGAAACTCCTCTAGGTTGTAGCTTGAGGATGCCTCGTAACTTAAAATGTTTTTTTATGGTTCTCTGATATGGATCAAGCTAGATAACCTATATAACCTCTCACTCTCAAGACATGCACAAAGCTCACTCAATTACAAGGGTTTTAGTTACAACTTGTTCAGTAGTTTGACAAAAAGGTGCAGGGATGGAGAACTCATCAAGCTGGCAGACTTACATGCAAAATAGATGCATACAAATGGCTAAATACTGACAAGGATGGTACTTATAAATAAAATCACATTAACTCACCAATAGGATGACAACTATTAGCTATTAATCAACTTGAAAATCACCTAAATGCACATTCATACATAAGTACAGTAAAGATGAAGACGATGGCTAAACAAATCCCAATAAAAGAGCTTATATATGTAATAAACCAGATGAGACGCGTGATAGTAGAATAGGCTTGTAAATCACCAGAGTCAAACCTTTATTAATAAATTAATCATGGGTTTTATATCCTTCTACAAAAATCATAGATCCTGAAAATCTGATCCGTTTACACTAAAAAATACTTGCAAGCAATAGTTTTTCCAGATTAGGGCTTCAAACCCTTGCTAACTATTTGTCTATCTATTGTGAATATCTAGTTCACTGAGTGATCTTTTAATGACTGAAGTGGTCACTGATAATCACCACTGCTGGTTCAGTGTGAAATTGCCGCCAACAGCCAATGTCTCGGCATTTAACTGAAGTGATTTTTCTTGTTTAATCCGTTGGATTTCCTATCTTGTTATCACAGTCACTGATCGGAATATTTTTAGTTTAGCCCATCGGTGCTCCAAGTCTCAATGCTGTTGCATTGTTGGTGCCTTAAATTACTAGCATCATGACGGCTTCTTCATCGACGATCGACAGCTTTTTCCTTTATCCCATCGGTGCTCCAAATCTCAATGTTGGCGCTCTCCATCACTAGCTCATCGATGATTAGGAGCTGAAATAACTAATGTATCAAAACCTTTTATCTAAACGTTGTCGTAGTTTTGGAGGTGAAATGAACTAATTTTATTGCTGCCAGAATTTGATTGATGACGTTTGAATCGAAGCTTTAGTCCTATGTGCCATCGACACTGCAGAGGAGCTTCATTGTAAACGTGTTGATCCATAGTCTGTATGTCTTTCGATCACCGATGATCTTCTATTTTCACGCTATCGGAATGATTCTTGTCATTTATCAAAGCTTTAGTCTTCTATGCCACCAACGCTGTGGAGGAGCTTTATTGTGAACTTGTCGATTCGTAGTCTGTATGTCTCCCATCGTTACGGCTCCTTATTGAACTATCTCACCAATGGTTAGGTCTTAGAACCTCCGATCGTCAATGTTTTCATCTGGTCACGGAATCCGTAGTCTAGATTTATTCCACCGTTGTGGCTCCTTAGTGGACTATTTCACCAATGGTTAGTCCTTAGAACCTCTGATCACCAAAATGTTCATCTAATCGTGGAACCCGTAGTCTGCCGGTGGCTAATGAGATGTTCAAATCCTTTCCCAAGCCATCGAATCTACAACTTTGTGAAATTTTTTTATCAACCATAGAGACTTTCAAACTGTTAGTGACATTCATATTCATCATTGCATGAATGAAATTCTTCATATGAAAATAAATTATATTGGGAGATAACATCTGGCTCCTACTTGGGGATGGGAACCTCCTAGTGAAATCCCAAGAACCCCATACCAAAATGCCTTTCCCTAAAAGAAACTAAGTAACTTAACACTATTCTTTATTGTTCCATTGGGAATGGAGTCTTATTCTGAAAGTAGAACAACCTACTATCTACTAATTTACAATCATAAGTCCTTGAGCCTCAAATAAAATAAATTGAGTTTCAGGAACCGCCCATTTACCGAGCCATCGAATACCTCTTCACCTTCCAGATTTTGCAATTTGAAGGTTTTATTCTCCTATACCTGGTCTATAACAAAAGGGCCAATCCACAAAGAGTCAAATTTTCCATGTTTCCCCTTGTCCTATTTGACAGCATCCCACTTGAGGACCCAATCTCTGACTTGGAAGTTGTCGGCCTTTGCTCTTTTGTCAAACATGCCCTTTATCCTCTGTTGATGAGCCTATGATTTTCCTACAACTTGCTCCCTGATCTACTGTAACTCCACCAAATCCATCATCCTTCTCATCATATCATTTGGTTCATCTTCCTCTTCCCAGAAGAAATTTTCCAATGGAAGGATGAGCTGGATAGGAAAGATGGCCTCAGTGCCATAAACTAACTTGAATGGAGAAGTCCCTATGGATATTTTGTCTATTACCCTATCATCCGATAAAGCAAACTTAAGTTTTGAATCCCAGCTTTTATGATTTGTCTCTAGCATTTTCCTAATGATTCTGACTAAGCTTTTGTTAGATGACTCAACTAGGCCATTGCCTTATGGGTAATAGGATGTGGAGTGCACCATTTGAATACCCATTGATTCACACATTTTAACTAATGCCCCAGCCTTAAAAGCTGGTGCATTATCAGTCACTAACCTTACTGTGCAACCAAACCTGTTGAAGATGTTCTCATATAAAAATATCATGATGACTTGGTGAGTGGCATTTATGGTGGGTACTACTTCTATCCATTTGGTAAAGTAGTCAGTGGCTACTAAGATCCATTTATGTTTTCGAATAGTAGATGGATTGATTTCACCTATGAAATATAGACCCCATTGCTAGAAAGGCCCATTCACTGTAACAAGCCTAAGGGGCAAAAATTTGAGCTGCTGCTTCCCTATAAATATTTGACATTGGTCATAGGCCCTTACAAAAGTGCATACATCAGCAAAGAAGACTTGCCAATAGTATCATGCTTTTAAGATCTTATGGGCTGTGGTTTTCCAGTAGTGGTGGCCTCCACATGTACTGGAATGAAAGTGATGCATGACCTAATCTGCTTCCTCTTTATCTAGACACCTTAACAAAATCCTAGACTGACCCTTCCAGTACAGCAGTTTGTCAATTATGAAAAAATTAACAGATTTCAACTTAAGAGCTCATGCTTGGTTAGGAGCGAGATTAGGAGAAACTTCTAATTTAAGCAAAAATTGAATGATGCCTGAGTACCACTGACATGAAGATATGTTCTCAGCTACTGGTGGACTATTATTCTGATCTTGATTTACTTGTGTTTCAGCTACTACCATAGTCTGCACCTTTTCTGATCTGACACATGTGAAATTTATTCCCATCAGTTCACAGTTTTCTTTGGCCAGACCTAATCCCTTTACCACCTTGGTGGGTTTCACCTCTACATCAAACTCAATGAGTTTGGCAAACCACTTAGCTCTCTTCCCATCAATGTCAGGCTGAGTCAAAACATGCTTCACAGCCACTGAAGGGACATATGTAATGACCTTTGCAATGGGAATATAGATTCTGGAAGTCTTCAAAGATTTTATGAGAGCATAAGCTTGCTTTTCAATTGGCTCATACTTCAGCTCGGCATCTCTCAGGGTTCTGCTGAAGAAAGCAATTGGATGATCAAGACCTTCATCATTTTTTTCTAATAGTACAGCTGGCACTGTGTCATAAGATGCAAAAGAGAAAATGTAAAAACCCTTGGTGTAGTCGGGACTAATCAGGGTTGGGGCCTCCATGATGCTTTCTTAATGTCTTCAAAATAATTTTTTTCTTTGTCAGCCCACTTCATTTATGCATCCTTTTTTAGCATGACTGTATGCTTTACCAGCTTGTAGATAATTGGAATGAACCTTCTGACAAATTTTATCTTTCCTAAAAAGGACTAAATGTCTCTTTTTGACCTTGGTATTGACAATTTTTGGATTGCTTCCACCCTCATCGGATCAATCTTTACACCTTCAGCTGAGACTATGTGACCTAGGAGCTTTCCTTCACCGAGTGCAAACTAGGACTTCTTAGGGTTCAGTGATATTCCATACCTTCTGCACTTCAGAAATGCCTTCCTTAGATGCTGCAAGTGGTCATGATGGCTGTGAGAGTAAACTGTTAAGTCATCCAAATATATCAGCACAAAATTATCTTTTAGCCCTACAAAATCTAGGTCCATAGCTCTCTGAAGAGTAGCCCCAGTGTTCATTATCCCAAATGGCATTTTAGCATACATGAAGGTGCCCCAAGGGGTGGTAAAGGCACTCTTGTCCTAGTCATCTGGGTGCACAGCAACTTGGTTGTATCCAGAGAAGCCATCAAGGAAGGAAATGACCATAGCCCCCAATATTTTCTGCAGTAGATGTTCCATCTTGGGCAGTGGATAGTTGTCATTTTTGGAACACTTGTTTAGGTTTCTAAAATCTATGAACAACCTAATTTCTCCATTTTTCTTTCTTACCACTACTAGATTTGCAATCCACTTGGATTAATTGAGGGGAATTATGATCTTGGATTTGGGGAGCTTGTGGATCTCTTTCTCAATCACTGGTAATAGAAGAGGGCTGATGGGTCTTAGCTTTTGTTAGAAAGGAATGGTGTCCTTCTCCAAAGGAAGCTTGTGCTAGATGATGTTGGTGTCATATGTTTTTAGGTCACTATACTCCCATGCAAAGACATCAGCAAACTCTTTTATCAAGCTGCAATATTTAGACTTCTATTTAGTAGTTATCCCAGCGGATAGATTTATCAGTTTTGGATGGATCTGGCTGCCAATGTTTTTCTCTTGGATAGCAGGATCTAGCTCCCTTTTGGTAGTCTTGAAAGGGATGTCATTGTGATCAAACAGTTCTTCCAGTGGTACTAGACCTCGAGGTATGTAGTCATTGGGAAATTGGACAATATCGTGCTTAGTCACTTTATCTTTTAACTTGATCTTCTTGGATTCCTCTAGGTTAATGTTTTCTTGGTGTATGTGTATGTCAGAGAATTCATCCACTAACTCAAGGAATTTACTAAGCTCCCCATCATTTTCAAACACCCTCCAAAATTTTACATTGTCTAGAAGAGAGGGTCTATACTTGACTTGCACATCATAGCCGAGCTTAAGGGGTAAAGGGGGAACAAAAAGACTTGCAGAGATGGCCAAGGAATCATCTAGGTGATTCAAATCCCCAGGAATATATGACTGTTCAAAAACATAAAGGAGTCTCTGAGTTTCCATACCTCGTCACTGTAGGCCTTCAATCTGATATTTTTCGTATCAAAAGTGTTGTTGACCTGCTATATGATGAGGTCTGCGTCCCCAAAAATATTCACGCACATGATCCCCATCTCCTTGGCTGCTTTAACTCCTGGAAGCAAGGCTTCATATTCTGCTATGTTGTTTATGGTTTTGAAATCGAGCTTATAAGACAGGTGAATGCTTTCCTTAGAGGGGGAGATCAACATGACACCCATGCCTGCTGAGCTTTGAGCGCTAGCCCCATCGAAATACATGGTCCAGATTGTTGTTGTGACTTCTTCAGGATGCGGACAGGTGGGCTCAGTTAGATGAATTGATGTCTGCTGACTATCATCTATTTGCAAGATGCAAGACCCAAAATTGGTGTCCACCACATAGATGGGGTGATTTACTGAGCGGCTCTCCTTGCTTATAATGTATGCTAGCTGATTTTTCTCGTATAACCTCTTAGTCTCCCCTCCAAACATGGGAATCGTGGCATATGTGAGATCCATCTGAAGGGTGTCGCCTAATCTTTTGCTCCATGACCAAGATAGCAAGAGGCCAAATTTTGGAGGAATATCGGCCACCACGATGTCCATCATTATGATTTTAGAAGGTAGCTGAGTTAATTTTACAACAAGGTATTTGATGATTCCCAAGCACTTGACCTTTCTAGATTCAAAGGAGAATAAATCATAGTAGGGATTGGTGATGCTGAGGCCAATCTCATCCATCATAGCCTTTGGAATTAGGTTATGAGAGGCTCCTGAATCCAACAGACAGTTATGGAGGATTTTATCATGGATGTTCAAGGATATATAGAATGGTGGGGAGGATTCCTTTAGGTCTTCGATCACAGGGCCCAGGGTTACAACAGGCTTGTCATCTTCCACACAAAGTCAGTGCCAATGTGCACCTTGGATTGAAGGGAATTTAGAATGGAGGTTTTAAATGCATCATTTGTCATCAACTCAATTAAAGGGAAAGGGATTTTCAATTTTTGAATTTTAGACTCAAGGTTGAAGGAATAATGTAGCCTATCTAGAAAATTTACCTCATGAGCTATAGGTTTGAGTTGGGCTTGATCAAGTGTGGCTGAAGGTGCTAGTTTATGCAATGCTTTGGATGGAACAAACACTTTCTTTGGTAAAACAACAACCTTTATAGCAGGTGCAGCCGGCTGCTTGACATGCATAGAATTCTTCTTGAGGGGAGAAACCAACCTAGACCTCATTTGGTAACCTCCTTGACCATCATCTTGATAGACATCCTCTTCAGCGATTTGCTCATCAATCAGGGCTTCTTCATATTCTGCCTGGGTCAGAAAAGAATAGTCCACCTCATCCTCCACGCAGTGGATATTGTCTTCAGCTTATCCTTATTCTTTAATGAATTTTGGCTCTTCTTCTAATACAACGTTTTGAAATAGAGCTCTTATCCTTTGGTATTCCCCTTGATTTCTCTCTCTTCTGAGAATTTGAATAGGGGGATTTCCTCTTCTATAAGGAACAAAATTTGGATATTGAGGAGCAAAGTCACATGGCCCCTTACCTCTCACTGAAAGATGTCCTTGGTCCTTCAATTTAGACATTTAAACAGTCAAGTTATCTAAAAGTTTGGTCATTTTTTCAATCTTTTTCTCTGATGCAGGAGCCCCACTATAGTCTGTTGGCTACTTTCTCCTGTCTACCTTCCCTTTGACCTTCTGAGATGCCAGAATGTTTGACACTACCTCTAGGGCAGCATCCTGCATGAGTGCTAAGGAGGCATACCTCCTTTCTCTAAGAAGTAGGTAGAATTCAAGGTCAAAGGAATTTTCATAAGTTATCATAGCTGAGGTACGGGTGGGCTTAATCTTAGTGGGGATCTTGCTGTACATGTTGTTGAATCTCTTGGTAAAGTTTGAGACAGACTCCCCATTTTCTCTTTTAAATCTGCTGAACTCTGTGATGTAGTAGAAGTGGTCTCTCCTCTCTCCCCAATTCTTTAGGAAAATGTCATCTAGGGCCTCTATGCCTGCCACTGACCCAGCAGGTAGTTCCTTAAACCACTTTCTAGCCTGGCCATCCAGGCTTTGCACAAAAACCCTGGTCCATACATCTTCTTATTCTATATTTATATTTTCAACATAGCTATAAAAATCCTCTAGATGTTCTTCAGCAGTGAAATCCCCTTCCCCTGTAAACTTAGGCATATACTTGAGGTAATCCCCAATAGGCATGGCTACGAGAGGATTTGGAAAAACTAGGGGTGCATACCTAGCTACGAGGATCCTTTCCATCTTGGGCAATTAAGGGGTAGCCATATTGGAAATGGGTATGGAGAGGGATGTGGAAGGTAGCATTGATGAGGATATTTGCTGAGAAGGTGGTGGTATACTTATCCTAGTGGAGTCACTAGGGATTGGATCTTCACAAGCAACAGTGCTTGAAGATGCCCAAGCCCTAGATTTTTTTGATGTATCTAAAAATTTCTGGGAATTAAGAATTTTAGTAGAAGAAATAACAGCAGAAAGATTTCTTGAAATACCTGATGTAGCTTTCTATGCAACATTGCTGGTCTGTCTTGGTAAAGCCCTAGCTTTCCTCAATATTTCTTCTGAATCTGAAACGGGTGTTGCTAGTGGCCCCTTTGGGTTTTCTCTGGTACTTGGTCTTCTTGAAGCCACTGTATATCAATGGAGTTTCCAGATATATTATTACAACCGTAATAATGTCCAATCCTTGTCTATCATCAAAGCACAGATCTATGTCGTCTCCCAGGGAAGCTAAGATTTAATCTCCTCTCCTCGGAAACGGCGCCACTTTGTTATCTCTCCAGGAAACTCCTCTAGGTTGTAGCTCAAGGATGATTGGTAACTTAAAATGTTTTTATAGGGTTTTTTTATATGGATCAAGATGGATAACCTATATAACCTCTCACTCTCAAGACATGCATGAAGCTCACTCAATTATAAGGATTTTAGTTACAACTTGTTCAGTAGCTTGACAAAAAGGTGCAGGGATGGAGAACTCATGAAGCTGGCGGACTTACATGCAAAACAGATGCATACAAATGGCTAAATCCTAACAAGGATGGTACTTATAAATCAAATCACATTAAATCACCAATAGGATGACAACTATTAGCTATTAATCAACTTGAAAATCACCTAAATGCACATTGAGGCATAAGTATAGTAAAGATGAAGACGATGGATGAACAAATCACAACAAAAGAGATTATATATAGAATAAACCAGATGAGATGCATGATAGTAGAACAGGATCATAAATCCCCGGATTTATGTCCATGGCCCTTTGAAAGGTGGCCCAAACTTTCATCGGCCCAAATTGCATCTTGGCATACATGAAGGTACCCCAAGGAGTGGTAAAAGATATTTTTTCTTGATCATTAGGGTGTACAGAAACTTAATTATAGCCAGAGAATCCATCTAGAAATGACATAACACTAGCTCCTGAAATTCTTTGCAACAGATGCTCCATCTTGGGTAAGGGGTAGTTGTCTTTCTTGGAGCATTTATTTATGTTTCTAAAATCGACACATAAACTGATTTCACCATTTTTCTTCCTTCTTAACACTAAATTTGCAATCCATTTAGAATTCCTCAATGGGATTATGATTTTTGCATCTAGGAGCTTTTTTATTTTCTTCTCAATCACATGCAATAAGAGAGGGCTAATAGGCCTTAACCTCTATTTGAAAGGGATGGTGTCCTCTTCCAAGGGAATTCTATGTTGGATGATGTATGTATCATATGTTTTCAGATCACTATATTCCAAAGAAAATATGTCAGCAAATTCTTTCATAAGACTGCAAAATTATGACTTCTGATCAGGAGTCAACTTAGAGGACAAATTTATGAATTTTGGATGACCTTGGCTACCTATATTGTTCTCATGGATAGCGGAGTCTTTCTCCCTTTTTATAGGTTTGAAGGGGACATCATTATGTTCAAATATCTCTTCAAGAGGTACTAGACCCCAAGGTATATGATGGCTTGGAAACTAAAATATTGTGGTTTCCCATTTTCTCTTTTAATTTAGGCCTCTGGGATTCATCGACATTTAGGTTTTCTTGGTCAATATGCATATCAGAAAATTCATCAACGACATGGAGGAATTTACTAAGTTCATCATCATTATCAAAGAATTTCCAAAATTTAAAATTATTAGGTAGGGATGGCCAGTACTTGAATTGGATTTCATAGTTCAATTTAAGAGGCATAGGAGGAATGAACATACTGGAAAAGATAGCCAGGGAATCAGCTAAATGGTTCATAGTTCTAGGTATATAGGAAATGTCAAAAAACATGAAAGAATCCCTAAGTTACCATACCTCATCTCTATATGCCTTTAGCCTGACATTCTTTGCTTTAAAAGTACTATTGACCTACTATATGATGAGATCTGCATCTCCAAATAGATTCAGGAACATGATTCCCATCTCCTTAGCAGCCTTTACTCAATACCAAATCCTCATACTATGCTATATTGTTAGTAGTCTCGAAATCAAGCTTGTAATACAAATTAATAGTCTCCTTTTAAGGAGAAATCAAAACTACACCTGCACCTGCTGAGGCTTGAGCACTAGTCCCTTAAACACACATGCTCCAGACAGAGGTAGTTACTTCCTCAGGTTGCTGATAGGTAGGATTTGTGAGATACATATGTACTGGCTGAGAATCATCTATTTTCAGAATACATGCCTTGAGTTCTATGTCCACTGCATAGATGGGATGATTTATAGAATTCTTTGCATTACTGATGATGTAGGTAAACTAATTTTCTCTATAAAGTCTCTTGGTTTCTCCTCCAAACATCAGGATTGTAGTGTAGGTAAGATCGATATGTAGGGTACCACCTAGCCTTTTACTCCATGAATGAGGAAAGAGGAGGCCAAACTTGGGTTGGATATCAGCAACTACTATATCCATCACTACGCTTTTTGAAGGCAGCTGGGAGAGGTGTATGACAAGGTCTTTTATGAGACCTAGGCATTTGAATTTCCTAGAGTAAAAAGAGAAATGATCATGGTATGTTTTTGTGATGTCGATCCTAATCTCATCTAGTACTACCTTTGGCATAAGATTGTGTGATGCTCTTGAGTCAAGCAAACAATTGTGAAGGATCTTGTTATGGATGTTCAAGGATATAAATAAGGGTGGAAAAGACTCATCTAGTTCTTCAACCATAGGACCTAGGTTTACTATGAGCTTGTCATCTTGCAAGTTCACGAAGTCAACATCTATGGGTTTCCTTGGTTGAAGAGATTTCAGTATAGATGACTTAAAGGAATCATTCTTTATAAGATCTATCAAGGGAAAAGGGATTTTAAATTTCTGAATTTATGATTCAAGATTGAAAGAATAGGACAGCTTGTCAGAAATTCTTACGTCTTGTGATAGAGCTTTAAGCTGGATAGGATCATGGGCTGATGGCTGCAATGGCTTTTGCTGTTGCTTTGGAGGAGCATCCATATTTTTTGTAGTAGAAGCAATATTTTTAACATGAGGAGAAGAATTCTTTATAGGGACAAGACTCTTCTTTCTAGGATCAACAATCTTGGACCTCAAATTATACCTCCTTGATCATCTTCCTGATACAAGGATTCTTTAGTGATCTGCTCATTCATGAGGGATTTCTCATAATCTGATTGTATCAAGAAAGAGATATCAACTTCATCTTCCATGCAATTGATATTTTCTTCTGCTTCTCCTTCTCCTTAAGCAAACTCTTCTTCTTCTTCTAACACCACATTTTGGAAAAGAGATTTGATTCTTTGTTCCTCAGCTAGATTCCTATAACTTTGGAGGATCTGAGCCTGTGGGTTGTTCCTTCTATAAGGGAAAATATTACAGTTTCTGGCAGTAAAGTCATTTTTTCCTTTTCCTCTTACAGGTAATTGACCTCGATATTGAAGTTTATACATCTCAGCTGTTAAGTTGTCCAACATCTTGGCCATTTTTTCCATTCTATTCTCTGATGAAGAAGTACCTAAAGGATCTGAAGATTGCTTCTTCTTGTCCATTTTTCCCTTAATTTTCTAAGATGCAATGATATTAGACTCAACCTCAAGAGAAACATATTGCATGAGTGACAAAGAAGCAGATCTCCTTTCCTTGAGAAGAATACAGAAATTGGAATCAAAAATATTTGCATAAGTGCTTTGGGCTGAAGTATCTGTAAGTTTGATCTCAGAAGGGATCTTACTGAACATTTTGTTAAATATTTTTTGTGAAATTTGAAATAGACTCACCATTCTCTCTCCTCAAATTGCTAAATTTTGTGATACAGTAAAGGTGGTCCCTTCTTTCTCCCCAGTGCTTCAAAAATATGTCATCTAGAGCTTCAATGCCAGCTATTGATCCATCAAGTTAATATTTGAGCCATTTCCTAACCTGACCATCTAAACTCTACACAAAAACCTTAGTCCACACATCCTCTTATTCAATGTTTATATTATGTGCATAACTATAAAATGCCTCTAAATGTTCTTCAACTATAAAATCTCCCTCCCTAGTAAACTTATCCATATATTTTAGATAATCTCCAGTAGGAATAGTAGAAAGGGGGTTAGGAAAATTTACAGGAGCATATCTGGCAACGAGGATCCTTTCCATCTTAGTCAGAGGGGTAGCCATATTGGATGTGGGTATGGAAGAAGCAGAAGAAGTTGTTGCTGGTGTGGGTGGTATCTGAGGAAGTATATGTGGTATATATACCCTAGTTGAGTTTCTAGGAATTGGATCTACACAAGCAAAAGTGCTTGAAGATTCCCCAACCTTCAAATTTTCTGATTCACTTATAAATTTCTGAGAACTAGATGCTTTAGTAAGAATATTTAAAGGGAGGCCTATTTGATACAACAGAAGATATACCTCTGGAAGTACCTGATGTAGCTCCCCTTGTAGATATGGAAGTCTATCTTTGTGAAGCTCTTCCTCTCCTTATAATATTTTCAGGATCTAAAACAGGTGTCATTGGTGGCCTTTGAGTATTTTCTCTAGTACTTGGTCTTCTCAAAGCCACCATATTCCAATGGAGTCACCAGATAAATGATTACAACCAAAACAGTGTCCATACTTTGTCTATATACAAATTTGGATCTCTGTCGTTCCCCAAGGAAGCTGAGCTTCAATATCTTCTCCCCGGTAATGGCGCCAATTTGTTAACTCTCCAAGAAACTCTTCTAGGTTGTAGCTCGAAGATGCCTGGTAACTTTATTATTTTTTTAATGATGGGTAATATGGATCAAGTTGGATGAATTAATAAAAAATAACTCATTCAAAACATGCATAAAAACACTCAGATAGATAAGGCTTTTAACCATTGATGTTCAAAGAGTTGATAACGGGTGGATGTATGAAAAATTCTTATCATACTAGCAGACTCATAAGCAAAGAATATATGAATGGCTAATCATAATAAGTAAATGATACTTGCTATTCAATTCATCAATACGAAGATAGGATGACAACTACCTAGCATTAGACAAATAGAACAAACATGAATAAAATATCCAAGTGCAAGTACAGAAAGGTAGAAAATGAGATCCAAACATAAATGACAAAAGAAGCTTATATTACTGGCATGAAATGGGAAGTCTAAGACTACAAGAGTGAAAAAATCTCCAAAGTCGAACCTTTTACTCTATAGTGGTCATAGGATTTATAGCCTTTACAAAATTTATTCCAGATCCAAAAAAACTGGATCCTATTTACTAAAAATAGATAGTCATAAATATTTTCTAAAAAATAGGAAAATATCACATCTTGATTGTCAATCTCCCTATCTCCAGAAAATATGCTTTTCTGCACTATTCTGCACTTTTGGTGGCTAGGGAAGCAAACCTCTAGGCCTATAAGCTGTCAAAAGCTCTGTTTTCGGTGGCTAATGAACAACTGCGGTGTTCTCCTCACGTTCTCCTAAGCCACCAAAAAGCCTTTTTTTTTTAATTGAAAGCTTTGTTTTTGGTGGCTAATGAACAGCTATGGTGTTCTCCGGCTAGGCCACCAAAAAGCCTGTTTTTTTTAAATTTAAACAAAATTTCCATCACACTTTAACCTAATTCTTTAGAGCTTCAATGCTGACCCTTTGGTGTCTCTGAAACTTGTATAGGGTTTGGCATGGCAACAGCATCACAGGATGCCTCTGGATCACAAATACTCATTGCTACCTTTGCTAGGGTTTCCAGCTTCTAGTGTGCTTTAGACTGAGGGCCCGAATTCCTTGTTTGCAACTTTGACAACCTGACTTTCCTATAGAGCCTAGTGTTTTCTTTCATTAACCTGAGATTAATTTCCTCCATCTTGGTATACTTCCTTTTTATTTCCTGAATAGAGTCATACAATTCAACATTCCTTTTGGTTAATATTCCATTGGTTCTTTTGATTTCTCTCTCCATATCTTCTAGTTCATACACCTACCTTAGCAGCTGGTTAATCTTCTTGGATCTAGGTTTGCTATATGAAGCCTCTGCAACTGGTTCACCTTGATCCTCCTTTGGTGTAGGTGAGGGAAGATCCTCATGCCCTACTGCAACCTGATTTGCTAGGTTAGTTCCATGTTCTTCTTCATCCTCAGAATCAATGTAAGGTAGGTTGAGGACATTCTTGTCTTGTGCTGAAGCCTCCTTTTTCTCTGTCTTCTCACTAAAATCTAGGTTCCTTTTGGTCTTCTTAGTCTTAGAAGATCGAGAGGCTTGATCAATTACAATTGGAGAGATGGCCCTCCTCTTCCTCTTACAACTTTTGGGAGTGGAGGAATTCTTTGAAGAAGACTTCCTTTTGTCCTCTGGTTGCAACATTGTCTCAAATTTGTCCCAGAATAGGAAGTATGTCCAGGAAACATTCCTTTTTTGCAGCAGTTCAAGAACAATTAGCTTGATCAAGCCATGATGGGATAACTTTCCTACAATCTTGGTTGGCTTGGCTCTAACTTGATGAGCCATTTTAGTCAAGATTTTGTAGAATTAAAAAGGTAGGTTCAAGGGGCTCCTGCCAGTGAAACGATTCATTAATTTGAAATGGTATATCATTACCCTATTGTACCTTCCCTCACAAGTTATGTAGACCAGAATTGCCTTCAATAGGTGCTGCCATTTTTCCTCAAGCCAGAATGTAGGGATGCTCTTCTTCCATACAATGTTTTTGTGCTCACGTTTCAGGTAAGACCTGAATTCTACATTCTTTGTGATAGTGGTCTTAAACCAGCTTTCTCTAGTCCTTGGGAGCTCTGTCACTTTAGCTATGAGAGCTTCATCCACCTAGAATTATTCTCTTCCAATCACTGCTTTTGAGCCATCAAAGGTGAGAGAAAAGGCCTCTGCTACTTATTAATGAGATCCTTGGATATTTTCACAAAACCTATAGCAGCCTGAGTCCTTGAAAATATGGCATACCTTTGGGTGTGATTTAAGGTAGCCAATATCACCCAGTTCATTTCTTAGGGAAGGTCCTCCTCTCTTCATTTCCTGGATTGTTCTTCTACACCTACAAATTTGAAAATTGAAATTTTGGAGAAGACAATTACACCACAGGATTCAGGGAAGCTTGGCTCAGTGAGGGCACATGCAAGGAAAGAGAAATGAATTAAGTAGGGGGGGATCCTAATTTTGAGGGATTTAACCGACAGTTGTGATTTGAAAAAGATGATGGTGTAGTTTGATGAGACCCACAAACTAGCAAGTGTAGGGAATGTAATCATTCAAACTGGAAACACAATGCTCATGGTAATTCAATCACAGACATGGGACAGGTGCAGGGAAGAGAGGGTTTGGGCTTAGATGGGTCAACTCAATTTCATAATGACCCCTCTTACCAACTCATGATTGACTATAGATCCTATCTTTTTGGTGGTTAATGGCTTGATGGTGGCACTTTTCATGTTGAAAGTTGATAACTTTGATGGATGCGCCAACCTTTTTTAACTTCATTATGATTTCAGTGGCTAAAATAGCCCCGAATTATATTTCTAAGCTGGCAAAAGCTGGGCTTTTTGGTGGCTAATGAATAGTTGAGATGTTTGCCTAAGCCACCAAAAGCTGAGCTTTGATTTTTTTATTAGAAAACAGAGTCCAAGGATTTTCAGACTCTATTAGACACTCAAAACTCTCACAATGAGCCTCAAATTTTTCAAATTTTTTTTTGACTTCCTATCACTACACAAAATAATTTTTCGAAGTCTAATTTATTGAGGACTAATTGATTTAGGAGATAACAAGTAGCTTTCTGGAATTCATGTATGGAAGCCTTAAGTTCTAATGACAGGATTGCAGGCCAGTGGAGGGATTCGCCAGTAGTTATGACATGGTGGGAAATGGGAGCCCATTCTTCCTTGAAGTAAGAACAATTGGGAAGATCGAAGAGCCTACAAAACATTGCTGCATGCAAGGAATAAGTTTCCCTGAACCATTCAATGGGGTAAAGTTCATCTTTTCTCTAGGAAATTTACAGGGTTCAGCCATCCAGGACTTCAGCATTTGGTCAAAATTGTACCTAGACCTGGCATGTTTAACAAAATTTGCATCAAGGAGATTCCTAAAAGGTTTGAGGGCATAAATTTTCACAAAGGTATCAGAACGGAAATTGGCCAATTGCAATCCAACACTAGTGATAAAGGAATGGTCTTTCGGATTAGCATGGTCAATAACCCATATGACTGCGTCATTGTATGGGAGGACAACCGATATCGCAACAATCATGTGGATGATAGAATCCCTAATTTTCTCATAAATGAGTATGTCATATTGAAAGTATGAAATTTCATTGTTGTCAAAGATTGAGTAAACTCGTGACCATTCAAATTGGTAGGTTTCATTGACTCGGCCACTGGTATCGGAGAAGACACTAAAATTTAGGTCTTTGGTAAGCATGTCTTTCTAGAGGTTTTTGAACCGGGTAATTCAAGGTGTTTTGGATGTTTCCATGTTCTGTTGAATGCGCAAGCTAGAAATTAAAGCTAATTTATGAAGAAACAATAGTAAACAATTCGAATTTGGAAAGGCGGCTCGAAAACAAACCTGAAACCAACGTGGATAATGGACAAATTACTTGGTAAAAATATCATGGTAAATTCACGCAATACACCAAGTTACAGTGGTAAGAACAGTGAAGAAATTGTAAATAAGAATGACATATATATACTTTAGGAAAATAATTCAAACCGTAGGATGAGGATGAAAAAAATGGTCCAGATTAGATTTTGCAGGGTGCGGGATTAAAACATAAAATTAGAATTTTATTAATCAATTCTTAACCCGCATTCTAGATTTTGCGGGATGCAGGGTGTGGAATCGAAAAATAACAAAATTTATTCAATCCTCTCCGCAACCCCCATTCCACATTTTGCGGGATGTGGATTGTAGAAACACGCAAACCAAATGACAAAAAAGAAGATAGCCCACTCCCCGCATTCCGCATTTTTGAGAGATGCGGGTTGTGGGTTACCCAAATCATAACTATCAAAAATATTCTACATCGTGCATTCCGCATTTGCAGTATGCGGGTTGCAGGATCAAAATTTTATTACATTTAACTCTAAAAATACCACATTCTACAACTTGCGGGTTGCAAAATCGAAAATAAAATCCAAACAAAACTAACTTCCCGCATCTTAAAAACATATAAATCAAACATGAATTTTTGGGAATTTTGGCTAAGTTAGGGAATCCTAGAAGTCAAGAAAAATGTAATGGATGTGAACAGAAACTACAAAGGATATTACCAAGTTACCTTTGTATGTTGGATTGGGATCTCGTGTAAGAATAACATGGTATCTCTTGTACCTACACCAAATGGTGACTAGCTAAAAGAACCAGTTATATCTGTAAAACAATAACATTTTCCAATAAAACCTGTTAGTAGACAAAGGATTAAATTTCAAGAAATGTTAACATATTAATGAAACCAATAAAGAATTATCAAAATGATTAATGCGCTTCCATACATGGTCATTTTAAAGATAATACAACTTCGATTCAGATGGCATTGGACGATCAGGATCACTCGAACTCAGGCTGACATAGGCATGTAGTTTAAGTAGAACCTGGGATCAGACCTCGACCATTTTCTATTTTCACACATAGGCCACTAAAAAAATTATTTATTTCTCACACATAGGACCATTGCCCCATGTTCTGGTGATCAGTACCATTCACAAACCTGACTTGGAAACTGAACAAGCCGTCTCGGTAAGGAGACCTCTTGTCTTCCATCTATATGGCCAAAAGAAACTACCATGGCTTGGTAACCATCTGGTGATAGTTTCAGTCCAAAATCAAGCCCATGATCATAGTAAGGCTAGACTTATATAGGACCCCCTCGTCCTTATGTAAAATAATCTTTATTTTGGGAACGAATGTCATTTTATTTTGTATATGGATTACAAGACACTACCACGGCTTGGTGTCCACATAATGGCACCATTACTCACTGATGCTTTGCAGATCATGAATGAGTCAACCTGTGATAGGATCTCCCATCTTCAAGAAAACTGTAAGCCACCTCCCAATATTATATGGAAAAGATTTCATTCCACTAAGAACCTATGAAACTAATGAGCTGGCTCATGATGAGAGCCCTCATACTGAAATCCACATAATAAAACACATGGCCATGATTGAAATCCAGAAGAGTAAGACTGACTAGGTTGTAAAGATAAGCTGCAGTGCTCTAATGAGACCTCAGACAAGATGAACCTTTTCTTCTATGATTTTCCTTATCAGAGTAGACCATGTAGAATATATTGACTTGGATGAGAGGACATTAATATAAAATTATTCAATTATAGTTAACATTCAAATATAACAGATTCCTGATACAAGTTAGGAAAAATGGGAACTGAAAGAATTTACTTAGGTTAAGAGTATTGCATATCGAGAAAAAGTGATTTCCCATCATTTACAGATGTGAAGAGCTTACCAAAAGGTCATCAATATCAAGCAAACAATCAGAAAATAGAAAATAAAATAGCACACCAAACCTATGTACATGGTTGAAGCATATTTTCAAACCAAATACTTCTTGAGTAGGAAAACATTCACTAGGTAGGTGTCAACAACTCCTTCCATTGTTTGTAATCGAATAGTACTAGGACCAATATTTTCTATAACAATAAATGGTCCTAGCCAAAGGCGTTGGAACTTAGTGTACTCCTTGTTATATTTGTGTTGTTTGTCCCATCTCAACACAAAATCTCTAGTTGATAAGTCTCTGTCAGAGGAGTAATTCTCATCAAACCATTTCTTTACCAACTATTGATGTTGGTAGAATTTGTTCTTGGCCTTCTCTCTATCCTCCTCTAGTTTGAGAAGAGAATCAATCCTCTGCTATAATGGGGAAGAATCAATTTCTTGGACGGATTGGGCCAATTGCAATGAAGGGATGGTGAGATTAGCTGGTATAACTGCTTCCTTGACATTAACAAGGCAATAAGGGGAGTTACCAATGGATTCCTTGGGAGTGATTCGATCCACCCAAAGAGAATTATAAAGTTGGGTGTGCCAATTTTTATGATGTGAAGCCACTATATTTTTCAAGATGTTTATCAAGTTTTTTTTAGAAGATTCTGGAATTCCACTACCCCGAGGATAGTAATTGGCAAAAAAATTAAGCTTGATCCCCTTTTCAAGGGCATAGTTGGTCAGGTCAATGGATTGGAATTATGACATATTGTTACTTGGGCGTGCCAAACCTGGTGATTATTTTGTTTTCAAGAAAGGAAATTACCTAGTTTGTGTTACACAGTCTTAAAGGGACTACTTCGACCCACTTAGTAAAATAATCAGTGGTTGTTAGGATATATTTGTGTTGTAAAGAGGATATGGGGTTGATAGGTCCAATGAAATCCAATCCCCACTGCTGGAATGGGAATTAGACTACTACTAGATGCAAATGGAAGGAAGGTTTCTTGACTTTTCCAGCACACTTCTGGAAAGGCTCACATATTTTGACATATGCATGAGCATATCTAAACAAGGTAGGCTAATAGTACCGTACCTGGATTATTTTGTGAGCGGTTGTATCACTTGAGAAATGCCCACCTCATGCAGGTCCTACATGAAATTGAAAAAGGAAGTAATCAGTCTGGTCCTTTCCAAGGCATCTTAGAAAAACCCCATCATAATTCTTTCTAAACAGAACATTATCAATAAGTTGATAAGGGGTGATTTCATCCTTTATGCTTTACGTTTTTTAAGATCAAGGGTTTCAGGAGCAAACCCATTATGAAGAAATAACTTGATGTGATCATACCATTCAGATGCCATGTTTTCAATTGCATTAACAAAACCTGTAGGGATAGCCTCTTCCTGTTCCCAATCAGTGCACTGATATTTAGGATCATTTGATTGAGCGGAGAGCTAGAAAAACCCTTTTCCTCTGACGATCTTCGTAGATTTGATCTCCAAATCATATTCTTGGAGGGTGGTCATCCAGTAAGATCTTTTTTCTCCCAACTCCTTTTGGGCAAGGATATTGCAAACAACCGCATACAGAACGATCACCTTAGTCCTTGAATTCAAAAGATAAGGCTTGTAATCTTTTATTGATTTATATATTGTGTAGGCCTTTTTGTGAACTTGGGAATAATTGAGTTCAGCTCCTTTGAATGTCAATCTCATGAAAGAAATGGAGATCTCAACGTCCTCATGATTTTTCTATGTTAGGATAGTTCATAGGAAAAGTTAGTAGAAAAAGTATAAAGTATAAAGTATTTACTGAAATACGGAGACATGAGAGCGGGAGCTTCTCCTATGGATTTTTGAATCTCAGTAAATGCATTTTTCTATTCATCGGACCACTTAAATGGTACATCCTTTTTTACTAGAAATTGCAGGGGTTTAATGACTTGAGCAAAATTTGGAACAAATCTACGAAGGAAATTGATCTTACCCAAGAATGACTACATTACCTTTCGAGAGTTAGGTAGGTTGATCTTAGAGATTTCTTCAGCGTGTTCTGAGTCAATGATCATACCTTCTTTTGAGACAATGAAAGCCAACAACTTACCTTCTGTTACCGCAAAAATGGAATTCTTGGGATTGAGTGAAATGCCGAATTTCCTGCATCTTTCCAATACTTGCTTCAGAGCAGATAAATGATCTTGTCACTTTTTAGAGTAAATGTTAACATAATCTAAATATACAATGCCAAAATTATGAATCAAGCCCCTGAAAGCTATGTCCATATCTCTCTGGAACGTGGCTCCTACATTTATTAGTCCAAACAGCATTTGTCTATATGTGAATGTTCCCAAAGAGGTCGAGAAGGAAGTTTTAAGTTGATTGTTGGGTGCAACCAGGACTTGGTTGTAGCCAGAAAAATCATCTAGCAGTGAAAACATTTCTAATCTATCTACTTTCTGTAGGATCTGCTCCATTGGAGAAACAGAATAGTTGTCTTTCTTAGAGGCCCAGTTCAAGTATACACAAAGTATGATTTCCCCATTCTTCTTGTGAACATGAACCAAATTACCTATTTGTTGTGTGTGCCTAACAGGAAATATGATCTTGGCCGAGAGTAGCTTGTCGAGTTCATTCTTAACAGAAGGTTCCACAATGGGGTGCATTTTCCTCAATTTCTGACGATATGGATTTACCTCAGGTTTCGTGGGGATGTTATGATGCCTGACAGTAGTGTCAAAAGTCCTGAGTTCATCATATGTCAAGGAAAAAATGTTTTTAAATTCCCTGCACATTTTGATAAAACTTCTTCTTTAATCATGGGAACAATTTATTCCAAGATTGATAAATCGGGGCTCATGCTCTATTCCCATATTGATAGGTGCGTAATTAAGGGTTCAGATCTAGGTCTTGCAATTGGTGGTTTGTCTAAATTTATCTTGTAATTCATAGAAATTCTCCAAACTGATGACATACTTGGGGATGATATTGGAAGGATCAGATAGATACTTCTCATGATTAGCTTCATCGATAGTTATACCTTCGAAAGTATATTGGGCTGATAGGAATTCAAGTATTTGATGGTCATTAACAACCACCTTCCAATTTGTGAAAATGTCGGGTATATAGGGTTTATACATCAATTCAATAGAGAAAGTTTGTGGAGACAAACCTTTGGGCAAGATTAGTCTAGATGCAGTATTGGCTAACAGATCTGCATCAAAGTTCTATGATCTAGGAACAGATTTAATATTAAATGCTGAAATGGAATTAGTCATATCTCTATTTAATTTTTAATTAACTAGACGTGGAGAGAGACAATGTATCTGATTCCGTACCTATTTCATGATGATCTCAGAGTCTCCTACGCATTCAATTTCTTTTGCTCCCATATCAATAGATTTCCTAAGTCCTCGGACTAATGCCTCGTACTCAGCCATGTTATTGGTACATTCAAATTACGATTTGCATATGATCATTATTTTTATGCCTTTAGGATCAATAAGGACACATCTTGTGCCTGCTCCCTACTTGGAACTGTATCCATCAAAAAACAAATTCCAAACAACATGATCTATTCTAAATTTAGTATTTACATTATAAACATTGTGTACAATAGTGTTGGAGAATGGCACACACGTGAGATGAGTTATCTGAGACTGTTTTGCACATTCTATGCTGGATAAACATCACCACATAGGTCTCCAAAGAAGGTTTCAAATGTAAATGTTCAAACTAATTATCAAAAAAGGAGACAGATTCATTGGAACCATTGAGATCAGTTACAGTTTGTTTCATGAAAGGTTCTCTGTCAACTTTGAGGTTGTTAGGTTTCCCGTTGAGGGGTAACCACAGGTGAGACCAATATGTAGCAAACTAAACTTTTATTTTTTCTAACCAATGTCAATTTAACCACAACCGTAAGTCTCTGGGATATATGTAATTACAATATCAATAGTCTGATGTATTCAAGGATCTGAAAATAATATGAGCAGAACATTCTTCAGTCTACCTACAACTTTGACTTTGGATTTGTCTAATTGTACAATTTGAATAGGACAAACTTCCCATGCAGCATTCAGTTTTTTACATACAGAAAGAGGCATGAGATTAGATGAAGCACTTGAGTCTACCATGCAATTGTGTAAATTCTTGTTAAAGATTTCAAATGTAAGTAAGAAGGGTGGAGTTCCCTTGCTTCCAGGATTTGGGTGGTTTGGTCAGGGAGAAGATTCAAGGTTGTTATTCTAATATTCTTTAGGTTGTTTGATTATAATGATTTTAGGCAATGAATCCCTTATGGAAGGGATTTTGAGAAGGTCAAATAAAGATATATTTTCCTTGACTCTCTTCAAATACTCGTCCAGATTCTATTCTGGTTCAGGAATGAGAGTGTTTTTCTGAGTTTGAGTTTTACCTTTGATGGGAGCTTGTGTCGCGGGTGTTGATTCTTGCGGAGGTGTTCCTTTAGATCTAGTATTGTGAGTGTGTTGTAGGTTGAAAACTATGTCAGGTTCTTCTTCCTCTTCTTCTAAAAAGAAACTCACAGTGCTGACCTACTAGTAATATTCCTCTTCATCTTGGGGAGGTTGTGAATCTTGAGAGGATTGATATTTAGAGGATTCAAAAAGTGTCTGGTGTTCCTGCAGCTAAGGATTTCAAGACAGAAAATTTCTCTTATAAGGTTAATCCCTCGCTGGGATTTGGAGGTGGTGGATTCTGAAGAGGTTGGTTAGGCCTCCTAAAAGGTGGCCTATTGAATCCCCTATTGTTTGATTGCTTTTCATTGCTTGTTTTCTTGAGATATACCATCTCTTTAAACATTATTTGGAGGAGCTTCTTCGCTTCACTCATATTGAATGGATCTTGACTGGTAGTAGCGGGTTTAGGGGAACTATCACTTTTCATGAGTGAGGTAGACACTTTTTCAAGTGTGGTGTTAGGGTTGTCCTTGAGACAGAACATGTCCCTTTCGACTTGTATGGCTTCAGAGAAGGCATCTTGCAAGGACTCCTTATGGGCCCTTTTAACCGACATGGCTATTCGGGTCAGGAAACCCTTAATATAGTATGCTACCAGTAATTCCTCAACAGGAAGTATTGTACTTGGGATCCTATTATTTCAATATGAAAACCTGTGATTGTAATCTTTGACTCTTTCTTTACCCTTAGTATTCATGGAAGAAATCTCTATGAATAACTCTTCTAGGGTCTTGTCATCCCCGAATTTTTGAGTGAAGAGTTCAAAAAACATATCCCATGACATGATGGAACTAGCTTCTAAGGAAAAATACTAGGTAGAAGCCTTTCCCTCAAACGTATAACGGAACATATTGCAAACCACATCTTCATTTATGACATTCCTAAGTATGATGGCTTGCATAAAATATTTGATGTGGTCTTCCACAGGGATTTTGTCATCTGGATTAAATTTTGGAAGCCACTTCTCAGTGTTTTTAGGAAACATATGTTGATCGGCTAAAACAGACATGGCATCCCCATCCAACAATGACCTATTATGTTGTTCGTCAGCCATAGGGATAGATTCCACTAATAAGTCTGAATATTCATAATCTTACGATTCATCCGAGGAGGATGAAGAAGAGGGAGGATATGGGGTGGTACTCCTGCTCAGATGCTATGTCAAGAAGTTTCTAACTCCTGAAAAAGGGAGCCTATATCTAACCCAGGAGTGGATGGTTCGCTGAAAAGGTCGCGACGTCTCTCAACGTTTTGGTGACCTGGGCTTAGATTATCTTGATTATTTCTTTGGGGAATATCCTAAGTAGGATGTTCTTCAGCAAACTCTATTCGAATATTAACAACATTGTGGGAGTTACCCTTCAACAGTTGTTCAACTGTGATGGGTCCTAGGATGGGTGATATGAGAATGTGTCTGTCTAATTGGGTATTTTGTTCTTGTCCAGGGGTAACTGGGACAGTGTATGAACCTTGTGTTATTTGTTCCCCTGATGTGGATGGATGGGAATGACTACGAGTAATAATTAGATCTCTTGCTGTAGGAGGTGTGTGAGTATTTCGTTTAGGCATGATGTGTTGGCCCTCCTTCTAGCGCCATTTGTTGAAGCCCCAACCTTGTATGTGGCTAAAAAGAGGTGTTTAATGCTTACAACATAAAAAGAAAACCTAGCCAAAGGATTCAACCAATCCCATGCAAGTATTGATTTATCCTCGAGCTTTTTGGGATAGTAATCTCCCATAGATACTTTTGTAGACTCTTCTAGCTTGTATGGATTTGATCCACAAAGGATCTATTTCCCAAATTGGAAAACAAGGTAGGTGACAGATAGAAAAGGGAAACTTAAACTTAACTAGGAAAGGGAATTTGATCTAGATCTAAACTACTTTGAAAATAATATTAAATTGATTACATGTTATCTTGAGGTATTTGAAGAATAAGTAATTCACCACATTGACAGAAATGTGAATGAGATGACAAACTTCTCACTCGAATCACGATTGTTTAATAAAAATTAAATAAAAGAAACTCAAGATTAAATCATTCAAGGTAACCTGCATGTGAACATGTTGGTTGAAAAACCAACATATAAGCTGTAAAACTGGCCGCTCGTTGCAGAAACAGATAAACTCTTGAAAGAAGAAATTATTTAATAATTATTAATGTATAAATTTCCAACCGAGAAAAATCTGAGTCATAAATAAACACATTCAATGATTTGTAAATGAGTAACCAATGACAATAGTCCATTTGAAATAGGAAATACATTAGAGATATTAAAGAAATTTAATGGAACTCATAACAAGATATATGGAAATATCAGAGCTTTATTAATATCCAGTTCTGTAGAAATACATAAACCTTTGACTACAAAGAGGTATCTTCAGTCTCTCTTGTACCAGTCCTTCCTTCTTTCCAAAAGTCCAAAAAGTCAAATGTCCTTTATACATTCGAGAAAAACCTCTTAAATAACTATTACAAAGAATGGATTTCCCTCTAAAGGGGATCAACAAACCTAAACAAAACTAAAATCCCATAAAATCTCTCCAAACTTTCCAAATACATAGCAATTCCTCAATATCAGGGTAACTGGTGGATTCAATACCAACCTGGGCATTGCACTTGTGATCTTCAATCTCATTTTTATCCAATTTATGCCAAAACCAAATGTAGATGTGAATATTTCCTTCCACTGTGGAAGTTCATTTAATCAATTGATCTACATCATGTATGTTGACATGGTCAAGCTTGTTGATCCTCCGCTCCTCTTCATCTCTTCGCTTCTCCACTTTCTCAATCATTAGTCCTGGTGGACATGCTTTTTCAATAAGTGCCATTGTAATAAAAGATAATTCATCCATAATGTTATCTACTGTATACCACCTTCTACTGCAAATGGCTTGTGCCTTCTTAATGGCTTCAACAATTGTTTCATCTAAGTCTTCCCAGGCTCTTAAGATGGTCCTGAATTTCTTCAACTAGAAGTTAGTAAGGAAAGGACATTATCCGGCTTATATTTCATATATCCTTGCTAGTCTGTGACCTCATCATAAGCCTTTGAAGCTTGTTGCCTCTTTCAACTAGATCTTCCAAAACAACAGACATTTTTTCAAAAGTCATGAGTGTCAAAAATATTATCTAAGGTTTTAAATAACTCACTGACCAAATCATGGTGCTCCCTATTGGTATAAATAGCCATCTCTTTAAATTCTTCCTGAGAAAATTTAGAAAACGAGGATGAAGCTACACTTGTAGTTGCATCTTCATACTATATTTATAACAAGGATACCTTATGCACTAAAGTGGCATTAGTGGTATTTTCCCTCTATAGCTCATCTTGAAGAGAAGCATTCTTCACTTGAAGTTCATCATACCTATCTTCATGTTGTCTCTTGAGTTGTTCCAGTTTCTCCTTCAGGCTGACAATTTATGCTTTCTACTTGTCAAATTCTCTGTTCAAAGTACTAACAACATCAAAATTGGAACCTGTAAAAGCTTCTAAAATAGATGCAACATCTGTGGAATCCTCTTATGGGTCACCTGATCTTTGGGTCCATACAAGCTCATTTGCAAAGGACATGTCCATATGATTATGATCCCTACCCCTCTTCTTACCCCTCCTCACCACTGATTTATCAGCTATACTGTAACGATATTCTCCCAGAGATATCACAAAATATTCATTGAACTCATCCCTCATCTCATCAATGGGGGGTATATTAATTCCTATAGATATCAGAGAGGAGGTTTGAGTTGTAGTGTGAGAGGATATGGTCATAGTAATATGAGAAGTGGATGGAGAGGAAATAAAACTCTGAGTAAGAGTTACTCAAGGGGTTGAAGAAATGTGAGGAAAAGAAGTTTCAATAGATGAAACTTGCAGGGTAGTGGTTTTGAGTGATGAAGGTGACAATGTTGAGGTTTTCTCATGCACAGGGGATGATACTGAGCTAAAAAAAGGAATATGCAGTGGAACTTCAAAAACTTGGGGTACAGTGGATGATGGAAATGGCATATGAATAGAATATGGAGGTGTAATAGATTTTGGTGAACAAGTGGCATCTTAATAAAGATGATAAATAAAAGCTGTCATAGTAGAACCGGTAGGCAATGATTATAAGGCTATGATTGATTGAAGGAGTAATATGGAAGAAGATGGGCCAGACTAGGAAGAAGATTGTGGTTTTGGGGGAAGTGGTGATGATTTTCCATTGCTACCATTAAACATATTGATAAAATCATGTAAATAATTACCATTTCTAGCTTCTACAATAATAGGAACATGATAAATCCTTTCATCCTCTTCCTCTGGATGTGTCAAATCTATAGTAGAGGTAGGGATTGATGAAACTGAAACCTTCAACCTTTTGAAAGGTTTATCTTCAATATGGGTTTGTTTAGATTGAGCCTTCTCAACAACAGTAATTACCTGAGCATCTTTAGTTGGATGAGGAGTTGTAATTTCTTGAGTGTCTAGTGCTGAATTCATTCTTCTCAGCTTCTGTTTGATCTGCTCCGAAGTATGTAAATAGGCCTATACCTACTGATCGACAGGTTCTTGTGCGATTTATTCCATGGGGCCTTTCCCTTTTCCTATAGTTGAATCGGTTGCCATGGGTACATTTTTTGCTTCTAAAGCCTCCTTTTCTCCCTTATCTTTAATTAGATTTTCTTGAATGTCTAGCTCCATAGCCCTGTAATGCCAAACCCTGTCACTAATTTCCTTTTGGTACTACAGGATATGACTTTGTTTTTCTTTGATTTTATCCTTTGCCAATACTTCATAAAAAGTGTTAGCCCCATGATAGAGGAATTCATCTGGGGTTTCCTCATGAGCATACCCTGTTTTAAAGTGATTGTGCTTGAGGTGGAAATCAACAATCCCCTTGGGATCATGCTTCCTTTTACTAGCAAAAAATAGTTTGAATGACACTATGTGGTCAATGAGTTCTGTATCCCAGGTACAAGTAGGTATGCTCAAGGAACCAAGGGTTAGAAGAAAATTTTGGCCAGACTTTCCTCTTAGGTGCTTCACATTTCTTATAAATCCCTTCAGTGACCATCTGAAATGAAATTTCTTCAAGGACTAACCTGTCAGGAACCACCTTAGGCAGTGTATGAGAAGCATTGCTACCAAAGATTCTAATATAGGTGAATGAATCACGGACGTACCAATATACCGTTGTGGCTATGAGGGTTTTGGATTCAAGGGAAAATGCAGGAGATTCCCTGTTGAAAATTAGGAAATAAACCCGGTTGAGAAAACTCTCATAGATGTCATAGAACCTAGTTACATCATTGGTGTCACATTAATCCAAATGATAAATGTGTATAGGTGGAGCTGGTAATACCCAATCCCATTCGATATTTTGATAACGAAACTCAGCACAACATATATCCACAATGAAGGAGGATAAGAAGAAGTTGGGATTCTTCTTGGCAGTAGCTTTCTAGAATTCTTGTATTGCAGTCTTAAGTTCTAATGATAGGATTGCAACCCAAGGGAGGGATTCACCAGTAGTTATGACATTGTGCGAAATTGGAGCCCATTCTTCCTTGAAGTAAGAACAATTGGGAAGGCCCTAGAGCCTGCACGACATTGCTACAAGTAGGGAATAAGGTTCCTTGAACCATTCAACTGGGTAAATTTCATCTTTTCTCTCAAAAAATTTATGGGGTTCACCCATCCAGGACTTCAGATTTTGGTCAAAATTGTACCTAGACTTGGCAGCTTTAATAAAATATGCATCAAGGAGTTGCCTAAAAGGTTTGAGGGCATAAATTTTCACAAAGGTATCAGAACGGAAATTGGCCAATCGTAATCCAGCACTAGTGTTAAGGGACAAGTCTTTCGAATTAGCATGGTCAATAACCCATTTGACTGCGTCATTGTATGGGAGTACGATCGATCTCGTAGCAATCATGTGGATGCCAGAATCCCTAATTCTCTCATAAATGAGTTAGTCATCCTGAAATTCTGAAAGTTCATTGTTGTCAAAGATGGAGTAAACTTGGGACCAGTCCCATTGGTAGGTTTCATTGACTTGGCCACTGGTATCGGAGAAGACATAGACATTTGAGTCTTTGGTAAGCATGTCTTTCTGGGGGTTTTTGCACCAGGTAATTTGAGGTGTTTTGGATGTTTCCATGTTCTGTTGAATGCGCGAACCAAAAATTAAAACTAATTTATGAAGAAACAACAGTAAAAAATTTGAATTTGGAAAGGAGACTCAAAAACAAACTTGAAACTAGCGTGGATAATGATGAAATTTCTTGGTAAACATATCACGGTAAATTTATGCAATACAGCAGGTTACAGTGTTAAAAACAATGAATAAATTGTAAATAAGACCGACATATATATACTTTAGGAAAATAATTCAGACCGTAAGGTGAGGATGAAAACAATGGTCTAGATTAGATTTTTTGGGGTGCAGGATTAAAACATAAAATCAGAATTTGATTAATCATTCTATAACCCGCATTCTGTATTTTGCGGGATGAGGGGTGCAAAATCGCAAAAAAACAAAATTTCTTCAATCCTCACCGCAACCCACATTCCGCATTTTGCGGGATGCAGATTGCAGAAACATGCAAACCAAATGACAAAAAATGGACAGCCCGCTCCCCACATTCAGCATTTCTTGGGATGCGGGTTACCCAAATCATAACTATAAAAAATATTCCACATCCTGCATTCTGCATTTGCGGATTTAGGGATCAAAATTTTATTACATTTAACTCTAAAAATACTGCATTCCGCAACTTGTGGGTTGCGGTTTGTGGAATCAAAAATCAAGTCCAAACAAAACTAACTTTTCGCATCTTAAAAACATAAAAATCAAACATGGATTTTTTGGGAATTTTAGCTAAGTTAGGGAATCCCAGAAGTCAAGAAAAATGTAATGGAAGCCAACATAAATTACAAAGGATATTACCAAGTTACCTTTGTATGTGTGATTGGGCTCCCGTGTAAGAATAACATGGGATCTATTGTACCTACAACAAGCCGGGGCATTAGTAAGCCCAAATGGCATAACAACAAACTCGTAGTGACCATATATGGTCCTAAAAGTTGTTTTAAAAATGTCTTCATCTTTGATTCGGACTTGGTGATAACCCGATCATAAATCGATATTTGAAAATACAGTTGCTCAACATAGTTGATAAAATAGATCATCTATGCGGGGAAATGGTATCTATTCTTAATGGTCATTTTATTAAGCTAACGGTAGTCAATGCATAAGTGTAGAGTACTGTCCTTCTTTTTAACGAACATAACAGGTCCTCCCCAACGAGACACACTGGGTCTTAGATACTTTTTATCAATAAGTTCCTTTAACTGTGATTTTAATTCATTTAGTTCCAATATATTCATCCGATAAGGGGATTTTGAGCTGGGCACTGCACTAGGTACCAACTCAATAGTGAATTCTAACTCCCTTTTTGGAGGCAGTCCCATAATTTCTTCTGGAAATACATCAGAATACTCCCTCAGGATTGGAATATCTTCTAGTTTTTGTTTATCTTCATTATTAGTATGTTATTCATTAATTACAATTATAAGAAAGGATTTACAACCCTTCTAAACAACTCTCTTTAATTGCAAAGGAGATATTTGTTTGATAGTTGTTTTCCTAGGGATTCTCGTTACAGTTACTATTTCTCTTTCATTATTTACGCAATTAAAAGTTTTATAGAAACACTTCAGAACTATTGTATGTTGTTCTAACCAGTCCATACCAATTAACATGTCATAAGAGCCTGAATGAAGCACATTAAGTTTCATAGAGGTTTCAAATTGATCCATACTTAGAGTACAATCTCTTACAAAACTAATCACTTTTATTTTTTCTCCAATTGCTAGTTGATCTAACCATGAATTTTTAAACTTTTCTACTGATAACTTGCATTTTTCTACTAAATTAGGAGAAATATAACTCAGGCTAGCCCCTATGTCAATTAATATAGAAATGGATGTTTTATTAAGCTAACCTTCTACTTCCATCATGGATGTTTGATAATCTGCCTACATGTTTTCTAGTGCCACGTTGATCCTGGGCATTTTCCTTGCTATGTCACCAACAGGCATATCCTCTTGCACCATATGTATGTTGCTGACAATCTTCTTTATGTTAGGGTAGATTGATGCATAATGAGGTCCATTACACTCCCAATACTTTACTGGTTCTTCACGTTCATTATTCTTAATGCAATTACTATGATTATTAGCAGGTTCTTTATTTCTAGGCCCATTAGGGTTTAATTGTGAATTACCTTTATTTCCTTGGAAATTATTATTAGGAAAATTACGTGTTATTATTCCTAAAATTATGGTTAGGTATGAAACCCTTCTTCTTCTTGTCAAAATTATTAGACCTCTTAGCCTTCCAGTTTGACATGCTTTCTTTTTTGATGTTCTTCTTATAGCCAAAATTTTCCTTTTGCATAACCTCCTCTAAGGTTTTTGGATTATTGTATTCAATTTTGTCTTTAAGGTGAAAAGGTAAACAACTTAGAAATCGTTGTACCTTAGGATTTTCATCCATAATGTAAGGCACGTAATGTAGCAAACTTAAAAATTTGCTATTTAATTCTTTCATGTTCATAGTTCCCAACTTCAATTCATAAAATTGCTTAGCTCGCTCTTCGTAGTACTGTTCCAAAAAAAATTGTTTTTAAAGTATTTCTTAAAGGTACTCCAGTTAATGTTGTTTTCCCTAATACTGTTTACTCGTTTTAAATCCTGCCACCAAATATCTGCCTTCCCACTTAAGTTGTAAATGGCCATTCTTGATTTTAGTTGATTAGAGTAATTATAAATTTGGAAATACTTCTTCATTCCAAACAACCATGATTCAGCTTCTTCTCCTTTCTCAGTTTCATCGTTAAAAGTGGGTGGTTTTATCTTCTTAAATTCTCCTAAAATTTATTCATAAGGCTTAAATTTTATTTTTTCTTGAATGGTAACTATCTTCACTGCTATCACTAGTGTACTGACGATTCTTCCTGTGTGAATCACCATAAATTTCAGAGGACGAGCTACTTTCAATTTTAGACTATTTGGACATTTTACTTTTGTATTGGTAGGACATATCTTTAGATCCTATATGTTTATCTTTTTCTTCACTCTAAAATTTTTCCATCAGTATATGGTTCATCTCTTCTTGAGCTCTAAGAATTCTTTCATTTTCCTTTTTAACTGTTTCCATCTCAGTTCTTAATTATTTAACAGTTTGTAATAATTCCAAAGAATTGTTAGTTATTTCTTCCTGAACTGGTTCTCTTCTAGAATTACTTTGTTCATTAAATGGGGAATCCTCATTTGCATATTCCTCAAGTCTTCCATACCTGCAGTTTTAGCTTAGGAATATTTTTTGGTAATAACATTTCAAATAGAAAAGTAAAAATTAGTATGCATGCATTTAATTTATTGTTTGTCTATGCAGGTTAAGCTACATTCAAGCCTAGTGTCTGAACGTGTGCTCTGATACCAGATGTAATACTAAAAAAAATTCCTATGGCATTAAATGTTTACAATCGTCCCTTCTGAGGGACATTTAAGTGTTAATAGTTAACATAATAAGGTGTTAAACTAAAACTAATTCCTTTATTAAATGCTATATCTGCATACTTAAACATTTCTTTCATAAACCACTATTAAAGATTTGATTTAGCAGGTTATGATTTGGAATAAACATGAACTGAAGCATCTGTTTGTTTACTATGTGCTAAAGTTTGTTTTACTATTTGTAAACATGATGGAACTTTAGTTGAAGTCCAAGGCTTACTTAGATTTTTAGCTAATGCAGTGAAGTGATGCTTCTTTTACATGTCTTTTTACAGGTAAGACGATTGTAACTAGTTTTTGGATCGAGATTACTATCTCGGCTAGCATAAAATAAAATGCTAGTATAATTGTTTAATTTACAGGTTTGATTAAAAATAAAGGAGGTATCCTTGAAACTGTATAATTATGTTTTATTCAATTTCTTGTAAGCATATGTATTTGTCTCAACAATATTCAATTGTTATGCAAACTAGGAAAACCTAAATATAGGTATAGTCATAAGGTATAATGATTGGAATTCATACATGGAACTAAAGATTTAGTGCAGAAGACAGTCTACTAACCGTTTAAGTACTTACCAGGTAGAAATGAAATAATAAGAACATTATATCGTTAAACAATAGTATTACTACTTTGTATAAGGAATGAAAATATCCTTTGCTACAAAATCTATCCAACCTAGCCTTCGCATGACCTTCATCTCACAAGGAGATATGATGTAAAAATTATTACCCTACAACAAAACTAAGTTTTAATACTTATACTAAGAATCAAGCTATGAATCTTTCCATACTTGAAAGATTACACATATAAGTTTTTTTAACCAATGTATTGTCATAGTTTTTCTACAAGGTATTTTTACAAGTCCTATAGTTTATGACAAGGGTTATTTATAATATTAACAAGGTTAAATATTTTTTTGCAATAAGTTATTACCCATTATCTGGTTTAAAAAACATAGATGCAACCCATAGTTTATGTGAAGATTACCTCCCATAACATTCTTCTTTATGATTATAATATGCATCTTCTAATGAAAATATATTGATTGATTTGAATCCATTTTCAGCCAAAGTTTATATAAAAACCATTTTATGTGTAGGCTTCTCTAGGGCTTGTGAACTATAGTGCAAAACCCACAACTCGAAAATATGTTTAACTCCACGTGGTATATGATTATTAGTTATGGTTTTGACTTTAGAACTTCGCCCTATAAGTCTCCCAAAACCCTAAAATTTTGCATTTGACCTATCTTTATTACTACTGCTGTGGAGAGGGGCCATAGGCTCATGGCTGCATGGACTTGATGCCACTCCTTAAACTATGTGTGTACAAGACTTCTTTGCCATTTTAGTTCTTCTACATGTGAGGTCATTGTCACCATTTATTTTACTCTATGTGTGAGGCCTTTGTCACCATTTCTTTTCCTCTGTGAGGTTTCTCTTCGTGCACTTGTGCAGTGGTGAACTGTGTAGTGTGGGATCAATTTCTAGTTCATTGTAGCGTGGCCTTGGTTTTTAATTCAATCATTCTCATTGAGGTTTTTCTTGACAAAATCTCTCCTCGTTTGCTTGGGCCTACTCCATCTAGTGTCTAGGGTTCTATTTAAGCCACCTTCTATGCGGCTGAGGTAAAAAAATATCTAGGTATATATTCTTTTATGTTTTAAAACCTTATGTACTGTTCCAAAGTTTTTTACTACCTTCGTTATTTGTATTAAGAATGAGCTTAACGCCCAAATGGTTTAACTTGTGTAGGATTCCAGATTAGCTTCTCTATGTTGGATGCCACTGAAAAACTCCACGTTTCGTGTTCAAAATTGGTAATCCTCGGTCTCATACCTGAGGTTCCTCCTGCGATGGTTGTATGGTGTTCTTGTTGATATTGTTCGCTTGGATTTGAAATACTGCTTGGTCATGGCTACGATGAATTCGATTTGTTGGGAAGGCCATATGGCCATGACTTATTTTTCTTTTACCTATAGTTATTTTCGGGATACGGTGTAGTTTATTGCAAAAAGATTGTAAGGGCCAATGGTCGTAACTCGATTTATCCAGAGTATTTGATTTTTGGATAGGCTTGAAGACGTGACCTTTGTGGAACTTTAATTATGTTTAGTTAGGGTCTAGAAGTTGTTTATGTTTTGAATAAGCTCTAAAGCTTACTATGTTATATATTATATAGTCGTTAATATATACAGTGGCTTAAAGAAAACAATGGCAGACTGTGGGGTTTTTATGTCTTGGATAATTTACAACTTTTAAGTTAACTTAATATAAACATTTTTACTGTGAAATGGGGTTGGAAAATTTTAAAGGTCTTTAGTTAATTAGTCTTAGTTTAAACTTGACTAGCAGTTTCGATATTGTTTCTGTGAAAAGTTTATTTAATTATGTGTATTTATAAAATAGATAACTTTTATTTGTATGATTGAAGAATTTAGGCTTCAAGTAAATATGGGTAAAACTGTATTAACCCTCTTCTGGAAAAAGAGAAGGAAATGAAGGTCATATTTGATAGTTTCTCCAAATTGGGGTTTTGTAAGATTTTAATTATTATTAAATATTTACAGAGTTTAATATTTAACTGTAATGTATTTAAAGTTTGATTCTTACTTAGATTAATAATGAAATTATCTAGGTGATTACTAGCCCTCATTTTGTTGTCTCTAAGTTATTCCTACTTATTTATTTTTTTCTGTTCTTATAATGTTTTTATTTACTATGTATATTTATATGAAATAGGCTTATAACAAATAATTTATTTACTGTATAACTAAGAGCACAGATGGTGTATATATATATATATATATTTAATATTTGGAAATATTTCATGTCTAGCTTCTTTAACAGGTGCATTCTAACTAAGGAACTCTTGAAACAATCTTACAAGAATTTGTAAAAGTAAATAAACAAAATCCTACATTCTTGATTTGATTAATCCATCAGAATCTAATCTACCCTACTGTACTAGAGTACTACCATCTTGAAGGTATGGAAAAATACAGTTAGGTATTTTTTTATCCATCAGTAAAACTTGAAATGACTCTAATCATTTATCCTAATCCATATCTAATTCATAATTTGTCTATCTTTACACAGTAAAAGATTTCATTCAATAATTCTAATAACAAATGAACAGAAACATAACATATTATTTCCTAAATTCATTCATTCTTGATCCTAAGTATGCATAGAGAAATTAGAAAGAACATGTAGAACCTGGAAATGTAAAAGAGGAGACAACAACTTAAGGAGCATGTTCCTCCCAACCAACTCCTATAGATAGCTGAACTGCAAATCTTAGGACCCCAAGCTTGTCTACTAGTCCACCTGGTTGAAGTACTAGGTGAGAGAATCGGTTTAGAAAACGTCTGCAACTCTACTGAGTAATATGTTCTGCTTGTAGCAGTATGAGCTCAGCTTAAATTAGCTGCACTAGTTCATAACTTCAACACTTTTCACTCAAAGAAAACTTCTGGTAGTCCCCTCCATCAAATTTCTTGTGCACTAATATTACTCAGAATTTTCACAAGTAAATAATGAGCATCCTCAGCTGAATTCAATGGGAAATTTTATTAGCAATCCTATGTATTTTGGGTCAGTTTTCACTTAATGAGCAACCTTCTCTTGTTCCCCTTTATTGGGGAACATGACCACAAAAATAGGGAAGTTTCCTCCTGCAACAGCTAGATGTAGTTTAAGGATGCTTCCAAGTGTCAATCTGCTGTCAACCCAGCCTATTCCACCAAGTGGCCAGTAAAAAACTCATTTAACATCCTCCTTAAGTGGTTGTCTCATATTTCATTTATTTAATAATAAAATATTCAACAATTACATGCAATTATCCTTGACCCCGCTTGGTCATTAATTACAAACTTTATAATAAAATTATAACATAAGGTCTCCTAAAACAGAAAATGTGTTTGCAAATTCAGGGTATGTGACATGAAGCTTGAAGATCATAGATATTCATGGCTGTGTGATATTAGTGGGTGAAGGTTATGATTAATCATGTATAAATATTGGGAAACATCCTGAGCCAAGGGTTGGTTGATATTGGATATACTATGTAAGTTGTGACAGAGAACTATACATTCATTTTACTATTATAATATAAGGAGTAGGATTCTTTAGACTTCTACATTTTAATCTGTTTTAATTTCAGCGTCTCTATTAATAAGACATTTTGACTCTTTTGTTGTGTGGTGTGGAAGTTATAGTAGATGCTTTCCTTATAGTAGCTGCAACATTAATAGTTAATCGTTGTGCTTTCTTTTGATAATCAATATATGCATTTCCCTTAAGTCGCAGTAGTGTGGTGTGATAGTTGACTATGTAGGTTATTTTCCATTATGCAAGTGTGTGTTAGCTGTAACAGTCAAGCTCATCTCTAGTTTCTTTTAATTGCTTGTATTTTTCAAGTTTGCTAATTCAGTCATATTATAGCTTAGAATTGTATGGTTCAATTCTTGTTATTTTTTATTCCTATATCAGTAGGATTAAACTAGTAATTATGGATATGCATATAGTATGGTAATGTTAGGATTTAAATTCATTCAAAATTAATCTAGTCATTTATTTCTAGAACCATTAGTTGTTGCACTAAAGTTGTAGGAAGGTAATTGCAATTCTGAAATTCTTAAATAGGTAATTCATATCAGTTTAATCATGGGAGGAGTTTGACTGAGTAGATAGGTAGGATAGTGAATTATTCATTCAATTAATCAGTTACTTGGTGTTTATGCATAGACAGTGTGAATTATCTTTGAAATAAAAATACTTCCCTAGGTTGACAATTTATTTTGAACATTCTTTATGTTGGTTGTAACTAACTAGCATATAGAGTGACCAACATTTTTACGCTGTTGCTGGGGAAGATAATTATTACACACCATTGTAGTTGCATCTGTTCATTTTTCTTCAGTTTCTAAGATTGCATGTTTTGGGTTGTATGAATACAAGGAGAGTACAACGTGACATTCCCAGAACCCACAGAACTCCCCAAAAAAATTAATTTTTCAGGTGGTCGAGGTCGTGGCAACAACCCAGTGTTGGGAAGAAGGACAGTCATTGACAATCTTATTGTCAGAACCAAATCTTCTACTGGAGCTTTCCATCAAGTATAATATGTCAGGATAATTCTAGTTAACCCTCAAGTGGAGGCATCATTTTTCACAGTGGAGAATACAGGAGGAGCTGTGACACCCTCAGGTGTCCCTACAGAAAAAGACATAGTCATTGTTGTGGGAGAAGGTGATCGAGGGGTGATTTACCACATTAACAAGAGGACGATGAAAAAGGAGGAGTGGACACAGTTTCACCAGAAGTGGGAAGATCAAAAGAGGCAAAGACAGGAGGGAGCAGAAGAAAACATGAACAACAGATGTGAACATGAAGATCGTGAGGAAGTGGTGGGGGAGAACCATCACAATGATAGAGATCCCTTGCATGAGGGGACAGTTGCTACAATCTAATTCCCCATTCGACAGCTAGCTTGCCAAGCCACCATGAAAAACATATCACCATCATTATTAGCATGTTTTCATGGAAAGGCCACAGAGGATCTGAATGAGTTCCTCTTTGAGTTTGACATCCTCTGTCATAGCTATGACTAAACTTCCAGCAAGAAGAAGTGAAAAATTTTCCCTACTACTTTGAAGGATAATTCTTTGCGTTGGTTCATGAGCCTAGGTGGTGAAACTGTCACCACCTGGGATCAAATGAAACATGTGTTCCTTGAAAAATACCAAGAGTGTTTTAAAAATCAATATAGAACAGAAGAGATGTTCAAGATGGTACAAAAGGATGAAGAGAGTCTAAAATATTTCATTGAGAGGCTTTTGTACAATATACAGAGGGATGGACATACTACTATGGGCCTAGATGTGCTCAATATTATCCTACTTCGTGGGATTAGAGAATATTTCCTAAGCATATTGAACTTGTTGGGGAAGGGGGATATCTCAAAAGAACCCTTTGAAAAGATTGTTGAATTATGTAGAAGTTATTCTAGAGTATCCTCCAGAACCAACAAACGGGACAAATTGGAATGTGATGTCTTTGATAAAACAAAGAATTCATCCAATGGAGGAGCCACCTGATCAGAAATAGGAAACCTTATCGATAACTTCAAGATAGAGATGATGAGTTCAATCTCCTCAAAAATAGATGCCTTGAGAGAATATCAGAAGCAAGCAGTGGAGGATTTAACACTTGGTGTATTCTTCCCTAGATGTAGGAAGAAGCACCCCCTAAAGGAATTTCCACTTGACAAGGTGGAAGTGTGACAACTTTGTGAATTGAACCATAATACGAAGGAGTGTCCTTCACTACCTCAAGTGAAGGAATTCCTGTAGGAATCAACTACGGATGTGGAACTAGCCTACCTCATCACCCAGAAGAATCCTTGGAAACCTAGGAACCAAGGTATTAATTCAGACTCATTTCCCTTTTGGAATAACATGAATAGTATGAATAACATGAATCATATGAATAAAAAATTCCCTTCACACTATTCTAATCATCAATGGCATCCATCTCAGCCTTCTATGCAGAATTTCAATTCTTGGTCACCTTGGAGACAACCACCGAATCAACAAAATTCTTGGTCTCCTGGGTGGAGCAAATCTCATCTAGGAAAATTATTTCCTGATAGCCAACCTCCTCACCAACAATTTCCCCTTCAACAGTTTCCTCGCCAACAACACCCTTCTCAGAATTATCCGCACCAACAGTACCAGCAGCCGCAGTTGTAGCTCTAGAACAATGCTCTACCAATGAACATGCCTATAGGACCGAAATTGATTTCCCAACCTAATCACAGCCCAAAAAATAAAGAAGCCCACCAATTAGAGATTCCCAACATGCCATCTTACTCCATCACTCCAGTTCTATGTAACGACACATGCTTATGATCAGGGAGGGTGGTGGAGCCTTTAGCCATTGAAGATGTTCCATATTCAGTGATAGAAGTAAGGATGACTTAGAAATATCCATCCAATATGGAAATACCCTTTTATGAGGATGTTGAAATTCCTACCAAGACAACGACTGAAACACGAGAAGAAATAGTTATTGAAAGCCAGCCTACACAACTGATTAGAGAACCGCCATATCCTAAATGACTGACACTATAGAAAATAGTGGAATAGCCTCAGTTTAACCTCTTGGGAGAACTAAAAAACTTATATGTAAAAATTCCACTGCTACAAGCCCTCCATGATGTGCCTATCCACACTAGGACAGTTCAGGATCTTTGTGTAAAGAAACCAACAAAAACACCTAGGGATCGTCCCACTATCCATGTTCTATGAAAAATCTCTCAATTTATAATGGGAAATACCCTCTTAGCTAAATACGATGATCCTGGGAACCCCACTATCATAGTACAGATTGGGCATACTCAGATACCAGCTGTTTTGGTGGATTTAGGTGAAACCATTAACATTTTGACCATAGAAATTGTACGGAAACTTGGGTTCACCAACGTTCGTCCAACCCCTACCATTTTAGAACTCGCTGACAAGTCCACTATCAAACTTGAGGGAAACTTGTATGACCTCGTTATCTCAGTAAATTCATGGGAGTACCCCACAGAATTTTTGGTGTTACAGCTGAAGTCATAGCTAGGTGGACACCTGTTGATCCTGGCCGGAAGACCTTGGCTAGCCACAGCCAATTATTACATTAGCTGTCGGTCAGGGTATATGACCATTTCATATGGGGCCAAGAAAAAAAGTCTTACCTTGTATCCTCTAGCTCAACCTAGCTTAGAAGCAGAAACTCCAATATGGGTGAAGCTAGAGGAGGAAGATGGTCTTCAGCCACTATTAGCGATAGGGAAGTCCTTAACATTCAAAGATGAAACAAAAGATGATGCTATCAATAGTTTCATCAGTGAGCCTACAAATGTCAATAAACATGTTTACCGGATCCTGAATGGTACCCTAAAGGAAGAAAAACAAGAAAATATTATAGAGGAGACTTTAGTCAATGACACCAGTATAATTCCAGTACTCAAGAATTCAAAAAGTATTCTAGCTGAGATAGAGATAGGAAAAACACTAAATATCAATCCAAACCTTTCCCTTGATGAGCTGGAATGTATGGTCAGACTCCTGAAACAACAAAAGAAATAATTTTCTTGGGAATACACAGATATTAAGGGAATCCCTTCTAATCTATGCACCCACCACATCTACATTAAAAGTGACTCTTGACATGTGTGCCAACCACAATGAAAGATGAGCCCCAACCTTAGGGACATAGTGAGAGAGGAAATTCAAAAGATCTTGGAAGGAGAATTTATATACCCGATCTCAGAAATCTAGTGGGTTTCTCCACTCATGATAGTGCCAAATATTAACAAGAAATGGAGAGTCTGCGTGGATTATAGGGAATTAAACAAAGCAATGCAAAAAGACCACATTCGCTTACCTTTCATTGATCAGGTACCTTATACCTTGTCCGGGAATAGATTATTTTCCCTTATGGATGGGTTTAGTGGGTATAACCAAATCCATATCGCTCCCGAAGACCAAGATAAGACCACTTTCACCTATCCTTGGGGTACCTTTGCATATAGGGTACTTCCCTTCAGTTTGTGTAACTCACCTTCCACCTTTCAGAGAGCTGTGATTAGCATCTTTTCAGAGATGGTCAATGACAGTATGGAGATTTTCATGGATGAATTTACCCCATATGGCAGTGACTTTGAAGAGGAACTGAAAAACTTAGAGAAGGTTTTAACACACTGTGAGAAAACCCAACTATCTTTGAGCATAAAAAGTGCATATGATGATGAGCGAGGGTGTTGTTCTAGGGAGCTTCATCTCTGTTGATGGTATCCAAGTAGATCCATCCCAAATTAGGGTAATTGAAAACATACCCACTCCTAGAACACATAAATGGGTACGTAGATTTTTAGGGCATGTTGGTTATTACAAAAGATTCATAGAATTTTTTTCCAAAATAGCTTCTCCTTTAATTACTTTGTTGATGAAGGTTGTATAGTTCATTTGGAATGATGCATGCCAAACACTGTTCTCTGACTTTAAGAAGAGGTTGTCTACATATCCTATCTTAAGGGGGGCCAATTGGGTCATGCCTTTCCATATTTCTTCTGATGCCTCTCACACTGCCATTGGAGCAATGCTGGGACAGCAGGATGGTCAAACCCCATATGCAATTTACTATATTAGTAAGAACTTGGCCCCTGCTTAACTCAATTACATTGTTACATAAAAGGAATTTTTAGCCATTGTCTATTCCATCAATAAATTCATACATTACATCACTGGATACCCCACTTTTGTTCACACTGACCATTCAGTCATCAAATATTTAATGAATAAACCTCTTACAAATGCTCGAATAACTAGATGGTTGTTATTATTATAGGAGTTCAACATTACAATTATTGACAGACCTAGAAAGGAAAATGTTGTTGCTACTTTTTTTATCTCGCTTTACTAACAATGATGACAGCATGCCAGTTGAAGATTCTTTTCCATACGAACATTTGTTTGCAGTCTCGGCTCATTCCCCCTGGTACGCAGATGTCGCTAATTATTTCACTGTAGGAAATCTTTCGGCACATTTATCAAAGAGAGAGAAAAGGAATATCATCCAACAAAGTGTCAGGTACTGCTGGATAGAATGCCATCTTTTCTAGACAGACCTTGATCTTGAAATCAGGAGATGTTTCAGAGAGGATGAAATTTTTAGTATCTTGAAGGCTTGTCATGAGAAGCCCCGTGGGGGACACTTTGTTGATAAACGAACAAGTCACAAGGTATTATGAATGGGATATTACTAGCCAACATTTTCTAGGGATATGAAGAGGTATGTACAGGCTTGTGATAGCTATTAGAGGATGGGACAACCTAACAAATTGGACGAGAAGCCCCTTCAACCACAGCTCATGGTTGAACCCTTTGACAAAATGGGCCTTGGATCTCATTGGGCCCATCAACCCTCCCTCAAAGCAGAAAGTTTACATCTTAGTTTGCATCAATTATATGAAAAACTGGGTGGAGGAAATAATCACAGATGGAGGACTGCATTTTGTGTCACACAAATTGGAATCTCTATTACAGAAGTATCATATTCAACATAGAATAACTTCACCTTATCATCCACAGGCCAATGGCTAGGTGGAAAGTACCAACAAAGTGATTGAAGCTTTTCTCACAAAAACAGATAGAAGCCATCGCAGGGACTGGGCTGACAGACTTCCAAAGGAACTTTGGGCATATTGCACTACATGGCACAATACTATGGGATTCTCCCCCTATGACTTGGTATATGATAAGAATGTTGTCTTTCCCATTGAGTTTGAGATCAAAAATTTAAAGACAACAATGGAGGAAAACTTAGATTTAACCAAAGCTCAGAGGAGCAGATTGAACCAACTAAATGAACTTGATGAAAAAGGAACAACAGCTGTACATCAAACATAATTAATTCAACAACATTGATCTAAGTGGCATGATTGGTTCATAAAGAACAAAGTCTTCTGTGAAGGAGACTAGGCATTGATGTGTGATTCTAGGTTCAAGAGGGACTTTAAGGGTAAGCTTCGAACGTGATGGTTGGGTCCATAACATATAGAGATGGCGTTTGATAATGGCATGGTCTTTCTGATCACTATTGATGAATATCATGCACCATTATTCACTAATGTTCACAAGCTACGACTGTATCACAAGCCAATCTCAATGGACACATTTATTTCGTAGGTTGCAGCTGATCCAAGATACCAGTTAAAGAGAGGACATGAATGTTTCTCTGTCACTATTAATTTTTGAAAGATACTATGATTTCTA
Source organism: Pseudotsuga menziesii (assembly GCA_001517045.1). Lineage (NCBI taxonomy): Eukaryota > Viridiplantae > Streptophyta > Pinopsida > Pinales > Pinaceae > Pseudotsuga > Pseudotsuga menziesii. The sequence continues at coordinate 428,432 of LPNX010481350.1, forward strand.
CACAAAAATATGTATATAAATAAGTTAATTTTTTATTATGTTTTTATTATGTTTTCCTTTACACTTGATAGGTTTTCTTTAAAGAATTTGTGTAGGAACTTGCTTAATAAGCAGCGGTCATGACTGGGCCTAAAAACTGCGAGCGCCTTAATCCATGTTCCTATTTTGAAAGAGCTCATTAAAAAAATGAATGAGGCACATTCCAGCTGCAACTACGATTCCATTAAATCCTGCCCATTTTCTTGTTTTTCGTACCTGTGAATCCGTTAAATCCTTCCCATTTTCCCATTTTTCGCAGCTGCAACTCCATTAAATCCTGCCCATTTTTTTTATTTTTGCAGCTGTGACTCTGTTCAAATTTTCCCATTTTCCCATTCTTCACAGCTGCAACTCCATTCAATTTTTCCATTTTCCCTTTGTTCGCAGCTGTGACTCCGTCAAATTCCGCAGATTTTCCTATCTTTTGTAGCTGCGACTCCGCTAAATTTCATGGATTTCCCTATATTTCATAGCTGCGACTCCACCAAACTTTGCATATTTCCATATCTTTCATAGATGAAACTCTTCCAAATTCCACAGATTTCCCTATTTTTTGTAGCTGCGACTCCACCAAGTTTCGCATATTTCCTTATTCTTCGCAACTGCGACTCCACCAAATTCCGCATATTTCTCTATTTTTCGCTGCGGTGACTCTGATAATTTTGCTGATTCTTCTATTTTCTGCAGCCACAACTATGCCAAACTTATCCATTTCCATAGCTATGACTCCACTATTATCGCTGATTTCTTTATTTTCACGGCTGTGTCTCATCCATAATTATCTGTAGAACGACTGGAACTCCTCATGAGTTTGTCCACAATTTCTGTTGTCTGTGATTTTTCAAATTTCGACCTGCCTCACAGTTTCAATTATGTTTCCACCAAGGTTGAAAATATAGTTCTTCATTCACTGGGGGTAATATCATAGCAGCACACACACAATAATGTCTAAATTTGAAGGTTGTGATGACGCGCTGCACCATGATGAAAATTCACGGTTCATCTCCTAATTGCTAAGGTACGAGGTTCGATCATTTACATGATTAGGTGTTAAATTCGATTTGACAATATTAATCATGCTTTGAATTATTGTACTTGTCATTAGACCCGTACTCATTTAACTGTCAATCCGTACAATCTATCCAGTACCCAAAATTACCATTCGATCATCATCATATTTTTAATTTAGGAACAAATCTTACCAATTATTCCTTACTTACGACTGTCTTAAATTTCCTAATTTATCCAACTCCAACCTCAGTTGTTCGTGCATGTACTTGTGTTGTAAATTCCATTTATGGGTCTGTAATTTGTTGAGTTGAAACCAAAATTCAGATAGAGAGACAATATGGGTGTCCCAACCCAACATGAACCTGCAAATATGGAGGCCCTATGAAGAAACACAAAGGTTTTTTCCATTCTTGAAGCAGCTTGTTGGACCGAGTTCTTTCAACGTTTAAGTGGATTTCATCGAGAAACATCTCTGCAGTTTGCTCTAAATTTGACAGAAACCTATTCAGAAATGAGAGGTATCTACATAGAAGTTATAGAGGATATTGTGGGTAAAGTTACTAGTCTTCCTCAGGTGAACAAAACCTGTTTTGGAAGAAGAACCCATAATGCGGTTGCAATGTGGGAGTTTCTGCTAGATGGTGAACATGTCCACCAAGAAAATTGAGGGATATCATTACAATCACTACCTTTCCCTTGTAATGAAGTAGCAGTCTTCCTGAATAAGTACATCACATGTGAAGGTAGGTATCATACTATGTGTTTCTCCGAGTTTCCTCTACTATCTCATTTGCACCATAGGGCTTTACTCAACATCCAGCAGCAGAAGATGAAACTAGAATAGCATTGTGTGTTGCAATAGTGATAGTTGAAGCTGTGGGAGCTATCAATACAGAACGAGATACATAGATCCTCACCATTGAATCCTCTCCTGAATGGGGAGGAACCTTAATTAAGGAAGAAACTGAGATGGCATAAATAAGGGGAGTCACTAAAGAGGGAAATGTTCCTTCTACATCAGCCATAGAACTATAAACCCTTGTACCATAGAGGAATAGAAGAATCTAAAGAGAAGAGGTATAGGCATCATGACCTGTAAAGAGAAGGAGAACCAGATCTATTGTAGCAGTAGAAGCAGCATAGGTGAAATGGGTGAACATTGAAGCAAATATTGAATTTCCCATCTTGAGATCCAGGACAAATGCCGCCCCACAAGAACCTGTTACGGAGGAACCTCAAGTTGAGGGACTATTTTTTGAAAATGGTCTGCTAAAGGAAAAGGTGCAAGTGCTCTAAAAGGAAGTGGAAAGGTGGAAGGAAACATGTGGAAAGAAGGTTGCTCACATTGGTATAAGAGGAAAATTAGGTGGAAGGATCACCTCCTATTGAGGAAGGTGAAGAATTGGAAAAAGTAGTTTTCCCTGAGTGTGGGGAAATTTTTAATAAATCAAAATACAAAGTCACAGTGTGTGCATTTGTGGCACACAAACCTACACACATAGTTGGAGAAGAGAAATAAAAATATCCAATGGAATTAAGGGGTGAAGATGAACCAGAACTGGAAATAATCCTCGATATAGAAGTAAGGGAACATGAGCAATTACAGTCTCAGCCACAGGGTATTGTTACACAAGAACCAGCATCCTTGGAAATGTTTTTTCGAGGATTCTAATCAAATGGAATCAAGTGAGCCAGAGGTCGAGACAATCCCTAACATGAACTTAGGAGTTTTTACTATGACCCAAGAACAATCTCAGAAAACAGAACTAGTTGAGGGAGAAGCTCAGAAACAGGAAAATGTTGAAGCTGATAAGGATGTTGTCACATAAGAACGAAGATCCTTAGGAAATATTGTTGAGGCTTGCATTCATCTAGGGACAACTGACCTTGAGGTGGACATAATATCTAATTTGGAACTAGGAGAAAACAAATAGATGTAGTCCCAACCATCTTGGGACACTGAAGTATTCGACAACTAGTCTCATTTATCAAGGGACACTGAAGTATTCAGGGACCAGTCTCATCTTTCATGCAATATGGAAGTAACTCAAGAGAAACCCAACCATCCTAAGGGACTAGGAAAGAAGGAATTTTTTACACAAGAACCAGCATCTTTGCAGCTCCCTGTTGAAGCCACAACTGAGAATCAAGAAGCTCCAGCTGAGACTCAAGAAGATGCTGAGATTGAAAATCATGAAGATGTTGTTACACAAGAACCAACATCTTCACGTAAGGCTATTGAGGTTGATAAAAATGGGTTTGAGGAAGAATATGTTGTTACACAAGAGCCATCATCTCCAAAATTGATTGCAGAATTACCCTTATAGGAAGAAGTTGTTGGATCACTGGTAGAAGAGGAGGTTGTTTCACTTTCGATTCAGAACAATTAGGTTGAAACATTGGGTGATTAGGTAGGGACTCCATCTTCCCAGGAATTTGTCAATTTAGACTCCGACGAGGCTAAGGACACAGAAGATGGAAGGATTCAAGGACTAATAGAAGAACTCTCACTGTTGAAAATAGAAGTAAAGAAATGGAAAGTTCAGGTGGAAAGATATCAGGAAGGAATGATCCCCCTTGTTCAACATAGAAATACTATCAGAGAATTGAGGGAAATATGGGCATAAGAGTTAACATAACAGAGTTTTCATTGGGAATAAGTACAGAAAGAGTTGAAGGAGTTGAAGGAGTTGAAGAAATTCAAGTCCATGCAGAAGGAAAATGATCAATTATACACTCTCTCTTGGGAATTAATGAGCTTTAGAGATCCATCTCCCTTTTATCCTATATTTTCGTATGAACAATTTACTTGGTTTAAATTAAAGGCATCAGATCAACAAGATGTAGGAATCACCCCTATGGCTCTTAGCATGGTTCACATGAATTTCCAACCAAGAGAATGCCAGAAATAGCTCAAATCAGCAGAAGAGCAATGTTGTTTTGTGGCAACAAGAGAGAAAGAAAAGACCAAAATGGTGGTACAACACCTATAATGATGCTCACCAAGATGAGTTGCTTGAGAAGAGCTAGGAAGGTTGATAAAATAAGGGTAAGGTATTTAGTACAATGAATTATAATGATAATATTCACTAGGGTGAGCTGTGTGATTTGAGCTAGGTAGTAAGGCCAAATAGAGTTTCAGTTAAGGTAGTAGGTATAAATTATAATGAATCATGATTTTGTGGCTAACCCTCAAAACCATTTTGAGGCTTGGGATTATGAAGAATCCAAAGGAAACTTGGAATGGGAAAATGCTAACAATGACAAACTTGAAACTTTAATGAAGAATCAAACATGGGTTGTTACAGAGTTACCTCCATGAAACAAATCCATGGAATGAAAGAAGCTCTATAAAGTCAAGTATATGGAAGATGCGATGCTTAACAAGCACAAAGAAGGGTTGATCGTAACATGATTTTCTCAAAAGGAATGGATTGAATATGTAGAGACATTTACTCCTACAAAAATGGGAACAATCCTATTGGTTCTAGCCATGGAAACAAAGTTTGGCTAGAAATTACATTAGATATATGTGAAGATTGCCTTCTCTCAATAGGAAGGGATTGATTATGAGGAGAAATTTACTCTTGCAAAATTGGGGGAAATTTGATTGTTTCTATCCATGGTAGGATAATTTGGTTGGAAACTACATTAGATGGATATGAAGAATGAATTCCTTGAAGGTGATATAGATGAAGAAGTATGCATGTACCAAGCAAAAAAAATTCATGTTCTAGGGAAGGAACATTGGTATGCATTAGAAAAATGAGGATTGAGAAGATGTCCTTTTGCCTCTGATCTCTACACCAAAAATGTGGTGATTCTAGTAATATATTTTGATGACATCATCATTACAGGTAGTGAGGTAAGATAAATTGCAAAGGTAAAAAAAGATTTATGCTTAGCTTTTGACATGATAGATCTATGTCTTCTACATTATTGCTTAGCTATAGAAGTTTGGAAAATAGATAATTATATTATTTCTTCGCAAACAAAATATGCCAAAAGTTTGTTAGATAAGTTTAGGATGGCAGATGATAAAATGTCATCAACACCTATAGAGAAAGGGCTGAACAATTCAGTTAAGACTGGTTCATATGTAGTCAATTGATAAATTTACTGGCAACTAGTCTCCAATTTGATCTATCTTATCGCCACTAGACTTGAATTGAGTTGTGTAGTCAATTATACCCCTTGATTTATACAATATCCAAAAATATAACAATAGACAATGTTAAAAAGTTGCAACAAGGAAGTTCTTCTATCATTTGCATGTGTCCTTGCTTGATGGAAGACATAAAATAGGAAGCCAAATTGATTAATGACTTTCTCCAAAGTTTATACTTAGTAAAAGTCGATTATGTGATCTAATTATTAATTGACTTAATGGAAGAAGTTTTTATAAAGTTTAAGTGAAAAATAATTCAAGTGATGGCTAATATAATTTTGGCCATTGATTTGACTAAAGGATCTCATCCGTTGATCTATAGTGTGTTGTTAGGGTTTTTGCTTGGCCATTGAGTTAAAAGGAGATCAATTTGGTGGAGAGGACACACAATTACAGAAAGAGAGTTTCTTACTCATAGATTTCATCCAAAGAGTGAGAAAGAAAGTTTGTAGAATATTTTTGCAGAGAGTGAGACTAAAGAACATTTATCCGGAGATCGATAGGGCAACATTGGAAAATCTAAGAGGCCGTACTCAGTGATGCAGAGAGGCTGTATAGGTGATGCAGAGACTGTGATGCACGCAGTCATATGTGTGACACAGACAACTGTACACGACCATGCGAGTGATGTAGGAGGCCATACAGGAAATGATGTCAACATTCGTACGAGTGAAGCAGAGGTCGTACAAGGCGACACAAGCAATGACACAGGGACATACGATTTTTGTGGGGTTTTTTCTATGATTTTTGGTTGTACAATTTTGACAATATGGGTAAAATCAATTTATGGATTGTACTATTCTATATCTTGCTAATAAAATTATCTTCTCAAACTGTTGTACCGATTTTCCCATCTTGGCTTTTTCTGGGGGTTTCCTACTCAGATATATTGGTGTTTCTATTGGATGTGATTGTTGCTCTTTTTTTGTTGTATTTCTTTTTCCGCTTAAATTTTATGTGAAGAAATTAATTTATCGTTGCCAGTAATTAAATTGGGGTCTAAATAATAAAAAAAAATTGGCATAATGTGTAACTCAAGATTGGATTTCAAGGAAATTTTACATGGTATCAGAGCTCTGTTGAGTAGATCTGAGAGATAGCAATAGTTATTGGATAGATCATGGGAAGATCTATTAAAGGCACAAACCTAGGGTTTGACAGGTACACTTCATGATGTCCGTACAATTGAGAGTTAAGGATAGACTCTAGGGGGCTCAAAAATTTCCTACGTGGAAAGAAAGGATCATGAGGATCCTGTATGTTAATGATGTAAAGGAACATGTTGACTCCAAGAAGGCTACTCCCAAATATCTGGAAGAGTTGGAAAAATGTAAGAAGGTGGATTCTAGGGAAATCTTGATTATCTTAGATGGGGTGCAGGATCACATATTCCCTCACCTTTCTAGGAAGAAGACTGCATTATGCATGTGGATGGATTTGGAAATCCTTTACCAGAGTAAGAATGAGAACCAGAAGATGGTGCTGTAGGAGAGAATCTAGAGCACTAAGATGGACAAAGGTGAAGGAGTGGTGCCTTATTTCACAAGGCTCACTCATATTAGGGATGAACTTGGAGCCGTGGGATTCAAGACTGAGGATGAGGAGCTAGTGCGAATAACATTGAATGGATTTTCTAAGCCATGGGACGTCTTTGTCAAAGGTGTGGTGGATAGGGAGAAGCTCCCTCACTGGCAGAGACTATTGGGCGATTTTGTGCAGGAAGAGATACGTATGGTTCAAGGTACAGGTTCATCCAAAAATGCCTCATAGATCATGGATGAAAAGGATTTATACCTCACAGTCAAGGGCATGGGTAAGGAAAAAAAGAAGAAGGGTGGTAAGAAGAACATTGAAATGTCAAAGGTAAAGTGTTTCATCTGCCACAAACTAGGACATTTTGCTTCCGATTCACCAGACAAAAAGAAGAAGAACAATACTCAGATGGAAGGTTCAGGAGAGGTGGAAGATTTCAGCAAAAGTTTCGATGAGGATTTTTGTTTGATAGCTTGCATGGAAAGCTCCATAGGAAATAACATCGGGTACATTGACAGTGGAGCATATTGTCACATGACAGGACAAAAAGGGTTATTTAGAAGCTTGTAGGAGGGTGGAGTAAATATCCACATTAAGTTGGGAGATGATGCACAGTATCAAATGTAGGGAGTTGGTACTATTTTGTTTCAGAGGGAGTCTCACAAACCCCTCATTTTTGCTGATGTGTTATAAGTTTTGGGGTTGACAAAGAAACTCATATTCATTTCCACCCTAGAGGAAAAGGGTTTTCAGGTGACTTTCTGGGATGGGAAAGTGTATATGAGGCCCAAGGGGTCAGAGAAAAAGTTGGATTGGGTGATTGGGGTCCGGATCAAAAAGGTGTACAGACCACACTTTGAGCCTACAAAGGCTCTAGTCAGCAGTAACAATCAGAGTGAGTTGTGGCATAGGAGGATGGAACACTTACATGATGGAGCACTAAGAAATTTGAGACAAGAAGTTATAGGAGTTCCTCAAGTATAGGAGGAGAAGCACATCCATTGTAAAGGCTGTATATTGGGGAAGAACATCAGGCAGCCTTTCCCACACAATGAGCACAAGTCTAAGGGAAGAAGAACAATACTCAGATGGAAGGTTCAGGAGAGGTGGAATATTTCAGCAAAAGTTTCGATGAGGATTTTTGTTTGATAGCTTGCATGGAAATCTCCATAGGAAATAACATCGGGTACATTGACAGTGGAGCATATTGTCACATGACAGGACAAAAAGGGTTATTTAGAAGCTTGTAGGAGGGTGGAGTAAATATCCACATTAAGTTGGGAGATGTTGCACGGTATCAAATGTAGGGAGTTGGTACTATTTCATTTCAGAGGGAGTCTCACAAACCCCTCATTTTTGTTGATGTGTTATAAGTTTTGGGGTTGACAAAGAAACTCATATTTGTTTCCACCCTAGAGGAAGAGGGTTTTCAGGTGACTTTATGGGATGGGAAAGTGTATATGAGGCCCAAGGGGTAAGAGAAAAAGTTGGATTGGGTGATTGGGGTCCGGATCAGAAAGGTGTACAGACCACACTTTGAGCCTACAAAGGCTCTAGTCAGCAGTAACAATCAGAGTGAGTTGTGGCATAGGAGGATGGAACACTTACACGATGGAGCACCAAGACATTTGAGACAAGCAGTTATAGGAGTTCCTCAGGTATAGGAGGAGAAGCACAGCCATTGTAAAGGCTATATATTGGGGAAGAACATCAGGAAGCCTTTCCCACACAATGAGCACAAGTCTAAGGGGATCATGGATTTGGTGCATTTGGATGTATGTGGACTGATGAGTGTCCAATATTTCAGTGGCTACAGTTATTGCATCATGTTCATTGATGACTATTCCAGGAGAACCCAAATCTATTTCCTGAAGGGCAAGTTAGAGGTGTTTGAGCAGTTTCTGGAGTTCAACACTCTCATGGAAAACTAGATAAGGAGGAATATTCAGGTGTTGAGGACAGACAATGGGGGTGAGTACACTTCCAAGGAGTTCTTGTAGTTTTTTTCATCAGAGGGGATAAAAAAGGAGCATAAAGTTCCTCATACCCCATAGTAGAATGGAGTGACAGAGAGGAAGAACAAGACATTGGTAGGAGTATCCAAGGCCATACTATTTGATCAGAGATTGCCACTATTCCTTTGGGTTGAGGCACACATGACCGCAGTCTACATCCAGAATAGGTGTCCCCACACAACTTTGGGGAGGAAGACACCTGAGGAGGTTTTCATAGGAATTAGGCCATACATGAGTCATCTACAGATATTTGGTAGTGTCTGTTATTGTCACATTCATCCTGACACTCGGAAGAAGCTGGACCCTTCTAGTGAGGAGGGGATACTAGTTGGTTATAATGAGACCTCTAAGGCATACATACTATATATTTAGGCTCACAAAAGGATCATTGTGAGCAGGGATGTCCAGTTTGATGAAGACAGAGCCTTATAGAGATCTATGGACTTGCCAGCACAAAAGCATCCAGCACAGGACTTGAGAGTAAAATTGGAGGAGCCATAGGTACAGGTACAAGTACAAACATAGGGAATAGGTTCTAGTAGTTAGAGGGAGTCAGGTGGATAGAGCCCTTTGGTCATTGACTTGGAGAATGAGTAGTAGCAGGAGGAGGATATCTAACAGCAACAAGAGGTAGACACTAAGCCATGACCTAAATGGTTCAGGTCCACAGTTCAAGATTCTAGGTAGATGACTCTTCCATAGAGCTCCATGAGGTGGAGCAAACCAATAGACAAACTTAGCTATATGGCCCTAATGACAGAGTTGATAAACTTTGAGCCTTCCAGTTTTGAGGAGGCCGCACAACATGAGGTGTGGCAGGAAACCATTGTGGAGGAGTATGACTCCATCATGAGAAAACAAGTATGGGAGGTTGTGCCAAGGCCAGAAGAAAACAGGTGGTTAGATCCAAGTGGATCTATAATGTAAAGCATGCAACATATAGAAGCATGGAGAAGTACAAAGCGTTCTTCATGGAAAAGGGGTATTCTTAGAAGGAAGGTATTGACTATGAGGAAACCTTCGCCCTTGTCACCAGATACTCTTCTATGTTATTTATTTTGCAACCAGAGGGGTTCGAAGTGGAGAGCAGGGAGTCACATGTGTGCAGGTTATAGAGAGATCTTTATATACTCAAGAAGGCACCTCGAGCATGGTACTCGAGGATCAAAAACTATCTACGGGAGATGGGATTCCAACGGAGTGAGGTGGACCACAACATGTACTTCTTGTCAGGTGAGGTTCCTCTCATACTGGTTTTTTTTGTAGATGATCTCTTTCTTACAGGAGATGAGAGGCTGATTGAGGACTGCAAGTCCAATATTGTAGTAGAGTTTGAGATGAAAGACCTTGGGTTGATGCATTACTTCATAGGTTTGTAGGCTTGGAAGAGAGATGGGTGCTTCTTAATTGGTCAAGGGAAGTATGCAATGGACATCTTGAGGAGATTCAGGATGGAGTATTGCAAACCCATGTCCACACCTCTAGTAACCAACTAGAGGAATATTGATGCAACTGGTTCATAAGAGTTTGATCCCACATTATATTGCCAACTTATCTGGTCGCACAAGTATCTTGTCAACACACAACTAGACATTAGCTTTGTAGTCAACTCTTTGAGTCAGTTCATGGTAGATCCTTGGATAGTGCGTTGGACAGCTGCGGAGCATGTGCTTTGCTACATTAGAGGTATAATGGAGTACATATTGGTTTATGAGAGGAGTGGAAGTGTACAATTTGCAGGATTCATGGATGCTGACTGGGAAAGATGTGTACAAGATTAGAAGAGCACTTCAGGTTGTTTCTTCAACATTGGGTCATGGTTTGTCTCTTATTTCGTCAAGAAGCATAATTCAGTTGAATTGAGCTCGACAGAGGTCAAGTACATGGAAGCCAGTTTGGCAGCATGTGAGGGGATGTGGCTGATGAAGTTGCTCTCAGGATTATTCGAGTGTGAGTTGGAGGCTATGGTGGTTCGCCATGACAATGATAGGGGCATCAAGCTATTTAATAATCTAATGTTCCATGACCAGAGCAATCAAATAGACATTCGGTATCATTTGTTGAGATACTGTGTACATAGAGGATCCATTCGGTTGGATTAAATTCAAACATATGAGCAGGTGGAAGACATATTCACCAAGGCACTTTGCAGGCACAATTTTGTGAAGTTGAGAGACAAGTTGGGGTTGCAACCAAATCCATTCCTCATTGAGAGGGAGTGTTAAAAAGTGGCAACAAGGAAGTTCTTCTATGATTTGTATATTCCCTTGCTTGATGGAAGACATAAAACAGGAAGCAAAATTGATTAATTACTTTATCCAAATTTTATAGTTAGGAAAAATGCATTATGTGATCTAATTATTAATTAACTTAATGGAAGCAATTTTTATAAAGTTCAAGTGAAAACTAGTTTAAGTGATAGCTAATATAATCTTGGCCATTGATCTTACCGGAGGATATCATCCATGGATATATAGTGGGTTGTTAGGGTTTTCACTTGGCCATTGAGTTAAAAGGAGATCAATTTGGTGGAGAGGACACACAATTACCGAAAGAGAGTTTCTTATTCATAGGTTTTAGTCGGAGAGTGAGAAAGAAAGTTTGTAGAAGATTTTTGTAGAGAGTGAGACTGAAGAACATTTATCCAGAGATCAACAAGGCAACATCGATGAATCGAAGAGGCCATACTCAATGATGCAGAGAGGTCGTACAGCTGACACAGACAACCGTGCGTGGCTATACGAGTGACGCTGGAGGTAGTATGAGTGAGATCATCATCTGTATGAGTGACGAAGAGGTTGTATGGGTGACGCAGAGGCCATACAGGGTGACATGATAAATGACACAAGGATGTATTCTTTTTTGTGGGGTTTTCTCTATGATTTTTGGTTGTACAATTTTTCCAGGTTCGGTAAAATAAATTTTTGGATTGTATTGTTCTATATATTGAATGTGATTGTTTCTCTATTTTCCCAGTGTTTATTTTTCCGCTGCAATTTTATGTGAATAAATTCATTTCTGGTTGCCAGTAATTAAATCAAGGTTTAAAAAAAAACTTGCATACTGTGTAACTCAAAATTGGATTTCAAGGAAATTTTACAGACAACAACAAAGCGGGTGCTACAATATGTAAAGGGAGCATTGGGATTTGGAATTCTATATGGGTAGATTAAGGAGATTTAGATATGTGGCTATTTAAAATTGGATTGGGAAGGATCCAAGGATGACAATAATTCTACAACATCTTATGTGTTTAGTCTTGGCACAAGGGTAGTTTCTTGGATCAACAAGAAATAACATGCAAATTCACTTTCTTCTACAAAGTAGCAATAAGAGGGGCATGCGAAGCAATTTGTCTTAGTATAATGCTTGAAAATTTGCAAGTCAATAAAGATGAGCCCATGGTACTTTTTGGTGATAACTAGGGAGTTATCAAGCCAACAAAGAATTCAATCTTCCATGAGAAAACAACACATATTGATGTGCATTGTCATTTCATTTAACTTGTAGAATATGGAGAAGTTGAGCTGAAATATTGTCCAAACCAAGAACAATTTGCAAACATTCTCATCAGCCTCTTGGCTGAGATAAATTTTCAAACTTTAGAAATCAATTTGGTGAACATTATTTCTAGGATGACCATTAAGGGAGGATGTTAGAGTAGTTAGATTCATGATGGTAATTTAGACCAAGCATGATAATATATAGGTTTTATGCCATGGTTTCATGCACCTATGGTTTATGTATTCCTTTGCTATATAGAATCTATTGTTCTCTTCCTTTTGTAATACATTGAAGTAATATTAATAAGTATTTCTCTTTTTCAAATTCTCTCATCTTCTTGGTTTCTTTGTGTTTTTTTTCTTAATATCGAACTTAAGGTTTTTTTCTTAGTATTAATATTAAGGTTGCTTATTTATTTTACTTCATCAAAAATATTCATTCATTACTTCGTTAATAATATTCAATCAATTTAAACAAAAACAGTTGAGCGCTACTTAGAACATAAATATTTGAGAAACTTCGATTCAATTTTGTGAGACACATGCAACACTCATTGGAAATATTATCATCTGGGTCTCTCCTGATGCAAAACTGCTTACCCAAGAGATTATCCTCTAACCAAAAGGGCTCATGTTTCTCCTCCAAAAATTCATGGGGTGGCTTCACTGCTCACTAAGCAACGTAATGTGTGATATATTTAGATTAACAATAGTGAGCATATCCCTTTGCATTGAAAATCCATTTATTAAGGTCATATAAGTTGACATTGGATGCCTTGCCTTTGTAGCAATCTTGGAATTGTATAGTAATGTGACATCACTACTCATTTTTGCATAACCCATCTATTAGTTCATGTTCACCACATTCAGAGTGTGTCCATTCTCCAATATTTCATTTAGGACTTCCTAAGCATCATGCATTCTACTAGCCTTACAAAATCCATTCATAATAATGTTATGGGAAGCAACATCAAGACCATGACAGTTTTACGACATTTCTTTAAAAGCTTGTATGCATGATCCACTTGACTAGCCTTGCATAATGTACCTCACTTCATTGAGTGGTATATATGGTGGACAAAAAGTAAATCATGGAAACCAATTATTCTGATCATGAGGAAAAAACCATAGCATATGAAAGAATGTATCCAAAGATGAAAAACACAAGAAGATTGTACTCACTTTTTCATAGGTAAGTTTGATCAGACAAGGAAAATTCTAGAAGAAATAACTGCTACTACTTTCACAACATGCCAGTTAATTGAGTCACTGAAAATCTTCTCATGTTAAACTATGCTCCAAATTACATGAAAAGGAAAATAGAATTGTGTTTGGAAAAATGGTGGGGCAAGTAGATGATTGTCATCCCTTTTGCTAGAAAATGGATAACTATATAATGAGAATCTAGAGAAGTGAAAGAAGATACTATTGATGCATTACCAACATGAAGCAAACATTTTTTATGCTTGAGAAAATCCTTTTAACGAAAGTTCAGTTTCCAGGTCTAGAATTAGCTTGGAATGTTGAGAAGATTATGTAAAATCATCATTTGCTATGAATCCTAGAATTACAATTACTTTGGTTGCTATCTTTCCTTCTATACCTCCTAAAGGGTAGAAGTCTCATCATTGGCGCAACAAAATATATTTCAAATGAGCAATATTATCAGTATTATAGAATGTATTTTTGCATGTAAGAGAGACTAGTAGCTTACAAAACCTTGGAGTTCTCTACCATTTCAATCTTCAATATGTATTAAATTGTCTCAAATGGGTTTAGAAATATTCTAATGAACTCCTTTATTCTACTTTGATCCAAACCCATTTTGTCTTGGCATTTAAAAGAACGGTGAGATTGATATTTTACAAGAGTTGAGGATTTGATGGTCGTTGTTGTTGCACTAATCCCAAACAATATAATTCCTTAAAGCTTTCTCTTCTAAGGTCAATGGATTTGTATAAAAATAATGGCCATAAAACGTCCATCTTTGAGCCAACTTGTAGTTAGATACTATCGGTACAAATGAAATGGTTGGATGTTGATTGAAGCACACAAATATTCTTTCGTTTACAATAGACCATCCACAGACTACTTTAGATTCAAGAACAATTGTAATATGCAAATATAATCCCATACTCAGTTTTTCAAGTGGGTATTTTAGGTATCTTGTAATTGGATAATAAACCTTCAATGGTTTTTTATTATTATTGATGCCCATGATAAGATCTTGAAGGACAATTTAGTAACACAAAACTTTCTTTTTATATATATTCCCTAAGGTGTAAATCCAAATCAAAATTTTCCCATGTATGCAACCAGTATGGTATATAATTTATTTGGGAAACACTACCCTAATCACTATTTATGGGATTTGATCAAGCGTTAAATTGATATTCTAATGATAGTAAAGGTGCCTCCTCAAACCCATATTTTATTGTAATGGTTTGTTTTTAGTAACAACCCTTGGTGATTCCGCCCATGGGGGGGAAGAGCAAGTGGTAAAGTGGAATTGTTGAAATTGGTTGTAAATGGAAGGTCTTGTGTTCAAATCCCCCCCAAATTTACCCGTGTGCCATGGTTCGGGCCCTGTGGATGCACCTAGGGGTATAATGGTAGTGGGATTGGATCCTTGGACCTTGTGTCACACGAGTACCAGCCCATCCCCAGTTGTCGATTCCCCTAGTTACAAAAATAAAAAACAACAACCCTTGGTGATTCTAGACATCAATTAATTGCAGGGTAGTTATATAAGTTGGGCAATAATGGGATTTTAAGAAGGTATGTGTTGAACCATGAACAGAAAGACACGGCAATATAGAACAAACTCAAATTTGGATCAACCCTTTAATTATCAAATGGGAAAATATTTTTTCTTGTTTGTAGAGACAATTTTAATGAGGGCAGATCATGCTTGACATCTCAGTGATGATGACCCATAGTTCAATACAATTCAAAGAGATCAACCAAGATTCCAAGCTAGAACGGTGAATACAAACTCAGTTTTGAAGCTTAAATTTGATGAGAGCAAATTTTGGCAATGGAAGTATGAGTTTAAAATTTGTATACAAATTCAACAAGCTTGAGAGTTTGAGGTTGCAACAACAATGTACACATGAGTCCTAGGTTTCAATTTTTTATATGACCCTTTACATATTAGATATGTTAACAATGTTTGGAAAGCAATGATTGTAATCAACAATTAGTGTTGTAGGTATGTGAACATGTTTGACAGTGAAATCAAATATCATTTCACTGTAACCCATGAGAAGAAAACTAATATATACAAAAACCTAGATTTTTCTATGATATATCAATAATATATGTACACTATTAAACTCAACTTTTGCTGCATATATCAGTTGTTGGATAGCACCTTCAACTTCATCATTTTAGAGGGTATTTTACATGCCAATGTGGACTTACCTTATGAACAACAAATCATATCTTATGTGTATGATCAACATTGAAGGCTTTGCATGCAACTTCAAAATTTGAAGTGACTAGGAGAATATTTGATTTGCTAGCTATTTGGTTTACTTGGCAATGTATAGTTTTTCAAAATAAGACCCAACGTCCCTTTTGAAAATGTACAAAAGGGTCCCCTTTACATAGAGAATAAGTATTTAACACTGCAAATACAAATCCTTGGTGGGATTCAATTGTGTCTTCAGTCAAGGAGGCTAATGGGAAACCTGATCATGTCAATACTTCTACAACATAATTATCTTCAAGCACTATATATTTTGCAATTATCTTAATGCTTGTGACTTGCATAAAATTAAATGAATAATTTCATCTTAATGTAACTATGTCTAAGGGATTAGTTATGTACCTTTGGGGCATAAAATATGTTTGAGTTGATGATGATATTTCCTCATCAAATCAAATAAATTGGAGAGGTCTAAAGTTTTGCGAAATTCAAGACACTCACATGATGGATAGAGGTCATCCCATGGACAATATCCAACTATATTCAGTATTTCATCATGGAACTCCTCTACATGACCTTATATTAATGATTAGATTGTTCAAAAGTGCAAGCACAATGCCTTCCTTTATATTTTTTTGACCAATTGAGATCTCCACTCCTTGCACTATTAAAAACAAAGAGGGTATATGTTAAGGAGTAGCCATAAATAAGCAATATAGGAGGATTTCAAAATGGAAAGCTAAGGAGAGTTTTAAGGACTTGGAATAAATTGCTTAAGCCATCGTGGTTTTTGGTTTTTGTTTATTTTTGCTAGTGCTAGTGGTGGCTTCTTTCCAAACCCAATATTTTTGTATTACAACAATGCAGATATTGTTTTATTAATAGTCAAAGGAGTATTTAATGGCAATAGTTTTCTTATGATGTGTTTTATATCCCTTTGGAAATGCTTTGTAGGTTTCCATGCCCGCTAATCAAGAATTTGAAATGTATGCTTAGCTTTAATCAGAAAAATAAACCTAAATATGTATCATGTAGATAAAGCACCATAATTTCTAGTCACAAACACGCCTTAGTGATTTTTGGTCCTATCATAATTTGGCAAGCATGCAACCAATTCCTTTTCACATCTCTACATGACCCTAGGTATGGATGGCTCAAATTGCTTGATTAGTAGGCTCTCTAGTTCAACTACATTAACAAAATCCATAGATCCTAACTCATTAAACACCTTTAGTGCATAACCCAAAGCACCTATTATATCAGTAACTTAAACTTCCTTACTATAAGTTCTGTTGTTTTTAAGAGTATGCACTAAATGAGACATGCCACAAGAAATATTAGCTAAAGCATGCATAGTATTTCCATGCATTAAAAATTCGATAGGTGCTTTTCTTAGACTACCTATAACACCATTTCCAAAACTACAACCAAGGATTCATAATACCTTACTCTTTTTTATGAATGCCTTGTCGGGGACAATAACAACCTATATACCTTAATGTTGCTTATAAATACTCCATGGGACAGTCAACACCATCACAAATATGATCTCCAATACCATAAGCTTGTTATTTTGTAAATGAAGGTACTAAATGTTGCTATGACTTGCTTGCACAAGAAGGAAAGCTAACATGTAATACCACATGACATTGCTTTTATTTTCATGTTCTGAAAATTATTTTTTTATTATGTAATGAGTTATGAAACTAAAAAAAAAAACTCAAATGACATTTGCACAACAAACCTTTTTATTTATTTATTAATAAAGAAAATAACACTTGGAGAATTCAGCTACATGAGGGGATACAACTAGTGCACCAAGGAGCATGTGTAAGCAAGCTAGAATGATTTATACCAATCAAATCCAATCCAAAACTCAACAACCATACAAGATCCTAAATCATAAAGATTTAAGGATCTGATTGGAGATTTGATTGGGATGGCATAATACCTAGGATAAATCTATATATATGAGTACATTGGAATAGCACGAGACACCGTGTTGTGCATGGGAAAATGAATGTTGAGTGCATGTGTTGAGAATTTTTCTATTTTATAAGTCCATCATGAAAACTTGTTACAGACTCGAGGATTGAGTGCCGTGAGGAAGTTACTTGCTGTTCTGGTGCATGGTTGGTGATCCAGCTCGAGGGTGGAGTAGAGAAAACTGTTGCGTTGCTACCTCCTATGGTTGGGAGGAGCTGATTCTCCAAGTAGTTATTGTCCATTTATTTTCTCAATTAACTATTTTTTATTATGAGCTAGTTTGTACAGAATATTGGTTTAAAGAATAAATTATAGATTCGATTCCTATAGGTGATTTAACATCTATGTTTTAATGAATTGTACTTATTATCTAAGAAAGGAATTCCATATTTGAATCATTCCTTTGTTTACTAATATCAAGGATCTTGCATGTTTTTAAACTCAAACACGCATAAGTTTTCCAGCTACGAAAATATTTTTTAGAAATAAATCGGTCCTAGGGATCACTTGTTTTTATTAATGTTTCCTTATTCTTGATTTTATCGACTTTAAAACCCGTAACTATTAACTATACTCTCTCCACTTTGAATAAAGTTTTGTAAATCTTATTTTTCTTTTTCCTACGATTTACTCTAGATTTTCTGCAATGTATGCTTAGATCTGAACTCATAGCATTATATTTTATCAGTAAGGAACCAATTCATAGCCCCAGTGTTATAGAGATCATAGATCTAAAATTATAGCATTATATTCTATTAGTTAATATATTTTTCTATTGCCTACGATTTCTATCCGACTCTCAATTTTCTGCAATGTATGCATTTGATGAATGATTCATATCTACTTTGGGTGTGCCTGTTTTTATCCTAGATTTGTGTTTTGAACTTTTTCCAGATCACTTTATTAATTTGTCATAGTAATCTAGGGACTAAACACAAGTCTCATCATAGATTAATAACAATAAGGCATGAGAATGGTGTAATTGTGCTACAAAATGAGTAGTCGCTCTGTATATTCACACAAAGAATGAGTAATACAATACAAGATCATGCTGCAAGCATGACTAACAAAGCAATTTGAATTCCCAAGGAGGTCATTCAAATTGAATGAGTGAGTGTAGCTTAACTGAATGTAATCCAGAGTCAACACTCAAGTTAATCACTGATAAAAAACCTAATTTACTCAGCTAAGCCCTAACTGAAGTCAGAGTGTAATAAATGACTAAGTCTAATTGAAAGTAGGTCAAACACATGTCACAGCAAGCCAACCATCAAGTGGTAGTGCATCAATGACTCCAATGAACCCCGATGACATTAACTGAAGTGTAATTGAACATCAGAAGTGGTTGGAGGCACCCCTGTTGACTCCAATTCATTAAATAATCAATAAATAATTAATTTAATGATGGAGGGCACCTTCACTACTCTATTTAACTGATTGTAACCATAAGTTATCAATATGGGGCATTAATGACACTCAGATAACCCCCGGAGTGCTCCAGTTAACCTCCCCGAATGTGCCCCGAATGTAGGAGAAGGCTAAGTTAGCCTCCTTGACTAAAGGTAGGAATGGGTGTGATCTAGCTGATGTCATATAGTGCTCCTCTGATGTCAATTAATTCAATAATACTTAGGATAGTGGTTTAACTAGGCCAAATTGACAAAAATGAGTGTGTAAGGTGGTAAATGTCTCCAACACCCCCCCTTAAGCTATACTCAGGAGGAGTTAGAAAACATAAAATGCATAAAAATGCTAGGGCCTCGACAACTAAGGCCATAGGTCACCCTATACAAAACTGAAACCAAAACAATGCTAAAAAACAAACTAAGTGAGCAAAAGAGAGAAAACCCAGTGGGAAAACCCCCCCCTCAAGCTGAACACTGAAATTAGTCTGATCACTCTGATGGACTCACCCCCAATAGTGAATGGAGGTAAGTGAACTTCTTTTCTGAAAATCTCTTGGTGAAGATGTCTACAATATGCTCATTAGTCAGGCAGTATTGCAGAATGATGGTCTTGTCATGCACTGGCTCCCTAATATAGTGCATGTGTATCTCTACATGCTTGGTCCTTTGCCTGGTAACTGGATATGTGGATATATTAATAGCACTTTGATTGTCACAAAAGGGGACAGTGGACAAAGTACTACCAATATAAAACTCTGAAAGAATGCCTTGCAACCAAACTGCTTGGATGTAAGCATTCACCGCTCTTCGATACTCGGCCTCTGCTGAAGATAATTCTATGGAAGCCTAATTTTTTCTATACCAGAAAATGGTTCCACCACCAAACATGAATACATATTCAGAAGTATACTTCCAATCAAAATAATCACCCGCCCAATCAAAATCTATGTATCCAACCAGCTCTAGCTCGGAGTCTGCAGCATAGTGAATGTCGTAGGGCCTGGTTCCCTGAATATACTAAAGGATCCTCTTGGTTGCCTTCCAATGAATATTATGAGGCTACTGCATGTATCTTGATACAAAATTCATATCATAATAGATATTAGGCCAAGAATGTGTCAAGTACAACAAGCTACCAATCAACTGTCGATAGATAGTGCAGTCCATGGGAGGTGTGCTTTTTCCTTCTTCAAGGCTAATTCCTAAAAGGAAAGGGAATGGTGCAGGCCTACATTCAGCCATGTTAAACTTGACTAACAATTTTGATATGTATTTGGACTGAGTGACCATTATCCCATCAGAATTTTTCTCAATTTTGAGCCCCAAATTGCTCATTTCAAATGCATTGTGGAGAGCAGTTTTGATGGCTGAAATGGAAGCAACTGTGCTACATGGGATCAGTAATTCATCAACATATAAAAAAATAATAATCAAATGACCATCAGACTACTGTATATACACATTTGGATCTGATCTACACCTTTGGAATTTTTGCGAGAGAAGGAAGGCATCCATCTTGGAATACCACTCTCTTGGGGCCTATTTAAACTCGTATAGTGGCTTCTTTAGCTTGCAAACCAAAGATGGATCACAGATGTATCCCTCAAGATGATTCATGTATATCTCCTCATGAATATCTCCATGCATAAATTCTGAATTAACATTCATATGATGCACTTCCCAGTGCTTAGATGCTGAAATTACCAAAACTAGGCAGATGGAGTCCATTTTTGCAACCAGTGCAAAGGTCTCATGGTAGTCCACACCTTAGACCTGAGAGAAACATTTTTCCACCAGCCTTGCCTTATATTTTTAGGTTCTTCCATCAGCAGCAACCTTGGTCCAAAACAACCACTTGCATTGAACCATTTTCCTTGTTGGAGGAAGAGAAACTAGCTCCCAAGTAGTGTTTTTCTGAAGAGAATTCATCTCTTCATCCATGGCAACTTGCCATATCGGATCCCTCTGAGCATGGTAGTAGGATTTTGGGTCTTAGATAATCATCAAATAACAAGTTTCAGACAACAAATTATTAGGACAAGAGAGTGCAATACCTGCTCTTTGGAAATCAGAGCGGGTTCTCCTTGGATCATCTGGATTTCCAATGTTATCTCCTGCGGAGGAGAGTGTTTGTCAGGCCCATGTGGGAAGATGATTTTGTACTTCATGTTCTGATTCAGAATATGATGTTTGCTGCACACTGATATCAGAAATCATAGGATCCAAATCAGGGTCATCACCCCCAATTTCATCATCCAAATATTAAATAGAATAGGAAGGAAATTCAGCAATTTTCTCCTTCACTAGTTCCACCTCCTGAAGAGGTTAATTGAACTTGACACTCCTTTCGATGATGATATATTTTGTTTTGATATATAGAAGATTGAAAACTTTTGATTCATCAAGATAGGCAATAAACAGACATTCTATGCTTTGCGGTTGCAAATTTGTCCTTTTATCAAGTGGAATCCGGGCCCATGCTGTGGACCCAAACACTCGCAGGTTCGACACATCCGGATTGTGTCCAAAGTATGATTTGAAAGGGGTATTTGTCACATCCCCACTTAGAACGAGCACTCTTGACTCGCTAAGAGGGTGTACGGAACCGTCTAGCAACCTCTCAAGGGCTTGGCCAACTTGATGTTAACTAACGGACTACGCCTACTCATTATGCGGAAACATGTTATATCATTAACTTAGTCATTCATACACATATGCAACAACTGTAACAACAAAAGAAAGTATGGAAGTGTTGCGGGTTTCCCAATGCAGAGCCCGTCTTCAATATTTTCACAAGTAAAATAGAGATGCCAGAACTGGCCACTCTCTGGGTGTGCGCCCAACCCGGCTAAAACAAACACTTTTACAAAACTGGAAAAACCCAAGTCAACCTCCACTGAGCGACTAACTTGGCTGCTGAAACGACTGCTGCAAACCCTCATTGTATGCTACTGCCGCACCGCAGAAAACCCAGAAAACGTGCCACTGTCTGAACTTAGCCTCTGCCGCAGTCCAACTGTGCACTGTGCCAAAAACGGCTTCCTGTGGTACCCCTGCGCGGATGCCACAGAAACGAAGGTGCGCTTTAGCCAAGCGCACTGTTCACATGAACTTAGCTTAGCTCCCTTTCCTTAGCTTAGCTCCCCTTGGATGATTTGAAATGACTTGCACTTCGTTTATTTATAGCCTTCTGGGTGTCTTGCCCATGTCAACTTGCCATCTTGCTTACCGCACAAGTCACCCCTTGCCGGTTCACCAAGTCAACTTGAAAACACACTTAACCACTTAACCGTTTCGTTGGTGTCACCCCACCAAGGTGACTTTGACTTAGGCGTTCACGGGTCCACTTGCCGAAGCCTCTAGAGTGTCACACACACACTTTGCTGGTGAGCTGCGTGCCCCTTTACTTTGACCGAGCACCCATCCCTTTGACCGCCGTTCGTCGCTAAGCATGCCGTCGCGCGCACGCGCCCGTCGCCCAACTGCTGTCGTTCGCATGCCCGTGGCTTTACTTACCAAAATGCTCTTTTGCCGGAGTGCCCAAATGTCCGC
Organism: Pseudotsuga menziesii; assembly: GCA_001517045.1. Lineage (NCBI taxonomy): Eukaryota > Viridiplantae > Streptophyta > Pinopsida > Pinales > Pinaceae > Pseudotsuga > Pseudotsuga menziesii. The sequence goes on from LPNX010481350.1 coordinate 451,075, forward strand.
ACGTCCATCCGCACATCCATCCGCACGTCTGTCCGTCCACACACTAAGGCCACGCGCCCACACCTAGGGTCGCGCGCTTGTTTACCAAACGTCTTCACAAGCTTGCATGCCCAACCGCACGCTCAAGGGTTGCGCACCTCAAAGGTGTCGTGCGCCCATCATCAATGTCATCTTTGCCAAGGGGTTCCCGTGCCAAGTCACGTGGGCGCTGACCTTGGGGCGCGCCACATTCCCGACCTCCGTGCCGGTGGTGAATGTGGGCGCTTGCTATCTTTTCCAAGTGAGAGCGCAACTCCATGCCGAACCGTCATGACCACGCCACCTTGCCCAGGTGTGCCACCTTCCAGGTGCGCTGAAAAACGTGGCTGTGACAGCCTCCCCCACTTAAAATTGTTGCCGTCCCGGCAACGTCAACCGCCGCTACCATTTTGCAGCAACCTGTAAAAACCATCATACTGTGTAGTTCTGCCTGTACACTAGTCTCCGTTCCCTTCTTCTTTGCATGAACCGGGTGATCAGTCCGCTCCATCATTTCCGTCGGTCACTTCCTCTAGTCCTCTCTGGCAAAATCTGTCACAAGTGAATGAAGACACCACCTCCATCCACACTTGGCTGCGTTTCGGGTTTACTCTTTCTGCAACACCCGCGGTCTGTCTACCTTTACCAAGGGTAGCGACCGTTTCACTTTCTGCACTTAGGTAGAAGAACCGAGGAGATGGCGCACCTCGCCATCTTCCTCTGCACGCTCCCGTGCCTCCTCCTTTTGGATCAAATATAACAGAAGTGGAATGTTGCCGCCAAAAATACCTCCTCCTTCATCAAACAATCTCTATGCTTCCGGGTCATCTGGCCACACATTTGCTGTAACTGCGTTATATCCAAACGCACTAGCTGAAACTATCCCCTCTCCGCACAGTTTTCCTTTCGTGACCTTGCAGAACTTGACAAGTTTTTCCAGACCTGTCATGTCCTTTTCCACAACCCTTTCCATCACGTCAAGTCGCTGTTCCACCTGAACAACAGACTCTCTGCTAGCGAATCGTTCCTCCATAGAAACGAATTCTTCCTTGCTGGTGCCTTCCTTGCCTTTTACCTCATCAAGCTGTCCACGAACTGCGGCTACGGTAGTCTGTGGAGTGGCTGTCACCGCAGTCACCTTTCATCCTCCCCCTGCCTTCTTCGTGGTCTGCACATGGATGGGCTTCTCTCTCGCAAGGAATGCAAAATTGTTAAGGTGGGGCAGCAACGCTTCCTTCTCCTTTTTCATAAAATCTTGGCCAATCACAACTTCAAAGTCGTCGAGGGGCACAATGGTGAAGTCACTCACCCCTGCCCATTCTCCAATCCTTAGAGAAACTTTCTGAGTCACACCTGCAACTCTCTCAACTCTTGAATTGACTGCCTTGAACATGTTTTCTTTCTGTTCAGCTTGCAAACCAAGCCTCTTCGCAACCTCTTCGTTAACGAAGTTATGAGTGGCACCACTATCAACTAGTGCCGAAATCTGGTGACCATTCAACTCAATGGGCACATAGCTTAACTCACCGTAATCAGGTTTTGTTGAAACCGGTGCCTCCAAGACAGCGCTCAACACCTGCATCACGCCAACGAATGGTCCACCCTGTTCAACTGCAGCCACCTTCTGCGGCCGCAAAGGACAGTCTCTCACAAAATGATCCTTTGCGCAGATGTAACAGGAGACTGACTTTTTCTCCTTCTTTTCACCAAACTGTTTGGGCTTTTCATCCTCACATTTTCCTTGAAACTTAGGCTTACCCGGCTGCTCCCTCTTGAACTTGCCGTGCTGCTGTTTCTTGCTGCCATCTTCGTTGCCTCTAGCTTCGTCACGCCTATCTGTTCGGAAGTCATGCAACTTTTCTGCAGCAGAAATTGCCTCAGCAAGGGTCTTAACTCCTTGTCGTCGCAGGTCCACTTGCGCCCAACCTTGAAGACCCTTCATAAAATGATAAAGGCAATCCTCCTCGCTCATATCCTTTATCTCCAACATCATGCTGGTATAGGCTTTGATATAAGCCTGAATCTTCGTCGTATGATGAATCTACATCAGCTCATTCCGCGCAACCCAAATCTGGTTACCGGGACCAAACTGTGCCTTGAGAGCTGCCTTCATTTGCTCCCAAGTCTCAATCTTCTCTGTGATCTTTCCTGAAGCTACGTCTTCCACATGGTTCCTCCACCAAAGCTTTGCTGTGTCGGTGAGAAACATTGCTGCCGCATTGACCTTCACCTCATCTGAACATCCGTTCATCTAATCAAGGTACTGTTCAACATCCCAGCAGAAATTTCCAAGTAACTTCGAATCACGTGTGCCATCAAACGGTTGCAGTTCCTTCATCCTGATTTTCATGGTCGTGCCACCGTTACCACCACTGTTAGCCAACGCACATTTCAGCACCGCAATCGTGTCATCTTGGTCTTTGATGTGAAGCTGAAGTTGTTCCACAACTTCCTCAAGCTTCTTAACTCTATCCACTGTATCTTGCTGCACCGCAGCGTGCAAGACATCTGTTGCCTCTTTGCACTCTTCAACAGCCTGATTGAATGCCATCCGCATCCTTTCCATTTCGTCCCGCATAGCTGCAGCCTTTTCTCCATGAGCATAGAGCGCTTCACTGAATTGCCCCATGTTCGCTTCAATTGCTGCTAGCCTCCATTTACCTTTGGCCTTAGGCTCCCGTTCTTCATGAATGGACTCCTCTCCATCCGAAGGTGCATCTGCTTCTGAGCCAGAAGCCGGATCTGCGTTACGTCTAACCATCTTGCCCTCTACTTGGTCCAAGTAAAGAGTCATGAACCCCGGCTCCTCCGAGTTTTGCTGCTGTACCGTCTGCTTCCGTCTACCAATCTTTCCCTTCCGCTGCTTTGGACATTTTGCAAGGCTGCCAAAGACACCTTCCAGTCAAGTCTCGGTTCCATCTAACTTCTCTCGCATAGCCTTCGTCATTTCAATGAACTTGGTCACAAAGCCACCATTGCCAAAACTGGCTACGGCACTTCTGCTAACCAACTGAGCACCTGCCTCTGCGGAGCGTCCGTCTTCCTGCGGAGCGCCCATCTGTCTGCGGAGCGTCCTGTGCTATCTGCGGAACGTCCGCCCTGCGGCACGTTCTGTCTGTAGAGCATCTGCCCTGCGGCACACTCTTTCTGCGGAGCGCCCAACCCTGCAGTGCGCCCTATCTGCGGTTCGCGCAGTCTACGGTGCGCCCACCCTGCGGTGCGCACAGTCTCTGCGGTTCGCGCGGTCTGCGGTGCGCACTGTCTCTGCGGTTCGCGCGGTCTGCGGTGCGCCCACCCTGCGGTGCGCACTGTCTGTGGAGCGCTCGCCTCTTCGTGGAGCGTCCGAACCGTGGAGCATCTGAACTGCGGATGCTCGTCTAAGCCTGCGGAGCAATCCCAAAAATTTCCTCGCTGCAACCACCTATCGCACGAACTCCGTCAACCTGCGGCTCTAACCAAAACTCTTCCGAGTCTTAGCTCTGATACCACCTGTCACAGCCCCACTTAGAATGAGCGCTCTTGACTCGCTAAGAGGGTGTGCAGCACCGTCTAGCAACCTCTCAAGGGCTTGGCCAACTTGATGTTAACTAACGGACTACGCCTACTCATTATGCGGAAACATGTTATATCATTAACTTAGTCATTCATACACATATGCAACAACTGTAACAACACAAGAAAGTATGGAAGTGTTGCGGGTTGCCCAATGCAGAGCCCGTCTTCAAAATTTTCACAAGTAAAACAGAGATGCCAAAACCGGCCACTCTCTGGGTGTGCGCCCAACCCGGCTAAAACACACACTTTTACAAAACTGGAAAAACCCAAGTCAACCTCCACTGAGCGACTAACTTGGCTGCCGAAACGACTGCTGCAAACCCTCACTGTATGCTGCTGCCGCACCGTAGAAAACCCAGAAAATGTGCCACTGTCTGAACTTAGCCTCTGCCGCAGTCCAACTGTGCACTGTGCCAAAAACAGCTACCTGCGGTACCCCTGCGTGGATGCCACAGAAACGAAGGTGCGCTTTAGCCAAGTGCACTGTTCACATGAACTTAGCTTAGATCCCTTGCCTTAGCTTAGCTCCCCTTGGATGATTTGAAATGACTTTCACTTCGTTTATTTATATCCTTCTCGGTGTCTTGCCCATGTCAACTTGCCATCTTGCTTACCGCACAAGTCACCCCTTGTCGGTTCACCAAGTCAACTTGAAAACACACTTGACCACTTAACCGTTTCGTTGGTGTCACCCCACTAAGGTGACTTTGACTTAGGCGTTCACGGGTCCGCTTGCCGAAGCCTCTAGAGTGTCGTGCGCACACTTTGCTGGTGAGCCGCGCGCCCCTTTACTTTGACCGAGCGCCCATCCCTTTGACTGCCATTCGTCGCGCGCGCGCGCCCGTCGCCCAACTGCTGTCGTCCGCATGCCCGTGGCTTTACTTACCAAAACGCTCTTTTGCCGGAGCACCCAATTGTCTGCACATCCATCCGCACATCCATCCGCACATCTGTCCGTCCGCACATGTCCGTCCACACACTAAGGCCGCGCGCCCACACCTAGGGTCGCGTGCTTGTTTACCGAACGTCTTCACAAGCTTGCATGCCCAACCACACGCTCAAGGGTCGCGCACCTCAAAGGTGTCGTGCGCCTATCATCAATGTCATATTTGCCAAGGGGAACCCATGCCAAGTCACGTGGGCGCTGACCTTGGGGCGCGGCACATTCCCGACCTCTGTGCCAGTGGTGAATGTGGGCGCTTGCTATCTTTGCCAAGTGAGAGCGCAACTCCATGCCGAACCTTCATGACCACGCCACCTTGCCCAGGTGTGCCACCTTCCAGGTGCGCTGAAAAACATGGCTGTGACAGTATTACCTTTCATGGATGGGTGTGGAACTCTATTCTAAATGTATTCTATAGCATGCATGGCTTCATCCCACAAATTTCCAGCCAACTTCTTTGATTCCAACATATAGGTGGTCATCTCCTTGAGAGACCGATTCTTCCTTTCCGCTACACCGTTCTAATGGGGAGTGTAGGGAATTGAATGTTGGACTTGAATACCACTTTGGTAGAATATGTGCAGCGACTCATTACTGACATACTCCCTACCATTATCAGATCTCAAGATATTGATCTTAATCCTAGAGGTATTCTCGATCAAGGCCTTTAGTTCAGATATTTTTTGACATACTTCAGACTTCTTTTTGAGAAAGAAGACCCATGTGTACCTTGAAAAATCATCAATAAAATTCAGAAGATACCTTGATCCATTCATGGATTTGACAGGCATTGGACCACTGATATCAGAATTTATCAGCCCCAATATGCATGTAGCTCAGTTTTCCTTCCCCCGATCGTCCTTGTGCTCAAGGTGTTTTCCAACCACACAGCCCTTGCAAATTCCAGTTGTGGCCTTGATGACTGGGAGGCCTTCAACCATAGATTTTTTTTGTAATTGCTGCAAATATTTGAAATTTATATGGCCAAACCTATCGTGCCATAGCCTACTAACTTCATTTCCATGAGTTAGCAGTGTGGTGGGCTTTGCATCTGCCACAAAGTGGGAGAACTCATAGGATTTTGAATGATGGTTTGCAAGGCCTTTAGCAATGAGTTTCCTAGATGCAAGTTCCATTATCTCAACATCATTCGGGCTAAAAGATACTCTCTTAGGAACTCCTATATGTGTCTTCTAATAGACACTAAGGAGATTTGATGCCAGAGACGGTACATACAAAACATTTAAAAAATAGCCATTCTCAAGATCAATTGTACCTTGTCCATCTAAAATGATGGTGGAGTCATCTCTCATGTGGATTGGGATGGATTTTCCAGTCTCCAAGGATGAAAAGGAGTCTCTTTCAGCCATCATGTGGTTTGAAGCTCCAGAATCAATTGAGAGTGCTTTGGACTTTGAAGTGCTTGCCATGAGGGCATGACCTTTTCCATGCTGTGGTTCCCGATCTTACCGATCTCTCCTCCGAAAGCTTTCTGAAAGATTGATGTGATTTCTCTCAAGGAGAGAGGTAGCTTCATCAAGCTTATTCTTCATGCAGGAATGTTAAGGGTGGAATCCCTTCCCGCAGCGTGAACACTTGACTTTTTCCTTTCCATGATGCCCTTTCCCTTTGTTCTTCTTTGAGCTGAAAGACTCATCATGCTGCTGGTTTTCAACTTTAGACTTAGGAGCTTCAAATTTAGTTTTTGGGTTCTTCTGCTGCTTTCCTTTACCCTTTATATCTTTGGGCCCCAAGACATGTAGGGCTTGATCACGGGAGGATCTGATCATCCCCATCTAGACAAGATTATCATGTTCACTTGTTAGGGAATCAATGAAGGCATTGAGTGTAAGCATCTTCCATCCAGGGGTTGTGAGCTTCCCTGCACAGAATGTAGATACAAAAACTAAATAATCAGCTCCAAGTTTGGAGAGTATGGCGAGGATGAGATGATCATCCCCCTTCTCCACTTTGCATTGCTTCAATAGTAAGACAATGTGCTTGAACTTTTGATCCAGGAGGATATTGGTGGCCACCCACCTATTCCTCTTGGACCCCCACCATTGTTTCTCTCAGTTTTCTAGTTTCCTTAATTGTAGCACAATTTACTATTTTTGGCAGTTTTTGGGGCCTAAACTTCCGGAGCCGTTTTGAGGCCCTAAACGACGTTTTTTTGGCATCGAATGGTCGGGAAAATATGAGTCCATTTTGGACTTCATATTTCTTATTCATGGATGTAGTCCTTAAAGAGATCTTTCTAACAATATATCATGCATGTCAAACGAAGGTAGTATGCTAAAGTTACGACCCCACGAAATTCATGTACCAAGTTACCCAACGGGGCCCACATTAATTCGTTTCACCTCCTAGGGTTAGGTTTTTGGATGTGTAGGGTTTTCATTGTTTCTCAATAATATACAGGCCTTTGAGATTCATTGTAACACAGAGTTTAGAGGCATGTAGACGCCACATCTCTTCGCAGAGATAAGCTACCAACACTCTAGCTAGTTTATTTCCATTCTGTATGTAAACAAGTTTCAGTTATTGATTAATGAAATGAAGTGTTATTTCCACTGCATATTTGTTTCTATAGTTATTTGTGTATTCTTGTGCGTTCCTACATAAATCCGGTTCAGTGGTATCAGAGCAATCTGCTCTTTCTCGATCCTTCTTTGCATGTCCCCAACGAGGGAAGGGTATAAAGAGTTAGGGCTCGATCTGGTTGAACCTTTGGAAGATCAGCCTCACAAATCCCGATGGCCACCCATGGGGGACAAAAAGAAAGATGAGGGAAAAGAATATCCTATCAAAATGTTGCTCGAGGAGGCCCTTTAAAAACAAAGGAACGCGATGATGGATAACTTCGCCCAGATCCTTCAACGACTTCCCACTGGTGGCGCATCTACATCTAGCAACCACTTTGGAGGTGCAAACCCTTTTAAGGTACAAGTAAACTTTGACATTCCCATATTTGATGGTTGAATAGATGCAGATGCTGTAGATAAATGGTTGAATCTATTACAATGATATTTCTCGGTTCATGACTTTTCTGACTGGGAAAATATTACTTTTTCTCTACTCAAAGCCACCCCCCATGTCAAGGACTGGTGGGAAACCTACTGTGAGAGAAAGGATGAGGAGGTACCCTCTCTGTTCTCGGTCGTACCCACTTGGAAGTCTTTTTGAGATGCCATAAACAGACAATATTATCTGGTGGGGAGCTATGAGGACAAGTACATCCAATGGACTACGGTGTGGCAGCAAAGAGCTGAAGATGTGCATGAGCTGACGAATCTGTTCCATACCCTATGCACCAAGTTGGGTATCAAATATTTAGAGAAACATTTGGTGCTGAAGTACTGCAGTTGTCTGCATAGATACATTTAGGAAGAAATGGAGTTCCTTGACATCTCCTCGCTTGGTACGGCATATCGGTATGCTACCAAAATTGAGCAAAAATTCAAACAAAAAAAGCGAGACTTTGGATCTGCGAATCAAAAGCAAGGGAAAGGTACCCCCAAACTGTAGAACCAAGGACACAATGAAGGCATGGTGACTCAAGAAAACTTACCAAAGCCACAAGCAAAGAGAAACACTGTAAAGACAAAGAAGGAAGTGGGAAAGTGGTGCAAGTTCCATTTGAGCCCCACTCACAACACAAGTGAGTGCCGCACTAAGCAGTCACTAGTGGCTGATATAAAGGCTTCTGAATCAGATGCATACTCTGAAACTGAATCATAACCGAAGAAGGGGAATGATAGAGGGAATAATATTATTGATGCAGAGCCCAATGCCACCATTGCCACCATGAAGATCCAAAAGGAAGAACCAGAAGATTCAGAGGAGGAGGAGCGTCTTTTCCACTCCTAGATGTGGGTAAAGGGTTCCCCGCTACAGTTCATTGTCGACAGTGGGAGCCAAAAGAACCTGATTTCAGCATAGGTTGTGAAGCGGTTGGGTTTGCCGACCATGGCACATCCACAGCCATACACCATCGAGTGGGTTCACCAAGGACGAGATCTCTGCATCAGCCAACAGTGTCAACTTCCCTACAGCATCAAGCCCTTCACTAATGAGGTATTATGTGATATTGCTCCTGTTGATGTTTGTGATGTATTATTAGGTCAACCATACTTATGGAAGAGACATGCTGTGTATGAGTCTTGGCCTCACGCTATTATTATTACGTTAGGAAATAATTTGTACAAAATACAAGAGGTACCACCCCTTGCTGCTATCTCTTTGGTTACTGCAAAACAATGCAGTGAGCTCATTTCCAAAACCGGGAAGTTTATTTTCTTGATGATCCGCCCTCAGGGAAAGAAGAATATCATTTCCACAACCTCCAGACAGGGCCCCTCCACATGACAACAATAAATGGACAAGGTCTTGGAGGAGTACTAGGACATATTCACCTCACCCATCGGGGTTCCTCTCCATTGTCAGGTCAAGCACCCCATCAATCTGACCCCAGGTGTGTCGCTACCCAATGGACCGATCTCTCGTTGTTCTGTTATGGAGAATGATGAAATCAAGAGGAAAGTTCAGGAGCTGCTGCAGAAGGGTCACATCCATCCAAGTTCATCACCTTGTGGGAGCCTGGTCGTGTTGGTATAGAAGAAGGATGGGACTTTGAGACTCTGTATTAACTATCAGGCGCTGAACAAGATCAATGTCCAGAATAGGTACCCGATCCCACGGATTGATGACCTCCTGGACCAGCTTCAAGGGGTGAAATATTTTAGCAAGATCGACTTAAAGTCTGGGTATCACCAGGTACCGATCGAACCGACCGATGTGTGGAAGACTGCCTTCAAAGCCAAGGAGGGCCTTTTCGAATGGTTGGTCATGCCTTTCGGGCTGAGGAATGCTCCTGCAACCTTCATGAGATTGATGGATTCATCTTGCAGCCATTCACCAACTCATTTTTATTAGTGTACTTGGATGACAGCCATTCTTCAACCAGACTTGGGAAGAGCACCTCCACCACATCCAACAAGTCCTCCAAACATTGCGGCAGCACAAGTTGTGTGCCAATTTGGACAAGTGCACTTTTGGCATGACCTAGGTTAAGTATCTGGGATACATTATTGATGACTGTGGGGTACATGTGGATCCAACCAAGATCCAATTCATTCAGGATTGGCCAGCCCCAACTACTCTAACAGAGGTTCACAGCTTTCTAGGCCTTCCTAATTTCTACCGCAGGTTCATGTTGGGATTCTCTCATATCACTTGGCCCTTGAGACAAGTCACCAAGGGAGGAGCAAAAGAAAAATTATTTTGGTTAGAAAATCAACAGAAGGCATTTGCAGAATTGAAACATCGCCTATGTTGTGCCCTAGTGCTCACATTACCAGACTTGCAACAACCATTTGAGATCAAGACAGATGCCTCTAACTATGCTATTGGGGCAATCCTTACTCAACAAGGGAATCCAGTGGCATATCATAGTGAGACACTGTCCGCAAATATCCCACTTATGACAAAGAGATATATTCCATTGTACAAGCTTGCCGACAATGGAAGCATTAATTTTTAGGGAAGGAAACAATCATCCACACAGACCACCGACCCTTGCAGTTCATGCAGACACAAGGGAAGTTACAAAATGATCGCCATCAGAATTGGTCCACATATCTACAACAGTTTCATTTGAACATCAAGCATAAGAAGGGAAGCACTAATAATGTCGCAGACTGCCTTAGCCGACCACCGATCATGGCGATAACGACCATGCTCAACTCTTGTGGGAACGAGACTTCTGATTAGCCGCTTCTCTACAAGAGTGATCCAGAATTCAACCACACATACCAGACACTCTTGGAGGGAAACCAAGTTCCAAAATTTCACCTCAAGGATGTACTACTGTGTCACATGGGACACCTTTGTGTTCCTTCAAGCAAGCATGCCAAGATGATTTGGGAAGCACGCTACAGTTAGGTCACTGGGCATTTCAGGGTCGAGAAAACAGTGGTAGTACTGCAGAAGTATTTATATTAGCCAAACCTTCGATAGGACATCGAGAAGTACATCCAATCCTGCACTACCTGCACCATTTCCAAACCATCCATAAAGAAGCAAGGCCTCTATACTCCATTTCCTATCCCTAGTCAACCTTTCGAATCCATATCCATGGATTACATGTCAGGCCTTCCTTCTACTAAGCATGACAACGACTATGTGTTTGTGGTCGTTGACAGATTCTCAAATATGCCCATAATGGCGGCCTGCAAGAAGAATATCACATCAGAAGCCACTACTAAACTCTTCTTTGAATGAGCATGGGTACACTTTGGGATCCCATAGTCTATAATCTCAGACCAGGACAGCAAGTTCCTTAGTACATTCTAGTCTAGCCTATGGTCAATGCTAGACACCAAGCTCACAAAGTCCACAGCTTTCCATCCCCAGACTGATGGCCAGACAGAGGTCGTCAACAAGATGATCGTACACATTTTGTGCATGTACATTGCCTCAAAGCATCCATGCACATGGGAGGAGAGCCTCCCCTATGTACAACAAAACTATAACTGGGCCCTCCATAGTTCAACCAACCACAGCCCCTTTCAGGTGGGCTTGGGATTCCAGCCACTATGTCCCATTGATGTAGCCATGCTATTTGCAGCTACTCAAGCTGATTCATCTCATATCCAGTCTGAAGTTTCCAAGGAATACAACTTCATTGAGCGCATTTAGCACATTTTCCAATAGGTTCATGACATATTGGACAGATCCAATGCCAAGTACAAGCAGTGACATGATCAGCATCAGGTGCAACACACCTTCTAGGTGGGTGACAAAGTGTGGCTAGATTTGCAGAAGGAGCCCCTCGCTGGACCCCACCGCAAGCTTCACCTGCTCCGATATGGGCCATACACCATCACCAAGGATGTTGGGGACAATTAATTTGAGCTTAGTATTCCACCATTCCTTGGTCTTCACCCAGTGTTCAATGTGGACCGCCTTCGGCCCTACTTTCCACCTCTACTGGACACATCATACATGGTAGAACAACTCACACCAACAAATTTAAACCCTAACTGCATGGAACAAGCCACCGCTGATTGGATTATGGACACATAGATCAAGAACACCCACCTGTAGAAGATCCAGCTATATCGAGTTTTCAAAGCAAGCCAACTCCTTCACCAGGGAAAGTGGCTCACCAGGGACCAAGTTCAATAGAAGTTTCTTCATCTCATGGAGGAACTCAACGCAATGGGGACCATTGCTTCCTAATGGGGGAGGAATGATCTAGGAGGATATTGGTGGCCACCCACATATTCCTCTTGGACCCCCACCATTGTTTCTTTTAGTTTTCCAGTTTCCTTAATTGTAGCACAATTTACTATTTTTGGTAGTTTTTGGGTCCTAAATTTCCAGAGCTATTTTGAAGCCCTAGACGACGTTTTTTTGGCATCGAATGGTTGGGAAAATATGAGTCCATTTCAAACTTGATATTTGCTATTTATGGATGTAGTCCTTAAACAGATCTTTCTAATGGTATATCATGCACATCAAATAGAGGTAGTATGCTAAAGTTACGACCCCGGGAAATTGATGTACCAAGTTACCAAAAGGGGCCCACATTAAGGCATTTCAAGTCCTAGAGTTAGGTTTTTGGATGTGTAGGGTTTCCATTGTTTCTCAATAATATATAGACCTTCGAGCTTCATTGTAACACAGAGTTTAGAGGCATGTAGCTGCCACATCTCTTCTCAGAGATAAGCTACCGGCACTCTAGCTAGTTTATTTACATTCTGTATGTAAACAAGTTTTAGTTAGTGCTTAATGAAATGAAGTGTTATTTATGCTGCATATTTGCTTCTATGGGTATTTGTGTATTTTGTTGCATTCCTGCATAAATCCGGATCAACTTTGTGAAAAAATAATTCAAGGTCTTGAAATTGGAAGGCTGGAGAGACATTAATTCATTTTTGATCTAGTAAACTCTCAAATCATCCTACTTTCCATACAGGGTTTCCAATTTGTCCCAAATTTCCTTTGGATTCTTCAATCCGAAAAGATGGAAAAGAAGATCCCAGGAAATACGGAAGCACAAGAATCCCAATGATTCATCCTTCTTGTTCAAGAATCTAGATTTGTCTATTGCAGAACCATGCTCTTCTTCAGTGTCTATGGTGAACCTATAGAGTCCTCTGGAACGTAGCTGGATCTCCATGTCTCCTTTCCATGAGTGGAAATTTAACGGAGTCAAAATATCTACTGAAGAAGCCATCTTAATCTGCTGGAGCAAATGCTTTCACCTGTCAAAAACCTGAAAATCACAACAAAAGGGGTAATGTAAGGTCAGACAACCTACACATTTTAAGCTTTCATCACACCCAGCATAGTCAATCAAGAAATCTTGATCAATAAGTTCTTTACTTGGGGTATTAAGTGGTAATCCTTGGATTCTGGTGCAGTGCTGGATTTTTGAGCTATTGCTCAATTTTCATGTAAGATCTATCAAAAACCTTGTTTTTGAGAGACCTGAGCTTCGTCCCACTGTGAGCTCTAAGAACATATTAATCTGTCACATTAATATAGGGACTAAACACAAGTCTCATCAAAGATTAATAACAATAAGGCATGAAAATGGTGTAATTGTTCTACAAAATGAGTAGTCGCTCTGTATATTCACAAAAAGAATGAGTAATACAATACAAGATCATGCTACAAGCATGAATGAAAAAGATATTTGAATTCCCAATGAGGTCATTCGAATTGAATGAGTGATTCTAGCTCAACTGAATGTAATCCATAGTCAACACTCAAGTTAACCACTGATCAAAACCCTAATTTACTCAACTGAGCCATAACTGAAGTCGGAGTGCAATAAATGACTGAGTCTAACTGAAAGTAGGTCAGACACATGTCACATCAAGCCAACCATCAAGTGGTAGCACATCAATGACTCCAATGAACACCAATGAGGTTAACCGAAGTGTAATTGAACATCAGAAGTAGTTGGAGGCACCATTGTTGATTCCAATTCATTAAATAATCAATAAATAATCAATTTAATGATGGAGGGCGCCTTCACTGCTCTGTTTAACTGATTGTAACCATGAGTTAGAAATATGGGGAATTAATGACACTCAGATCACCCTCGGAGTGCTCAGTTAGCCTCCCTGAATGTAGGAGAAGGCTAAGTTAGAATCCTTGATTGAAGTTAGGCGTGGGTGTGATCTAACTGATGTCATCTAGTGCTCCTCTGATGTTAATTAAGTCAATAATACTTAGGATAGTTGTTTAACTAGGACAAATTGACCAAAATGAGTGTGTAAAGTGGTAAATGTCTCCAACACACTTTTGATAAATGGAATATATATAAATATTATAATGCAGACCCAACTTGTGTATGAACCCAACCATGAGATTGAGCCCCAAATTGCTTCGGATTTGTGTCTCTATCATTTTATGTCTGCATTTCGGATTACCTTGTGGATCTCAATCTATTTGTTTGCATTTTTTTCTTCTTTATGAATCTGTGCTCAAGATCCATCTCGGTTGCAACTTTCTAATGCCCATGATTCTATTGTTTTTTAATTACATACTTTGTATGCGTCTGCCTAGTGGATTTTCAATATGTGTTTTATTTTATAAAAACTCGGATCCTGGACAACATTATGAGTATAGATATGGAAGTGTGCATGTTTAACCCAATATTTGTGTTTATATTCGACCCGGAGAAACCTCTGAAGTTTGCATGTTGAAACCCAAATCCTAGATGTCTGCGTTGAAATCCTTGTATACTTTTTTTTTAATTTATAAATCTAAATGCATCTGCAAAATGTTTTTTCTTTGCGTTTTGATTTTTTTTAGAGCGGCTTGATATTTTAGATCTGACCACGCGTTGGCATTGGTTTTGTACTTAACTGTAAATTTTATTTTATTTTTATAATGATCCTCAACACTCAGATCTGATCACGGCTTCTTCAAATCCGTGAGGTATGCAATGTTTTTATTTTTTTCTCGATATGCAAATTGTATAGAATAATCTTAACTCATATCCGAATCCCATGATTTAATCTGTATGCCTTTTATTTTGTTTGGGGATATTGTCGATCGTGCGATTTATCTATGAGATTCAACTTTTAAGAGAAATTCATGTCTAAGTCTTTGTCACTGGTTACGTTTCTGGTTTAGATTTTACTTCAGTAGTATGGATTGATGTATGGATCTTCTTTTAGTTTGAATTTTAATGCTTCCACCTCCCCTTTTTATTTCCAAGATATATCAATACATTTACATATTTTTTTGTAAGACTGTTCAATGTATAGCTCTGTCACGGGAACATGGGCTTTCATCCTGTAACATTCTCATACATATAACACCTTTGTAGGTCTTATTGCTTCGAAATTTCTTTATTTTAAATAAAGAGTTTGAATTTTTTGTTATGTAAATGTTATATCTCCGTAGCTATTTAGTTTTGAGAATCATAACAAATTCACATTGTAAAGGCATCCGTGTGGCATCAAATTGTAAGATGACTTGTCTTATTTTCAATAGCTTGGTATTTTTTTTATACCTTATTAATATATTCATACAACTTGAAATATTTGAAGTTCACTTAAAATACCTTGCAAATAGCTTTTTTTATTGTTAGCGAATGCATTTTTGTTAAGGCTAAATTAAATAAGGAAGCATATTAGCCACCATACATATCTTTAGGCTTTCGACTCGAAGCCAGACTGTATTAGATGAATATGAGCATGCACGTTATTGCAACATGTATAGATATTTGATACATAATTAATATACATTTTATTATTTATTTTGTTTTTATTGTTAAAAAAAAGAAGAAAACAAAAGGTGAATTATCATATTTCCTTCTTATGAGGGAAAGAGATTACATTTTTACATATTTTATGTATTTTTTTTTTAATAGAATGGTTACATATACTTGTAATACAATGATTTGTATTTATGGGTTACCTTGTATACTTATATTTCTTTTTAGTGCATTTTTATGAGAAATTGAACTTCCTTCAACACATAATACAGATTTGGATTGGTATATTATCTTTATTATTTTGAATGGAGATGATTATGCCATATTTTGTTGTTATGATTTTTGGGTACGTTACATAACATGCATTAGATTTCCTTTAAGATGCAATGCATTTGATGGTAATGTGGTTCTGCAAGAAGGAAAACTAGCATGTGTTAGATTTCCTTCATTGTACGATGCTGTTGTAAGAAATGCCCTTGTTCTTGTGCTAGAAGGAAAGTTAACATGCGTTGGATTTCCTTCATGGTGCAATATATTTGATGGCAATGTGGTTGTACTGGTAGGAAAACTAACATTTGTTAGCTTTTATTCACAATGCAATGTTGTTGTTAGAAATTCATTTGTGCTTGTTCAAGAAGAAAATATAACTTGTGTTATTTTTCCTTCACTATGCAATGTTGTTGTAAGAAATTCCCTTGTGCTTGTGTTAGAAGGAAAGCTAACATGTGTTAGATTTCCTTCATGGTGCAATGTATTTGATGACATTGTGGTTGTACTAGTAGGAAAGCTAACATGTGTTAGCTTTCATTCACTATGCAAAAATTGTTAGAAATTCCCTTGTGCTTGTTCTAGAAGGAAAATTAACATGCATTAGATTTCCTTCGTTGTGCAATGCTATTGTAGAAAATTCCCTTGTGCTCGTGCTAGATGGAAAGCTAATATGCATTAAAATTCCTTCATGGTGCAATGTATTTGATGTCAATGTGGTTGTACTGGTAGTAAATCTAACATGTGTTAGCTTTAATTCACCATGCAATGTTGTTGCTATAAATTCCCTTGTACTTGTGCTAAAAGGAAAGCTAGCACACGTGAACTTTCCTTCACCATGCAATGCTAGAAGGAAATTTAACATGTGTTAGATTTCCTTCATGGTGCAATGCATTTGATGGCAATGTGGTTGTATTGGTAGTAAATCTAACACATGTTAGCTTTCATTCACCATGCAATGTTGTTGTTAGAAATTCCCTCATGCTTGTGCTAAAGGAAAGCTATCACATGTGAGCTTTCCTTCATTGTGCAATGCTAGAAGGAAAGTTAACATGCGTTAGATTTCCTTCATGGTGCAATGTATTTGATGAAAATGTGGTTGTACCGGTAGGAAAACTAACATTTGTTAGGTTTTATTCACAATGCAAAGTTGTTGTTAGACATGTCTTTGTGTTTGTGCTAGAGGAAAAGATAACTTGTGTTAGCTTTCTTTCACTATGTAATGTTGTTGTACAAAATTCATGTGTGCCTGTGTTGGAAGGAAAGATAACATGTGTTAGATTTATTTCATGGTGCAATGTATTTGATTACATTGTGGTTGTACAGGTAGGAAAGCTAGCATGCGTTAGCTTTCATTTACCATGCAAAATTATCAGAAATTCCCATGTGCTTGTGATATAAGGAAAGCTACCATGCATTAGATTACCTTCGTTGTGCAATGGAATTGTAGAAAATTCCCTTATGCTCATGCTAGAAGCAAAGCTAACATGCATTAGAATTTCTTCATGGTGCAATGTATTTGATGGCAATGTGGTTGTATTGGTAGTAAATTTAACACGTGTTAGTTTTCATTCACCATGCAATGTTTTTTTTATAAATGCCCTTGTGCTTATGCTAAAAGAAAAGCTAGCACACGTGAGATTTCCTTCATTGTGCAATGCCAGAAGGAAAGTTAACATGCGTTGGATTTCCTTCACGGTGAAATGTATTTGATGGCAATGTGGTAGTACCGATAGAAAATCTAACACATGTTAGGTTTCATTTGCAATGCAATGTTGTTGTTAGAAATTCCTTTGTGCTTGTGCTAGAAGAAAAAATAACTTGTGTTAGCTTTCCTTCACTATGCAATGTTATTGTAAGAAAAGCCCTTGTGTTTGTGTTAGAAGGAAAGCTAACATGTGTTAGATTTCCTTTATGGTGCAATGTATTTGATGGCATTGTGGTTGTACTGGTAAGAAAGGTAGCATGTGTTAACTTTCATTCACCATGCAATGTTGTTAGAAATTCCCTTGTTCTTGTGCTAGAAGGAAAACTATCATGCATTAGATTTCTTTCGTTGTGCAATGTTGTTGTAGAAAACTCCCTTTTGCTCGTGCTAGAAGGAAAGCTAACATGCATTAGATTTTCTTCATGGTGCGATGTATTTGATGACAATGTTGTTGTACTAGTAGGAAATATAGCACATGTTATCTTTCAATCATTATGCAATTTTGTTGTTAGAAATGTCCTCATGTTTGTGCTAAAAGGAAAGTTATCACATGTGAGCTTTCCTTCAGTGTGCAATGTTTTTGTAAGAGATACCCTTATGCTTGTGCTAGAAGGAAAGCTAACATGCATTGGATTTACTTCATTGTGCATTGTATTTGATGTCCATGTATTTGTACAAGTATGAAAGCTAGCACAAGTTAGCTTTCATTCACCATGCAATGTTGTTGTTAGAAATGCCCTTGACGTGCATGTGCTAGAAGGAAAGCTAACTTGCATTAGCTTTCTTTCACTGAGCAATGTTGATGTAATAAATGTCCATATGCTTGTGCTATAAGGAAATCTAACATGTGTTAGATTTCTTTCATGGTGCAATGCATTTGATGTCAATGTGGTTATACCAGTAGGAAAGGTAACACGCGTCTGCTTGCATTCACCATGCAATGTTGTTGTTAGAAATTCCCTTGTGCTTGTGCTAGAAATAATTCTAACATGCATTAGCTTTCCTTCATTGTGTAATGTTGTTGTAATAAATGCTCGTATGCTTGTGCTAGAAAGAAAGCTAACATGTTAGATTTCCTTCATGATGCAATGTATTTCATGGAAATGTGGTTGTACTGGTAGGAAAGCTAACACATGCCATCTTTCATTCACCATGTAATATTGTTTTTAGAAATGTATTTGTGCTTTTGCTAAAAGGAAAGCTAACATGTGTTAGCTTTACTTCATAGTGCAATGTTGTTGTAAGAAATTCCCTTATGCTTGTGTTATGAATAAAGCTAACATCGTTATATATCTTTCATGGTGCAACGTATTTGATGGCAATGTTGTTGTACTAGTATGAAAGCTAACACACATTAGCTTTCATTCACCATGCAATGTTGTTGCTAGAAATTCCCTTGTGCTTGGGATACAAGGACCATGAGAAAATAAATCATCATCACCAGGACATCCATGCATATCAAGAGAAATTAGTTCATTTATGGGCTACTCCAACGTGTAGAACTAGCTCAACCCTAAAATCTCACAAATTTTCTCATGCAAATTTAGTGGTAACAAGTACCATGAAGAAATTAGCAAATTCGTTCTTAAATTTGGTGAAATTGTACTTTAATATTCTATCATGCACACATTGGAAAGAGATGCAGATAATCACAAAGTGATTCATAGACTGAGATAGTGCACTTAATATAATGCAATAAAATTATGAGTTCTATTGCATACATATTTTACACTATTAGATAATTTTTTTTAATAGTGAATCCTAGAACAAACAAAGAATTAAATCAGACATTCATTCAATCATTTCCATATTGAACTGTTTAGAGAAAATAGAACAATCACCGATATCAACTTGTGTACCATTGATCTGAGTTTTCCTAAGCTTGTTTTCAACTGGAAACCAAATATAAAGGAATTTTTTTGTTAGTAGAGCATTTTGAATTTACAAATATAGATACATTTCTCAAAATCTACTACAACTTCTACACCAAGTTCTAGTGACTATTGTAACTAAGCCATAATCTACTATAAGGTATCTAGAGGTTTTTCTTTAATACATAAGTCATAATTACCATTTTTTCATGTCCAATCCATCCACAAAGGATTAAAACTAATGATGACTTATATGATATGTTCTTATCTTTTATTTTAGTATGAATTTGAGCTTGGAGCCTAGGACTATATTAGGATCCCATTATACCTTGTTGTTTTTGTGGAAGAATATCCATGGATTTTGTGCCAAATACATGGTTTGGATATATCAATTTTCTATATTCCTTGAGGAATTTCAAATTGACAGTGATCAATAATAGGACTCCAACATATTTTGAGTAGAGATTAAGCATGAGATATGCTTTCATCAAATTATGATGTTTTATTGTTCCATGATTTCATGAGTTTTAGTTTAGTGCAAAGGATGATCTAGGTTGGCCCTAACAAGCTTCTTGAGAAGAAAATTTATGTTTGGATCTTCTTGCATTTACAAATTATAGCCATATTATTTATATTATGTATTCATACAAATATCAATGATCCAAAGAGGCTAACAAAAGAGGCTTCCGAACTCGTGCAAACTAAAAATATTGTTTTGTACAATTGCCTAGTATCTATTAATATAATGATTCACCTTTGAGCTAGGTTGTTCTATGATGGAATGACTAGTGGCTACCATAGTTGAACTTAATATGAGATTCACCAACTAGACCGTAATTTTTTTGAGGGTGGAGAATTTGTTGTGACACTCAAAAGTGAGGAGCCATTAGTGTACATAAGGGTAGAGAGGAGATGGTCCACCTCCAAGAAGAAGGAATTAAAATAAGATTCATCCCACTATAATTGTTTCTTTAGGTATTGTGGTGGAATTGGTAATCCCATGGTGTTGCAGTTATGGCACATCACATGGTAGTATATCAAGAAACAACTATGGCAGTTTGACAAGAGCTTGTCATTTAAACTCCAGGTGTTATAAATTCATTTTTTTCTTGTTTATTATTTGTATGAGGTTTTTATAAGGTCATCCAATCATAAAAAATCAATCTTAAACCTCATCATCAAAGGGCCCACATTAAATCATTAGAAATTCGAAACTAGTTTCACACCTTAAAAGCATATTGTGGGTGGATGGTAGGTGTTTTTGAGAAACATTACTTTTCACCAGCAATCCACTAAAACCTGCAACATGTCTTTGAATAGTTTTTGAGGTGTGGGTGAATTTTTCCATAGTAAAACCCTACCTATCTTCCACCCATAATTATTGAGAATCGTCGATCAAAGGAATTTATGATCAATGGCTCGAAGCTATTGTGGGAAACTAGCCAGCTGTGTAGAAAACCTTTGAATTAACAAAATTACATGTTGAATGATTTCACCCAAAATCATGTTTCTTGGAGGTTGATGAGCATAGTAGTATATTGAATGAGTAAGGGATTGAAGCATTGAATGACATATCAGCGAGTACATAGGCATGATTGATTTGTCCTTGAAAGAATTCTCAAGTCTAATACATGGATAATTCTACATTTAAATTGTTGAAAGTGTTAGTGATTGTCAAAGAGGTGCAATATGGTAGGTGGTATGGAAACTAGTATTAAAGAAAAGAGAATAATTTACAGTGATGATTTGACAACTTCACATTAATTGTCCTTTTTCATTTAAACATGGTTGGTTGTTATTGACATAGAGTAAAATTGTTTCTTGTAATATGCATGGTGGTATATACATTGAGAATATATTGGAGTTCCTAAGATAAGTTAGCAGAGTCAGAGTTGTAATAAGAGTTAGAAAAAATTGGAACTAGAATGATGGATTTGAAGACCAATAACCAAGTGTGTCGAATAACTTAATTTCTACTACTCAATTGCATTTGTTTTGTATGATTTGAATGTGGCAATATAATACCAGAAGGGGTCCATAGCCTTTTGCTAATCAAATAATACTTTTTAGACAATTCCATTCATCTCTAATACGGTTCCTTACTTGAGCGGAGTGCATGACCAACCCTTCCTTATTTCCTTTCCCCCTTAAAGCCTAAGCAAAGCTATTTTTTTCTTTTCCTTCCTGAAAATAACTCAGTATGGCTACCTTAACTTAGCTCTTTGAGGGGGGGAAGAAATAAAGGGTGGCTAAGGACCTTCCCTAAGGTAATGACCTGAGCATGGATTTTCACTTGGTATCATATAGGCTATTTACTATACTTACATATACAACTATTTAGACTGGAAATATAGTAGTAGAACCATGCATATGTATCCTTATTCATAGACTATAATTACATTTAAAAAATAAATCTATAGTGGTTTCTTTGGATCTCTCAAGAAAAATCCTCATAGGAAAAACATCATAAGTAATTGAGTTTCTTAACCACCTTGTTAGTTGAGATATAATCCCAAAGTAATTTTATAGGCTAATCACTAAAACTAAATGGATTGTTGGTCTACAACAATAATCTATTGGATTCATTCTAGGGCATTTAAATAATATCACATGCATGCATGGATTACATTTTTTATGTAACAAGCTAACCTTACTGATTCCTAAAGGGTTTTTGATGCTCAAAAGGCTGATAGTTTTGCACCTGTTTCTTAATAAAATCAATGGATACACCCCTAAGGTATTGGTGGCTTACCTAGATTGAATACTTTTGCTATATGAAACTTTTCCTTCATAGGAATCCTTCCTCATCAACTAGGGAGAAATTGTAGGCTAGAATGGTTGGATGCATCTTTCAATAAATTAACAATATCAAACCCTATTGACCTGCATAAAGACAACATGTTAACCATAGTTACTCTCGTTTCCAACAAGTTCACTGGAGAAACACACTATAGTCTTACAAATTGCCCCACTATGAACAAAACCTACATTTTGCAATACAATATTAGTGGCCACATTCCTTTCATGTTTGGAAAGCTTAAAATTCTATCCTATGATCTCTGCAGTGCACCTAGATTGGGGTACCTCAATGTTCATTATAATCCCCTTGAAGGCTATTTTTGTCAACTAATTAGGAAAGGTTCATTCTTTGAAAAATGAAATTCTACATACAAGCTTGAATTATAAGGAAATGGGATTTCAAGTAGCATCTCACAAAACATTGCCAAATGCCAAAATCTATTGTACAATGAACTGAGCCAAAATGAGTTGATTGGAGTGAGCACCCTTTCTCCTCCTTGTTTGTGTACAAAACACTGGCTGGGAGTATGGATAATTAGCACCCTTCTATTTTCTCATCTTAACATGTATTACAAATTTCCAGGAATCAATTGGTAGTAGAACTAAATGAGGACTTGTATTTCTGGCAGAATTTATTACACTTGTGGTGGTAGCACTATACATCGATACCATGGTTAACCTTTACTACTTGCATTCCTTGGGCTATTAATAGTATAGTAGAATGAGTGACAAACAAAGGAGTTTTTCTATGGATTTTTTTTTGTGCTCATAAACGTTTTTGTAGATGAATAGAGTAAAAGGTGTTTTTTATGGGACCAAGATATACATCATTGTTTTTGTGCTTTGAAAAGGAAAGTTTAGTGTGCAATAATTTAGCTTCCCATTTGATTTGATTTAGTTTACTCAAATGAGGATGAGGAAAATATTTGTCATCATACACTAGGCCTTAGTTGGTTTTGTAAAATACTACTTGTGATACTCTAGGAGAATTATGATAGGAAATGGCCTTCAGTCATGGATGGGAAATTGTATGTCATATTCCAAAGAAGCATTTAAACTATGCATTGAGAATATGTGATGAGATTCAACAATTTTTTTATTTTTATTTATTTATTTATTTATATCGATGTTGATAGAACATATAGAAAGATTGGAGGTCTAGAAGGAACATATAACATGATACAACTATAGTTTAGTCGTTTGTAAAGAGTAGTAAAACACTATACAATTAAAATCAAAGGTAATAGATCCTTAGTAGTGTTCACTGTTATCCATGGAAATCACTAGGGAAATGAGAAAAAGTGATAACTAACAAAATTCATTTAGTGATGCAAGGGAAGGGATGGTTAGCATGATGATAATAGATCCTAGAATAGAAAAATTGCTAATGGTGAAGAAAATTCAACATTAAATTGAAGGTGAAAATGTATTGAATGAAACATACATTGGAATTAGACCTTTTAAATCATAAGTTGATGAATGTGTTGAAACCGAACTACTTTCATTATAAAGACAAGAATTTGCATATGCAACATTTCCTAGTTTCTCACCAAGACCTTTGCACTTTCACTAAATGAGCATTTAAATAGAAATGGAGATCATGATTTAAGTACTAATTAAATTACTTTAGTTCTAGAGATACAAGTTTCACATATAACATTGTTTATTCAACAAACCTATGCACTTTCACTAAATGAGAACATAAACAAAAATGGATAGATCATGGGATCCATATTGATTACACTTACAAGGGCTCTCCTTTAGAGGTAGAAGCCAATAATATTCTAAAAAATCATTTGAAAATCTAGTGAATTTCCATACTTGAGAAAAACTTCAACAAAAGAACAAAAAAAATCAAAGTCAAAGAAAAACTATTACTTAGAAAAATCAAACTAAATGGCGAGGAAAACATAGATGATGGGGTTATTCCCCTACAACCAATTCTTAGTGTCCTCAATTCAAGCACCCTTTATCCTTGTTTGTGTACAAAGTTGGGAGTATGTACGATTAGCGCCCTTCTAGTTTTCTTGTCTTATCACGTATTGCCAATTTCTAGAAATTAGTCGATAGTAGAACTAGATGGGGACATATTTTTTTGGTATAATTGATTGCACTTATGGCTGCTAGTACTTTACATAGATATCATGCTTCACCTTTACTATTTGAATTCCTTGGGATATTAACAATCTAGTAGAACAAGGAAATAAACAAAGGAGCTTCTTTGTTGTTTGTTTTTTGGTGTTTATATAGGTTTTTCCATACTAATAAAGGTGAAGGTGCTTTTTATGGGCCCGAGATAGACATCATTGTTTTGATGTTTTGAAAATGAAACTTTAGTGTGCAACAATTCCACTTGAATTTTCAACTTCCAATTAGGTTTGATTTATTTTACTTTAATGGGGACGAGGAAATCAATTGTCATGATACATTGGGACATAGTTAGTTCTATAAAATGCTACTTGCAATACTCAAAGGAAATTGTTCAAGGAATTGGTTCTTTTGGTTTATTCTTGAATATGAGATTGTATTCCTTATGCCAAATAAGTATTTAGACTATGTATTGAGAATATGTGATGAGATTCGTAAAGCTACTTTTTATATTGATGTTGATACAACAAATAGAAAGATTGAAAATGAGGCATAGAAGGAACCTATAGCATGACACAACTATATTTTAGTTATGGTAAAGCGAAAGAAAGCATTGGAGATAATTGAAAGAAAATGTAATGGATCCTTGGTGGTGTCCAATATCAACCATTTTCAATTTGTTATAAAACATGATGTAACTTTGAAATGATGCTCCCTTGCTACTATTACGAATGTTGAGAATAGATTGCTACCATTATGTGCTTGAAATGGGTGATCCACCCATCTTGTGACTCCATGCAAAGAAAACATCAAGGAGTGAGTCCATCCTCTTCATAACTAGAGTGAACGAAGAGCTTCTCCTTCTCTGCAATCTCGAATCTAATAAAACATTGTTGCAGCCTTGAGGAACATTATTACTTCTTGATTCAAATTGTTTATTCTTTAAATTTATAAGTTTTGAATTTAATTTTAATAACTAGGCTTTCAAATCTCATTGAACCCTTTTCTATTGCAATAATAAACTCTCTAGAATTTTGTGTTTGAGAATGACTATAAGTGCTTTAGAAACCAAACTAGGATTTTCTATGGAGCACCCTTTTAATCAACTCTATGTTATGATTTAGTGCAAGGATAAAATCTATGACAAAAATTAATAACGCCCATCACTATAGTTATTTTTTTCATATGGATGGAATTCATCATTCACATAGTTTGAACCAATATAAATAAATGTATCTCTATATGATCTAATCATGTATCCATCTAGAGGCCATATTTTATCAACACTTGGTTAGAATGCTTGATATCTGATCCTACACTACCTTCATTTGTTGTAAAAAATTAGGCATTGACATGATTTTATAATTTTTCTAATGTATGTCATTGTTGGAGGCATGAGTCAGAGTTTTTGGACTGCACATCACCTTTAAATGCAATATGGCACTTATGCGATGATGAACTCAAAAAGTGGATAAGCACTGGCTTGTCCTTAAACATTTATCTCATTATTGCAAACTATATGATGCAAGCATGAATGATGGAGTTATCACCTAGGATTACAAAGGTCTAATCTAGGTGTTAACAAAATCCCTCTCCCTTGTTTCTTTAAAGGGGGATCGCTTAATGGAAGAGCACCTACCTTATGTGCAGGATGTTGGTGGTTCGATTCCTCCGAGACCTACCCAAATTAACATGATATTGTACTCTATTTTTAAGAAGATTATATTTAGGTTAAATTATTATAGTAGCAATCCATTGGACTTTATACATTGTTTTATATAATGTCTCTATGGAGGAAAATTCTCAGTCTTGGGAGATAGAAAGATTTGCATAGATTTACGTTTTATAGTGTATCTAGAGAGATTTTTTTGGTATACAGAGTTTGACGAATGAGTTCTAAAATGTATAAATATTAAATTCCAAATGCTCCACCATATTTTATTGAAGTAGGATTGGCGTGCCTCTGTCATTAACATGTCACAATGTTCACATAATGATTGGTATGATAATGATGCCAAGACTATGACCATTATCGCCTCTTCATCGACATGGGTAGAATTATAAAAACAATAGTTAAAAAGTGGTGACTTATATTATCAATTACAACCGCATTTGGAACAATCATCTTTGTTCTGATGATATATGTACAAGTCCTTTGATGAGAGCAAGATAAATTATGTAACTAGAGAAAATAATGATTGTATAGGAAGACAAAAATAATAACTTGCATTGTATTTTCTTATCAATGTGTGTAATTTCTTCAACTTATTCATGATATTCAACTTATGATTCTATGTGATCTAAATATATTTTTTTTAAATTTGATTATGTTTAAAAAAAATCTAGGCTTCTTTGTTCTATTTGGTTGGATGCATATATTCTAACCCTATGTGGTGCAATGTTGATCCAAATCACCTCTCTACTTGGAATTTTTTCCTATAAAAATTGCCTTTGCACAACAATATATTATGCATCATTGCTTAACTTCTATTCTTTTCTTAGTTTTTTTCTCTCCAAAATGACCCTATATATCGGTGTATCAAACCTTCATTAAATACAACCTAAACATGATCATAACCTAGCTATTCCAATAGGATATTGCTACACTCAAAGCACAAAATTGAGACAAAATGAAATCACAAAGTTTTACTGTTCCTTTTTCATTATTCTTAAACTACTTTAATTTGTTTAAATTCATCAATTTTAGAAAATAAAAGAGTTTTTAAAATCACTTGGACAAACCTTTTGTCTTATAATTTAGAAATACAAAAGCCATGAATTTATATCCAAAAGAAAACATGAGTGAGAAACCTTTAAAATTAACTATAAAAGTAATTCGAATTATGTGTATGCCCAAGTTCTACGAAAATTTTGCATGTTACTTTAGGTTTTGGACCCATAGTAGTTGTTCCTAATTTTCTTGTTAAAAAAATTGTGAAACTCTACTTTAGAGTCATTAGGTATATTAAGGCTATTGTATTTGAGATATTTTAGTTTAACGAGGCCTTTCCATTTCATCGATACTTACTAGATTTTGCAACAAAAATATGAACATATACAACCTACAACTAATTAGACTGTAGAAGTTAAGTTTTCTAGATTTAATGGGTATATTAAAGATTTACAAAAAAACTCAATGTTAATGAAGTCCTAGTAATATAATTTCTTTCATTTGTGCTATCTTATTTTCCTATATAACATAATTTAATAGTATAAATCTTTCTACTTCTTTGGTCACCTTGAATATATATAGAGAGCCTATTGCAGTTAAGCATGCAATTATGTGTGCAACTTCATTGGATTATTCCTATATAGTATATCTCAATGATATTAACATTTAGAAAATTATAGATATTAATAGATTCATCATGATTTATGACCTACCCATCTTGTTATAACTGAGATGCAATATTTATTTTGAATGCTTGAATACCAAAGTTTAACTTGAAGCATTAAAAAGTATTAATAAGGAAATATTTCCTTGGATTAATTTTTCCAAATTTAATGGAATATCTATTTGAGTTATTTTTTCTAGATTTACAAAAAAACTCAATGTTGATGAAGTCCTCATAATAGATTTTTTTTCAAATTTAATGAAATATGTGTTATATATATATTGTCTAGGAAAAAATATCTTAGTTCAAAATTTATTAAATCCATAACCATATTGTTCATTGGCTTAAAAAAACGGTCTTATACATATTCTTCCTCAACCGGTGCTCTTACGTTATATTTCGTCATACATTATCAATAGAAATTATAGTCAATATTCCCAAGAGGGATTCTCAAAGAAGGAAAAATCTCCAATAAGTTACCCTGAGAGCCACATAGGTGCATCAAAAGAGATAATCATGTACTACCCATGTGTCATGGGTAAGGGTTTTTAGAAGAGAAGGGGTTCAAGGTCCAATTATTTGGTGGAGTCATATTTAAATTCCCATATGAACATTGATTCTTCATCATATTGGAGGCCCAATTTTGAAAGATAATCCACTTGTGTATTATGATCCCTATAAATGGGATGGAAACACACATCTAAAAATAGAGCAACCACCCTACATATATCATAATAAAAATCCATAAGGAATATATTCTTAGGTGGTATCTTTTTGGATAGCCAATCAATCACAAGAAGGGAATATACAAACACTTGAATAAGTGTTACCCCTAATTGTGTAGCAAGTTTAAGGGCCATACACACAAAAAATAATTATTCCTTATTATTGCTGGTAGAATCAATGTTTGTATATAATTTATAGTAATGGGAATCCAAAAGAAATAATAAACCACTAGTATCCCTCTTGGATGGGATTCCTTGTGAAAATTTGGCAAAGAAACACCATGTCTTTCCCTTATCAATATGTACTATACTAAATCTACAATTACTCCTAGAAATGGTGGACTGTGGGAAATGTTGAAGGATAGAAATCATCTTTGTTGCATATATATTTGGTGAGATGAAATGATTCTCAAAGATCATATTGTTCTAGGCCAACCAAGTCCCCCATATCATAAGAACCAATAAATATTTATAACCTTGAAATGATGGATTATTCATCCAGAGATGAAAAGTATATTTAATCCCATTTCCTTTCCAGATAAAAGGTACACCTATAACAAAGATGGCATACTTCCACATAAATTTTATATATGTTCACTTAACAAAAATATGGTTAATGGTTATCTTGATCAACATTGCATAATGCACATCAACTAGGCCTATAACCAAGAAATTTTGAGAGATGGTCCCAAACAGGGATTTTTCCTAAGAGAGTATGCCACATGAAAAGGATGGTGTTCAATGGACATATTAAATACCAGATAATTTGATGCCACCATTATAATATTGGGAAATCATCATCTTCGTCTTGGATAACACTGTAACCCAATCATGGCATATATGATCCACCAGAGCAATTTTTGGTCCACTCGACTATTTCTTTCAAATCCACTAATCTGATTTTCTGTTCTCTGAGAGATTTTATATAAATTTCCCCTCCTATATTTCTCTTTACCTTCAAGTCCCATGTGTTAAGTAGGAATCCATTCTTGTTGTAGATGGGTGGAAGATACATGATCTTGTAATTGATTTAAGAAAATATAACCTCTATCAATGCAAGCAACCATCATATTATCTAGAATTCTATGTCCATCTAAGCTACCAATCCAAGATTCTATTTATATTCTAATGTTTTTCCCATCCCCTACCTGCTAAGATATCTAGTCCCTAATAATATCAAAAGATGATATCATGAATTTCCACATAATAGAAATATTCTTCAAAACAATGCCAAATATAACCCATTCCATGATAGTCATTAGATGTATATATTCCTGATTAATCACTTTAACCTAGATACCATTATTGGAAACCAAACATCGGATACCTTTTGCAGCAGGTGCATTGGAAAAACTTACATGTTGCTTAATATGGTAAGCCCCCCAACTATTTAGGGAGAGTTAATATGCACCAATAAATCTAATGAAAAACCTTCTCTTTAAACTGTCTTCACTAGAGAAAGTTGAAACACAATTTTTTTATATTCTCAATAATACCAATAGGAACATGGTCTAGTGTAACCCAAAAAATAGGGAGACCCTCCAGTATTGACTTCATAAGCACAAATCTTCTTACTATGGAGAGCCATCTATTGCACCAATTATTCAGCTTATTCTCCACTTTACTAATTAGCAAGGTCCAATATTTTTTATTATATTCATTTGGATTAATTTGAAATCAAATATACTTCAAGCCTTTACTTAAGTCACATATTTCAAATTCAAATTGTTTATAAATAGAATCTAAAACATCAATATCTAAGTTCATGGAAGGGATCGTGAATTTCCTAGCATTAGACTTCATACCTGTAGCATCTGAGAAAATCCCAAGTAAATATTTAATTACCTTGAGAATATCCCTATGAGATCCATTAGAGAATAGAAGTATTTCATCGAAAAAAAGTAGGCTAGTGATATGAATAGTACCTCCAAAGTGGAAATCTTTGAGAGTGCCATTCTCTCTAGATTGAGAGATATTATTGTTGAGACCTTCCATAATGAGGAGAAATAGGAGGAAAGATAGATGGAAGCCTTGCCTAAGCCACGACCCAATCGGAGGAAACTAGATGTTGAACAATTGATAAGAACTGCAAAGTTGATAGATTGTACACATGAAAGAAACCAATTCATGATAGAAAGGTCAAAGCCAATCTAAGTAAGAACTAGTTTAAGAAAATTCCAATTTACACGATCATAAGAATTTGAAAGTTCAGCTTTGATTTTTTTTTCATGGAAAAAAAAGCATACTTTCATTTCAGTCGAGGTGAATCAAAATTACATTTTGTAGATGCAAATGCAGAACGAGAAATCAGCACTAGTGCCATAGCACTTGGTCAAAAAATAGACCAAAGGTATGTGGAAAAAAAAGAAAAAACTATATTACATCATAGGACATAGTAATCAAGAATGAAAATATGTCTCTATTTTCCCTTTTTTCCCCATCTTCTTTCTTTTCACTTCAGTCCAACCATCCTGTGAAGTGATAGATACGATCAATTGTTTAGCTGCCATCTCCTCTAGTTGTTGAACAGTAACTTGTTCCTTATCAAAATATTAACTTTCGGTTTCCTATGCACGCTTTAGTCCACTAAAAGAAGCATCCACAGGATTCACATCATTTGATAGTGTTTCCACACCATTGTTCTTTTTTTCTAATGTTTATGCATCCACTGATTCATATTTCATCATATTTTCGTCACTTTTCTATAATTTTGGTTGTTCTTCGTCTTCACTCTCCTCATCCCTATTTAGAGATGGAGTGTAATCTGTTTTCCAATTTTTACGGTTAGAAGTCTTCCCCTTTTTTTTCTTTGTAAACTTTTTAGGAAGAGGGAATGAGTCTTAGAGGTTACCCGTCAATTGACAGAATCTACATTTAAAAGAATTATTTTCATAGTCCAACCTATGAATCCAATTGAAAGATTCATGTTTCAGCTGTAATCTATCAGGGATTCCTTTGCTGAGGTCTATCTCCAGACAAATTCTTGCATAAGTAAATAATCGTTGTTCTTTTTTGTCACTATCACTTTTGATAAACCTTCCAAGAATATTGCCAATGTATTCCAATACTATATGGTGCCAGAATGGTACAGGTAAATTTGGAAACCTCACCCACACTAGAATATTGGTTACCACCATGGAGTTTGAATCAAACTCTAGAAACCAGGGTGTTATGAATCGCCCAACTCTCCCCTAAAACCAAGGTCCTCGTGTTATCATCTTCTGGCAATCTTCTTGTGATTCAAACTGAACTACAAAGAAACCCTTTGAACATAAGAGGATTTGAAAATTGGTTGTCCAATTTGTGTAAACTCATTGATGGATATCAAAATATCTGGTCCAAAACCCATTAAAATGACAAATGACGGCTACAGATTGTAGCGTACTGAAAAGTTTTTTACCTGTAGATTCTTGATCTCTAGTTTTGGAGTGGATTCCATCTTTTCCACAAAATACAGACTGTTCTGGGGAGAATAAGAGGCTATTTCTAGTGATCCCTTAGGTCGATCTGCTTCTCTATAAGACAAAGGACTGGAGGGTCCTCTATTTCCTTCTGCTCCCCTCCTCAGGCGGTGCATCAAAAAAATGGTTGAATTCTTGGAGATATGATAATATGTCATCCTAGAATCTTCCTGCAACGCTTTGCCTTCATGAATAAAGTAGAAATAGGTTCTAGGTATACCCTCTCTTTGCTTAAGGTCTGCTTTTAGTGTCTCCACTGATTCAGATCCATGAAACCATACCAGAATCATCTTCCCAGAGGTTAATTTAATATAGATCTGAAACCTTTCTATGTCTTCCCTGACTCTAGATTCTGAGGACAAATTGGAAAAAAAGGAGGGCAACACCACCCATATGGGAAAAGTAAGAAAAAATACCAAATCTATCATAAACTGTGTCTCGAGGTAGCTATTCTAGACCATCTGAACCACATCCATTCCTATTCTCATCACGTGCTTCAGATCTAATGTTTCCTGTGTAGTCTGATCTAGAATAATACAAGGAGACATTAGGCTCAACATTTTCTGCAGGCCAAGTGGAACAAGCAGTGGCACGGTCACGTGTGAGCAGATGATTAACCACTTGTATTTTCAAGCTTCTAACATCAACCTAGAAAGATGCACTAACGCCCTAGAGTGGGCTATTCTCCCTCCCTATGCCCACAAAATTCCCATGCGCCCTTGGTGTAGCATCAGATTTGGGTGAGTCGTTGCCATTGCTATTATAGAAGTTTCTCTTATAGAGAAGAGTTCCAAAATAAAACTATCTCGAAAGGTCATCTTTGATAATGACATAAAGGACTTATTTAATCTTTTCCAAATGCAAAATTTCATGTGTGATGCATATAGCATCATGTATCTCACGTCCTTCAAGGAAAGCAAATTGTTTTGCTGAGATCCACATAGAGACAATACCCATGACTCTATTATCTAGTGTCTTAGCAATGAGCTTATAGAAAATTACATAATGATATGTGCTTGAGTTGTTCCTTTCACATGGTCAATTTTAGGTATTAGAGTAAGAAAAGTAGAGTCAAAAGATTCCAATACTCTACCCTTTACCAAATATTCTATAACAATGGCTAGAATATATTGACCAATGACCTCAAACATGCCCGAGTAGAATTCAATTGGCCATCTATATGGCCATGGAATTTTATCGTGTTGCATAGACTTAATGGCATCAATAAGTTCATCTTTTGAAATAGGCTCATTAAGACAAATGATATGTTATGCAGAAACACAATTAGGGATATGGGAAATAACTTCCAACATAGAAGTTATGGGGGAAAGTTAGTCTTCTTTATATAATCTAGAAAAGTATTGAATGTTGACATTTTCAATTCCATGAAACCCCATGACCATATTACTCTCATTGCTTCAATTTACCATATGGAATATGTGTATTCCATGTGCTTAATGTAATTATGAAAATATTTTGTACTATTGTCCCCTTGTTGAATCCAGATGGATCTTATTTTCAATTTGAGGGTGACTTCCTCATCCCTAAGTATCTTCGTTCATTTGGATTCAAGATCCATGATATAGTTTTTAGAGGGGAGAATCAATTCTCTAAGGACTTGTGACAAAAAAAGATTCAACATGGAGGAGCTACTTAGCATTAGAAGTATTGAAATTTTGTTTCCATTTAATTGTTCGATACTTAGTTCTCTTGAGGTCATTCAGGAAATGCACAACTACTGAGAACTAGGAGGGAGGGGAGAATGGGATCCATGTAGATTTAACTAGAGATTGAAAACCCTCTTCTTGTAACCGTGTTTGATTAAAATTAAACGAATTCAGAGGATTTCACATATGTCCTCTGATCTCCATAAATATAGGGTAATGGTTAGATTCACTGCTAGAGCCTACCCACTATTTGATATTGAATACAACTTGTACAAATCCTTCATTAAGGAGAAATCTATTCAATTTTTTTGCAATAGCTTGATCACTCACACACATATTCCTCAAAGTGGGAAGTATTTTGATCGAGGACAAATACAATAGATCCACTTCATCGAACTTACTCACAAATAAATCAGAGAGTGGATCTTTTGTGCAGTCTTACCCTAAGTTTCAACTTCTCCAATGGAGAAGTTTAAATTGCCAGCTGGTATGAATCTATTGGTTTGGTGAAATCCTACTTCAAATAATTTATTCCAGTAGTCCATTCTATTTACATGTGGTCCATAGATATTAATTATGGTAAAAGTGAAGCATAAATCCCTAGAATCCAAGACTGTACCTAGACTAAAAGATATACCCCAACAAGTAATTCAAGAAAGGGGTCTCTTTTCCCATCCCATAACAAGGCCACCATATTTTCCATGTGCATCCAAAAAAGTAAAATCCCATCCAGGAAGAAGAGTCTTTAGGTCTAATATAATAGTTCCTCCATTGGATAATGTTTCCTATAATAAAAGAATGTTCAGACTATGAATGGAGACAAACCTCTTCAAGGCCAAACTTTTAGAGGGTTTCCCAATCCCTCTGATATTAAGAGAGATGTACAACATTAAATAACCTCAACACAATGGGTGCATGCTAAGGAACCTTTGATGGTTCTTTATCTTCAACTACTGACATCGAGTGCATCTTGAGATCATGTTAATTCCATAATTGATCATCGACCCTTGATTCTATATGAACCTATAGAGGAATATTTGTCACGTGGATAACTATGATCTATCTACTAATGTGACTTTCAAAGTATCCTCAGGTCTAAAATCTTACCTCAAGTTTGATGATACCTTAGAATTCAAGTTTGGTATAGGCATCGATGAAGGGAACTATGAGGATGAAGATTTCGGGTGATCCAGATGGATCGGTGGCCACCCACCTATTCCACTGGCTCAAAACAATGGTATGTTTTGGTAGTTTCCTGGTTATTTTTCTACAATTTTTTGGGTCCCAAAATTTTGAGGCCATTTTGAGGCCCTAAACTACGTCTTTTGGTGATTTGGGGGGTCAAATGGTTTCCAATGGCATGCATTTAGATCTAGGAGAAATATGTAATTACCATACAAACCTTTTCGTGCCCAAATCAAAGATTGTATGCAAAAGTTATGATCCCTGGAATTTAATTGTTCAACTAACCACCTTGGGGCCACAAACTTTATGGTCGTTCATCTTCTAGGGTTATGTTTAGGACCTTTATGTTTCTTTCCATTGTTCTTATTATAAATAGGCCCTTTAGGCCTCATTTTTTATTCATCTTGGCATGAATTAGCATAGCATCCACATCTCTTCTCAGAGATAGCTACTACCATTCTAGCTATTGTATTTATAGTTTGTTCTATTTCTTCCATTTAATAGAATATGGGTTTACTGTATCTTTGTTTTCATTGCAATATCTATGTGTTTATGATTCTATATATGTTCTTTCATTTCATTCACACATAAATCTGTATCACAGGGGGGAAGACAAAAATAAAGGAGTTGAGGGTGCATCTTCATAGACACTAACGGGGGAAAGCTCATGGCTAGTGGACAAGATCAGAGCCTCTCATGAGAAGATGGATGGATGGAGGGAAGGTGGAGGGTAACTATAGTGTATTTCAAGAGAGGGGAGAGTGTTAAACACATCGAGTGAAGGTTGATAGGTCTATGATGGGGGGGAATCCCTCTTTGATACCATCAATAATCATACCTATAGATCTATAAGGGGTATTTATAAAAATAGGATGAAGCGATGCAAGACCTAACTCATTCATATGGGAGAGTGTCCAGGGTGGAGGGGAAAAAAGGAGATTTGAGAAAGTAATAATCCCAAGCTAAGTGGGCCTCTAATATTCTCAGGGATGGTGGGACTAAAGATAAGATTCTCAAAAATGAAAGTAGGTCTTAAATATGTACATGAAGAATTCATAGGTGGAAAAGGATGAACAAAATATAATTGAATCCCACATGAAAAGGGAGGAGGGGGAATATAAAAACTAAAGAAACAGCTTGTGAAATAAGAAAAAGATGGACCAAACTTACCCGTAAGTTGTAAACCATCGAAAGGTGAGGATGAATCTTCAAGTCGAGGAAGTTAACTAGAGGCATCTGCTTCAATGAGATCTAGTCCATGTTCTTTATATAGTACTTTATCAAACAATATTGTTACAGGAAAGTCTCATCCAGTGCTAACATAGTTTTTTTCCCTAGATTGAAACATTCAACACTAGAAAAAAACACCTACAAGATAAAGAAACTTCTCTTAGGATTGAATAAAATTATTGAATTAACTTCTCTTCTCACATTCCATAGGTTTCAAAGGTGTGATCCTTGAAGTTCTTGATCTATGTGGATAACTTGCAAGAGACACAACAAAACACAAACCAAGTAAGAGTGACAAGACAATTTATAATCATATGTAAAGACCAAGGATTTAAACAATAAACACAACATGATAATCAGACATACAAATGCTTATGGGAAAGAAACTATATTTGCATTAAAATATTAAGAAGGAGAGTATACAACCAATGCCTTGGTGTTGAGAACTCTTCTCAAAAAATCCTTGCCTCAAATTCTTAAACTTGCCTACGAATTACTCAAGAGTCTGACTGCATTTCGCCAGAATTTGGATGTAATAACACATTCTTCCTCATTTTTCCCATGAGGGGTTAGATAGTATATAAAGTCTTGAGAGGAGAGGATAAGTTGACGATTCTATGGGAGAGGTGGAGGGATGATCCTAGGATGGGGGATATCGAGCTCTAGGTGTCCTGAATCATAGGGATGAGACTCCACAAAGGATAGATTCAAGAAGCCTCTCGAACATTCCTTGTTTTCCTTCATAAGTTGAGCACTGCGCCTTGTTCAAGGAGAAAAGGTGGTACTAAGGGGCACCACACCTTGTAAATGAGCAACAGGTGGTGGCACTACTTTTGGTAGATAGAAGAAAACCGTTGCTAAGATGGGTACCACAACTTGCTCATAAGTAAAGTGCGATGGTGGTCAAAACTATTAAATTATTCATCCTTTCTCATTTCCAACTTCAACCTTTGACAAATTCAAGGAAAATACTGTTATTTTTATCCCACAACATGGTGTTGACAAGAATTATGTGTAACCTAATCCCCCCCAAAGAATGAGGCTAAAGGGAAAGGATAGGAAAAGTCTTTGTAAGAACAAGTTATCACTTGGAGGCAATAGTCCAAAGACCATAAATCATCAACAACCAAGGCCATCCTGCAGTACATTTACACTTTGATACATATCCATATGATTCACAACATGGCTGTCAACCAATATAATGTAGATCCATGTGAGATATAAGCAATCATGGCTACTAAGATACAACATAGATCCTTGAGGAAGACTCAAATTTGGACATATATACCAGACATACAATTTATATCTATGTCATACAAATGCAAATATGAGCACAACCACAAACATATAAATCTGGATCTATGTTACGACTCATACAAATACTCCATCGCAGCCTGGGGAAAGTAATGAGCACTTAACATATACCTAGGGTCTTCGTCTCGTCTTCAACAAAGTATGATTATATCCATGTGAATGCATGTCTTGAATTCGAACATGGTAGAAACCACTTGATTATTGGTCAAAGATGAAAATCATTAATAAGTGCAGGGGATATCACCATTAATGTTAATGATTCATAAGGTACCCTAGTACATTTTCTACGAATGTGAATAGATGGATTGATGTCGAACAATCGGCTGAATATTTTGAGCAAAGTTCAGTGATGTAAACTTATTGTCGAAAGTGAGAACATCTATCATTGAGGTATATAGATCTCAAGGTACTAACTTGTTTCTAATACTAATTGCCAGAAATGTGTTGGAGTCGACAGGAATAGTCTCATCGAAGGAGGGCCATGATGAATCCCTCATCAATGACAAAAAACTCATAACAAAGTTCTAGAATTTGAGTATGAAGTAACCATAGGATTGACTCAAAGGTAACTAATATAAAATAGGTTTTAACTATAGAGGGTAACTCTCAACACAACTTTCCTTTGAACATTGGGTGGCATGATCGAAGACTTGGCAACATTGACTTGACGAGGCGGATACCAGGACATAATGCGACGTTGAATGATGCATTCTTTGAAAAGACTCAAAGGACTAACATGACTCAAGAAAGTGAATCGAATCAGAGAGAAGATGAAAACCCAATTGTTTGAATGAAATCCAGACAGGTTCCATGTTCAAAAGGTGACTATAAAACTATCATTATTGCAAATGAAGCATAGTTCCCTTCCCTTAATTTCCCCGTCATGATTGATGAGTGCCTCTTTACTTTTTAACGAGTTCAAAGAGGATAACAAACACTCATTGCAGCTTATATTAAGATAAGTCCATTCTCATATGTTTTCTAAACCTGAGAAAGGATGGGTTCGTTCCCAAAAAAGGGTCTCTCAGTGTTTAGTTTAACAAGTCCACTGAAAGAAAACTCAGTGTCGCTCATGTTTAGAGAGTTTGAACGAGACTAAAGAAGACTCTCAAAGGTCATTTTTTCGTAAAATTTAGTCTTCAAGGCCCGAAAAAGTATAAAATAATACCCTGGAGAAATATTCTAATCAATGACTAGAGTGTACCTTTTTCATAAATAGTCGATCCGAACCGAAAAGGGGGTAAACTATCATCAGAAAGAAAACTCTTCAGGTTCTTTTACGAGGGTGAAGATGATAAGTTCACTCGGCAATATTTTCACATTTTAAGAATTAGAAAAGAGCTTAAAGAGGAATCTATCAAGGATTCTTTTGAGTAAAAAGGTTTAACGAGTCTGAAAATATAGGAAAAGGTGCCTTGAAAACTTAGTTCTAGGGTTTAACGATCACGACTAAAATTTTAAAATTGCGCTCGAAAGATTTTTTGTTTTGACTGAGAATGAAAAAGACAAAAAGAAAACTCCTCCATATCTAAAAATATCAATTCCTCATGACCTACAACTCTCAAAAAGACCATTAGGCCTTCATTTAATAAAAAAATAGACTTTAAATGACTATGCTAAGGGTTAAAAAATAATAAATTTATTAAAATAAAATCCAAAATGGTAAATAAAACTAGTAAAAAGTAAAAAAATAATTACCATTTTAGTTTTACCCATTTTGCAGAGAAAAAGGGCCCTTTTGAGAGAAATATTGGAGCATGAATTGCAGAGACTACAGTCGACCATTTGGTGTACCGTTCAGTCAAGGTAAATCTTGAACTCTTCCCCTACATTTCCATGGTTTCCTTTTTCAATTTAATGCATATTTTGAGAGTTTTGGGGCCATTTTCGAAGAGGAAAATCCGTATTATAGGCACTACGCATTTCCCTTTCGGGAAATATGGTGTCGAGCAACACCGCACATTTCCTTAAAGGAAAGTGTGGTGCCGCCGCTCTGTCTCAAAGGAGAGAGTTCACTAGTGCAATTTTCCCTAAAATGATTCAAATTTAAACCAAACCAAATATTTTCAAGAATTTAGAATGATTGAAAATGGTGTTCAATATCTCAATTTGATTGTTTGGCAGGTTATACAAGAAAACATGGAAGTGTGGAAAGAACGGGAACATGATTTAGATGACATTCGCAGAGAAAATGATCATGGCATCATAAGTGCCCTTCGGGACTGTGGGATTTTAAATTTCTTTCAAGTTCCTAGTATGAGGGCACATATCATGTTACTAGAGTACATACTCAAGATGTGGAATCCTGAGTAAAAAAATTTTGAAGTGGGTGCACACATACTTACTGTGGAAGTGGAAGACATATACTTCCTAACATGGATTTCTAGGCAAGGACTGCATCTCTTTGACTGGTCCTCATAGTGGGAATGTTACTATGCAAGGCCTCATATATTAGTATTGTTTACGAGGTACCCAAATGAGTGGGAAACAGATCCCCATCAAGGATGTGATGGAATTTAAATTGAAGATGGTGATTTTCACTATGCAGAGGATTTATGGGAGCCAAGGAGCTCATCAGACATATAGGGATCACATGTTGTACGCCTTAAATGAAATGGAACCAACAATTTTAACTAGGATGAAACCTTGTTAGTGACCTTCAAAGAAAAACTTAACAGGTGTCATCGTGGTGAGTTAAAAAAGTTTTGATATGGTACTATTTTAGTATCTTTTTTCTTATAGAGGGTTCCCTTGTTGAGGCCTCAGGTGGCCTTCAACGATCTCAGAGCAAGATATCTCCACATGCTCTGGTGGGTTGAGGTTATGGACTGCCATGGTGGCGAGGGTCCTAGGGTTAAATATTGAGCATCCTTCTTCCGTTGGTTAGATGACCATCTTCTCATGATCTAGGATTATTCCTATGCAAAAAACTATTTCGAGGAGATCTAGACTTAGCCCTACCTGAGGATGAGCAGTGGGGAGATCTCTGTAAGTAAGACACTAAAATTGATTTTTATGTTTTTGTAATTTTATATTTTTTTTGCGTGGTAATGAGACATGTTTCCTATTGTGGAGATGTTGGAATATCGAGATCAGGAGGGTCCTCATCGATAGACAAGAGATTCTATTCTCTATTTATACTCCAAGATGATGACAAGATGATTGATCTTGAGTAGAACCTCAACACGATGACCTTGGGTATTCCTGACATTTTAGTCGATGACCTCCCTAGGAGGTACCAATGATGCATGACTATTGTGTCGATCAATTTTGTTCACCTGTTGCGTAGAGTAGCAAGGGCCATTATGTGTTATCATCAGCATCACTAGGGATTGATGGGATATGTACGCTAAAAGCTATGAGCTTCAGTTTTTTGTTATCTTGTAGTGTTGAAAGCTAGTATGCTTAGGTCTAGGTCTCGAGACCACATTTTTGTACTGAACACTTTTATATATATACAAACTTATTTTTGAGGCCTACATAATTTTGTAAGGGAATGTGATTTACATGGATTTTATATCTTTACACTCTTTATCTACAACTTCACATGTTATTTTGTATATCAATATGTCAAGAATGGGAAATATGCCAATCCAACATGTAATTAGCAAGTGAATTGACAATCAAATTAAAAGATATTGGAACATGTTGATAATTAATAGACTCAAATGACCTGTCAAGTAGACGTACACTTTAAAAAATGAAAATAAGTACTGGGTTTCGGATGGTGTACACGTGGTTCAGTTGTAAAACCACTAGCTGGGAGTCCAAAAATATGACCAAGTGATCAATATCATGAGACAAAACTTCGGTTAACAACCCTATCACTGCATGATATTCAACGATATTGTTGGTAGTGGGACCCAAGCAAACTCCCCCTAAACTAACTAAGTCATGTGCTTGGGAATACAATACCCAGGATGCTGAAGCGAGATTCAAGGTATGGTGGCTAGCACCATCAACAAAACCATAATAAATAGTCATCTACAGAATTTAAAACATAACTTGGAATAAGCAGTTTCGCACAAGACCCAAAACCATACTAAAATAATAAAACCACACTAAAAAGTCAAATGTACAAGGTACTAATGCAATATGTTCTTGGCATAGTACATTTTTCAGGTATATCTCATTATGAGGCTTCCCGAAAGGTATTCTGTCATAATCCACTAATTCATAGACCCCTTTCTCTAATACTTTGCTAACGGCATAGGGACCGTACTGTCACGTTCCCACCCTTCTATCAGAGAGAGGACGCGACTATGTTGCTATCATATCTGGGAAAACTATCCCCATGAACATAATATGAAAGGCATTGAACTAATAACATACACAGACACATGAATATTTAACATACAATGAAAGAAAATCCATTCCATTCATTCACATGTTCACCTTAATTCACTAGCAAATGTAAATACAGATATTTAGACACAAGAATATTTATCTTGGAAGCGAAGCTCGCACCGCAACCATCTTTGTCATTGCAACGTTCCACCTAACCATAGTTCAGTGTGCTCATCAATCTCTCAGCAACACTACCAACCTCGATCTAGGCATGATTCCCAAAAGGAATAAGGGACACTAGTGAGCTCACATGTAGCCAAGGATACAAAAAAACTCAGCCAAGCCAACACAATTGGATTTATCAAGCTAGTCAGACCACATTCCCCCTCCCAAACCAATTCATACCAAACAACATATGCATACAAAGCAAGATACACAATTTTGGGTTGAGGAAAATAGTTTTGGTAACAAAACGAATTACCAAGATGGGTGAAAACAACCCCCTAACAACAACTTGATTCTTGGCGATGTTTTGGACATAACGTGGCCAAAATAGACTCAACAATAGCCAAGAAATCATGGGTCTCTTCCCCCACTCGCTGGACATTACCAAAAGTGATTTCTGGCTTAGAAAAAAATGAGGAAATGCAACAAAAATCATGCGGGAGGAAACCCACCAACTGATCATTACCAAAATGAATTTCCCAGTCTGGGAAAATGAAGAACACGACTGAGGAAAAATAGCACTCCTGCATGAGGAAACAAAATCAGTCGTGTGAGAGTGAGAGCGATCCGCACCTTTCTTCCACGTGAGGGATAATCGGTGAGAGATATCCCTTGGGTATGTGTGTGGGAAATGTCCTACGACCCTCCCCAGGAATGACGGATCCACCCACCTCTGCGGCTGCCCATGCCTGACGTCCCTCAAGGAAATAACTGCCCCCAACTAATTCCTATAGAATTTAACTGGTTGGTGAATAAGACAAGAAAAGGTGAGTAATAAAAAAAGGTAGTTGACATGTAAATGGGTTCTTCTCTTGATACATGGATTTTTCCCATTGGCTCAGGGTTTGAACATTCTCGCCCCCCCCCCCCCCCCCCCCCCCCCNTTTACAAGATGTCCAAAATTATAATGTGTCAGCTAGCACAAAATACCATCAGCATCAATTTTAATCGTTGAATCGTAAAACGATAAATCAATGGTATTCCTTTTTCCTTTAGCTCCTCGCCATGATTAAGTACAATATTTACATCATATACATTTAATGCAAATGGGGTCAAAACCGGGGTATTACATGTACCACATTGATTCAAGTTTCCCCTTTCCCAATTTATCATGTTTCTGATCCTATGTCAGAACAAGGTCTCCTTCATTGAATACATGAGGTTGAACTAATTTATCGTATTGGGCCTTGATACATTTTTTATGCATTTCATTGGCTAAATCATCATCTCGTTGCATTTCGTCAAGATTCGTAAGATAAAGGATGTTCTTCCTCGATCGAGGTATTAGGTAGAATCTCAATAGCTAGTTTTAATGACAGAATTTCACATTCGATAGGTAAACGACTTCTAGTCCATAGACTAATTGAAAAGGTGTGAAATCGGTCATTGTTTTCATAGAATTTCTATAGGCCCAAAGTGATGAAAACATAGTTAATTTTCAATTTTATTTATTTTCTCCGACCATCCTTTGAAGCATGGTTTTAAGGACTTTATTAATTCCTTCGACTTGGTCATTAACTTGTGGATAGTAAGGGGTTGATTTTTCATGACAAAAACCCAACTTGGCGCTTAGCTCAGACATCATCTGATTACAGAAATGAGATCTGTGATCAGTTCCTTTAGCCTGAGGAACCACAAACCTTGCAATGATATGGTTAAACAGGAAGAGGGAGACAATATTACCATCCTTTTCATACGTAGGCATTTCCTCAACCCATTTTGTAAAATAATCAACAACTACAATGATGTAACTATGCCCCCCAACTAAGGTGGGATTACAATGCATAAAATCCATCCCCCATTTGGCAAAATGGCCAATGCCAATGACGGGTTGTAGCGAAGCAGGGTGGGTGCACTTTTTTGGATAAAAGAGATGACAGGGTGGACATTTTTTGACCGCTTCATGGCAATCTATGAAAATAGAGAGCCAAAAGTAACCAATGTGAAGTATTTTTTGAGTTGTAGCCGTCCCAAAAAGATGACCACCACATGCTCCAGAGTGGCAATCATTCAATACTGGTTCAACCTCATCGTGTGTTAAAAATCATCAAAGAATATAATCAATACCATGTCAGTATAAGGTATCATTGATGATTAAATAATACTTGGTGTGATGTTGAATGAATCGGTGATCATCATGAGATAGATCATCATGAAAACATTGAGTTCAGAGATATATGATCAAATATCCATACCACGGGTTTCTCATACTAATCAGGAACAAGAACTCATCAAGCAACGAGTCGTTGGGCTCTGTTTCTATGATAGCACGGGGAATATCACACATCAAATCTGCAAAACCCAGGGATTTCTTGGAAGTAGTCTTAGGAACTCAAGGTCAAATTCTTGCAGGATAACGATCTAGCGAGAATATTTTCCCCTAGTACTTGACGGGTCAGGATTTAGGACACAGGGTTTTGATCCTCTAGAATGGTAGTGGTGTGAAGTAGGATGTAGTGACAAAAACATTGTACAACAATGAGCGTAGTGAAATATAACTTCTACACATGCGAGTATCGAGTTTTGAAGTCCAAAATACTCTTACTAAGATAATAAATCACATGTTCTTATCCGTTCAAATCCTCCTACACTAGAACCATACCAATGGTAGTAGTGGAGACAACAATATAACACATAAAGTCTTTGTAGTAATTAG
Organism: Pseudotsuga menziesii; assembly: GCA_001517045.1. Lineage (NCBI taxonomy): Eukaryota > Viridiplantae > Streptophyta > Pinopsida > Pinales > Pinaceae > Pseudotsuga > Pseudotsuga menziesii. The sequence goes on from LPNX010481350.1 coordinate 495,150, forward strand.
CGGGGTGTAACACAGGTGAGTGTGTTATGGCATGTTTTAAATTATCAAAACCCTATTTAGCTTGATCATCCCAAATGAAAGGAGTGTTCTTTTCAAAAAATGCATATAGCCATGCATTTTTTCTACAAAATTGCACATGAAATGGTGAAGAAAGTTTTCCTTCCCTTGCAAACTTTGGAGTAATGTGATGTCGGTTGGCGGGGTAAGGCCATAATTGTAACAATTTTCAAAGAATCAATTTGGATACCATCCTTGGAAATAATAAATCCAAGAAGATGTATAGTCTCTACATAGAAAAATGCACTTATGTGGATTGATCCAAATATGATAGTGACAACATTTAAGGAAAATGTCCATAAGATGCCTTGAATGATCCTTTCTCCATTGTGAATGAGAGGACAGGTCATCCAGGTAAGGTTCCACTATGTGCTTGATATCGTGAAAAGCATAGTACATGGCTTGGTGGAATGTGGCTCAAGCATTTTTCAATCCAAAAGGAAACTTACGATAAGCAAAGGTTCCCCATGGGAAAATAAATGTTGTTTTATGCTGATTGACACATAATATTTCAATCTGATTATAGCCGGAAAATCTATCCATAAAGAGAAGATGACACTTCCAGCACAATTGTCAATGATCTGGTCGATGTAGGGAGTAAGAAAGTTGTCTTTCGAACAATCTTTGTTTAAGTCCCTAAAGCCAATGCAAACCCTAATAGTGATCTACTTCTTGGCAACATGAACAATGATTAGATACCCACTCTACCAATGGCATGGGATAAATGAAACCATCTTTCAGAATATTTTCGACTTGATATTTTATCGTTGTAGATTTCCTTGGGTGGACTTGATGGAGTTTCTACCTAATAGGTTTTGTCTTCGAGAAATTCTTGATCTCATCTACTACAACAGATGATTCAATCCTAGGCATTCTTCATAACTCCAGGAAAAAAAATCCCATAATTCTTTGAAAAAATCTTGGTATTCTTCAATTTTTGTTGCCGAACAGTTTTGGTCTACATGAACATGTTCAACAACTCTGGGATTCATTGATATGCCAATGGGGGTGGTTTGAGTAATGTTACAAAAATTCCCTTCAGAATCAACACCATGTAATAGTACATGTGTTTGAGGATGCTCAACAATATAGGAACTGATAAGAGATACAAAATCAGAATCTACCAAATTGACATTAGGAAGGAAAGAGGATCTGTGATGATGATCTTCCCATAAATATTCACCCAGACACATAATCTCCATGATAGACTCATCTGATGCAAAATATTGCAAGAGATAATCAAGAGTTGAGAGAGGGGAATCTAGCCAATAAGGCAGATGGTAAGGATCTGATGCTACCAAATGTTGATCATCAATGTACACATCATAAATAGATTGAATGACATTGTAGAGAGCTTCATGATGACCCGAATAAGGTGTTTTAGCAATGTCTTTTCATTTGGATGTGCCCCCGATAGTAGATGATGCCATGTTCACCGTATCAATTTTCGTACTATGAGGGGAAGCAATAGATGGAAATACTCCCATAAGGGATGAATATTTCAAAAGTATGACTCCTACAAATTGATAAGGAGGAGGGGATTTCCCCAGCATAGGAAATTTATTTGTTGTGGTAGTAATGACATCAGGTGAACAATACTCAACCTTATCGATGGTTACAATATTTCCAAGGTGAGGAAACTAGCGAGTGTGAAATATTGGTGAAGTGATTGTCGTCAAAGAATAAAACCAATTTATCCCCAATAACAGGTTGCATCCAATGAAGCATCGATCACTTATACCTAGATAGAAACAATCTTTCCCCCCAGATCGATAGATAGCGTTGGTAACAAGACATGAGGCTGGAAATGTCACATGCCCCAATTTGTAAAACATTTTGTGTTTTAAGAAACATTATGTTATATTTTATTATAAAGTCTGTAATTAATGACCAAGTAGGGTCAAGGATAGTTGAATGTAATTGCTAAATATTTTATTAATAAATAAATTAAAGATGAGACAAAAACTTAAGGAAGTTGTTAAATGAGTTTTTTACTGGTCACTTGGTGGAGTAGGCTGGGTTGAGAGAAGATTGACACTTGGAAGCATCCTCAAACTACTTCTAGCTGTTGCAGGTGGCAAATTCCCTATTTTTGTGGTCATGTTCCCCAAGAAAGTGGAGCAAGAGCATGTGGCTCATTAAGTGAAAACTGACCCAAAATACCTAGGCATGCTAATAAAACTTGCCATTGAAGAAAAGTGAACATTATGAGTGAATGAAATGCACAAGAAAATTCGATGGAGGGGACTAGTTGAAGTATGTTTTGAGTAGAAAGTGTTAAAGACCTGCACTAGTGCAGCTATTCTAAGCTAAGTTCATACTGATGTATGTAGAATAGATTTAATGTTGAACACTCAATAGAGTTACAGAGGATTACTAAACTACATCTCTCACCCAGTACTTCTATCAGGTGGACCAGGAGACAAGCTCATGGGTCCTGATATTTGCAGTCCATCTTTTCTCCAGGAGCTAGTTGGTAGGAACAGGTTCCTTAAGCTATTGTCACCTCTTCTATATTTCCAGGTTCTACTTGATTTATCGAGCTTTCTAATTGTTTATTGTTATCTGGAAGGTTTGAGTTTAAGCAATCATATGTTATGCTTCTGTTTTGTTGCTGCTAGGGTTAGTTAAAAGAAATACTTTTACTGTGAAAAGATAGTTAAATGATGGATTAGATAGTTTAGGGTAAATGATTAGAAGAATTTCCAGTTTTACTGATAGATATAAAATACCTAAATGTACTTTTCCACACCTTTTTAAAGATAGTACTCTAGTACAGTAAGTTAGATTAAATTCAGATAAAGAATTGAATTAACTATGCATGAATGTGTTTTATTACCTTCTGCAGGTTTCATAAGAGTTATTCATATGTTTTTCCTTTCCGTTTTAGATGTTTTATTTAGATAGAGTACTTTGAATAACATAAATAGATTTGTCTTAGGAAAATATCTAAAACGTATAAATTTACTTAGTTTGTGTATTTACTTACACAGTAGATAGACTAATTACTATAAGTCTGCTATTATTATAGTAATTAAAAGACTTTATAAAAACAGAAATTAAATAAGCATGTTAACTAAAGAAACAGTAAAATGGAATTAGAATAACATAATAATCAAATATTAATTATGTATTTAATCTAGAATAAATTAGGGTTTCTTAAATAAAACATATTCAAAGGAACTGAAAAATATAAATAACATTACAACCTCTTTTACTAGCAGAAGGGTTATTCATTTCACCTATAAATAAATTAAAGCTTACATGCTTTATTTATATAACCATAAGCATCGATTAGATGATTATATAAAATTTAGTACATCATCCACAAGAAACAATAATAAAACAGTTTTGGGTAAATATAAACTAAAAGTAAATAAAAACCTTTCAATACATTTTAACCTAGGAAAATAGTAAAGATTCAGGAGGTATTATTCATTCCTCGTTCTTCTATCTATTTACTGACAGTAATAATCAATTTATGTTCTAAAACCCATTGTCTGAACATTTAGTTATATTTTAAAACATAATCAAAATAAACATCAATTTACAATAATAAAAATTGTTTAGGATAATTTAAACAGATTCAAAGAAAAATAAGAACTGATAAGAATTTTACAGCTGCTCTCATCTTCTTAAAACCACAATATATAATTTATCAAAAATATAATTTACAAAATAGTAAGCTTTGAGCTTATTTAAGATTTAAATAGAATTTAAACCCTAAACTAAAACTATATCATTTATGGCCTAATGGCCTGTTCAAACAAAGTCACGGCTTAAAAGCTGGCATCAAAATAAAATTACTGTAATTCAACCAGGGCTGAAAAAGACCCAAAAATAATTTATTAAGTCATGGCTGTGAAAGCGCCAAATATTTCGAACACAAAATAGCCACCAGGGGTTTGAAGAATTCTTAAACATTACATCATAAGTGTTGGCCACATGGATTTCCAAAACTTTTTAAAACACAATGTATCCACGGCCAAGCCGTAATCCTGAAAACCAGTGAACTGCATCATCTAAAAAAAAACACCATACACCACTGCAGGAGGAACCTTAGAGAGACCGATGCTTACTAGAAGGAACGCTAACATAGGAGCCCCATTCTTGTGGTATGTTTCAGCTCAAGCTTTTCAGATTGAAGCCTGCAAAAAAAAATAACCACAAAATGTTAAACCTCTGATAGTAGCGAAGATATTAAACTTTAACATTGAAAAAATGGCTAAAAGATGAAAGAATTCATACCTGGAAATGTTTCCTTGCCCTTTCTGTGAAGAAGACGGTAAACCAAACCCTAGCCACAAGATGTGCAACTTGAGCTAAATTGAAGGAAGTGTCTGAAGACTAGGATGATAAGGTTCAAATTTGCAAGGCTACGCCACATTTGAACCAAAGTTCAAGTCCATGAAGTAACCATGATAGAGTTCTTCACCTAAAGACTTAGTTTAATGGCAAAAAAAAAGGATTCTACACCGAATGAAAGACAGTGGCCACATGATCCTCTACATGCAGAAGGAAGATGGCTATTGGCAAGGTAGCATACATAATGGAGTGACAGTCAATCCATGCGTCCATGAGCGTACGGCCCTCCCTTTCCATAGAAAGGTAAAAATATAGGTAAATGCAAGTTTTTAGGGTTTAGAAGAACTTATATGATGAAACCCCAAAGGTAAAAAACTTATCCATTGAACATCGACCACGTGGCTTCAGAAACATTTAAGCAGTGTGGGTTTTATGTTATAGTTGAGATCTCCTTGGAGCAGCCTACACACTTTAGCATTTTACAAAGAAAACTTTGGTTAAAAACCTTTGTTTTAACTCACATTATTGTGACTTGACAAATATGCATTTATAACCTTAAACAAGCATATATAAAGGTAATAGTTACATACACTAGGGTTTGTATTATGTTTTACAATCTGAGAAATGGGTAAAAATCTTCACAAGAAATCCTACAATGTTAATTGCACAACATACATCAATTTAAGTGGAACCATATCATAGTATAAGACCTTAGTAAAAGGCTTAATCTTTAATGTTTGTATGCTTGAAAAACTAGGTTGAGATTGAGATTGATTTTTGTTAATCTAGTCATTAAACTTAAATCCATATATCACCTTGTGAGATGAAGACCTGATAAGAGGTTAAGTTGGCTAGAATTTTATTGTAGAAAGTAACAGTTTATTCCTTTATCCAAAACAACAAAATTCTATTGTTTTAAAATGTAAAATTTGTATTATTACATTTCTTGTTAGTAAGTACTAGAATAGTTAGAAAAACTATCTTATGCACTAGGAATTAGTTTGATTTGTGTTTATCAGTCAATGTACTTTATGACTATACTTAGATCATAGGTTTTACTAGGTTTATTTAACTCGTTATTTGTGGAAACAAATACTCTTGAGTTTAACTCAGCATCAAGTAATAAACAAAGGAATCTGCTTTACAAGATGCCTTTCACTAGAGTTACATACATGCATTAAACTGAAAATAGAATGATGAAAGTTAATTGAACAAGTTATGGTTATAGCGAAATAGAAAGGCAACTAGACTAGGTTCAGTTTAATAAAAATACTTTTATTCTAGAAACTATTTGGAATATAAATATACAGATCAACGATAGCTCATTTATTTCTCAAAGCAATAAAATAAATATATTTACTAGCATTCTATTTTATGCTAGTTGAGATAATAATCTCGATATAGAGACTGATGACAAAACTTCTTACCCGTAAAGGACCTGTAAAAGAAGCATCACTTCACTGCATTAGCTATAAGCTAAGTAAGCCTCGATCTCAACTGAAGTTCTTTCCTACTTTCATAAAACAGTAAAAAAGACTCAGCATTAGTTTTTAAACAGATGTATCCATTCATGTTGTTTCAAATCATAATCTACTAAATCAAATCCTTAATAATAAAATTATGGAAACAAACAATAAGTATGCAGAATTATATATTAACAAAAGAATCAATTTCTAGTCTAAAACTGTTCAAAGTAACCGTTAACAGTTAATTGTTCCGAAGTAACGATGACTGCAAATATTTTATGTTATATGAAAAATTTTAAATTTTTACCAAATTTTGGAGTATTATAGGAAACCTCATCCATCAAAATCTTTCAAAGTGGTTGGTGACTGGTTGATTTCAGGAGAACCAATGGCTCTCCAACAAGACATAGATAAAACCGAGGTGGAATATCCTTCATATAAAATTGTACGATGAACCTTCCTACCAATTAACTTAGTCGTGATTTGAAAGGTGAGCTGGTGAGATAGCCTCAATTTATAATTCTCCACATTAAAAGTGATTGTATTAGAATTATCAAGATCTAAGGCCCCTAAGGTTGACAAAAAAAATTATGCTATGTAGGGAAAATTTGGAGTACTTCCAAAGTAGACATAGAACAAGGTTCTCGAGTTAAATATTCAACAATTTTATAGAATTGGGAAGCTCGAGCACTAGGATTGAACATTGAATTCCAGATCGTACTCTTGGGAGGGCATAAAATCATCTCAAGGCTAGATTTTTAAATAGTCAAAGGGACATTAGAAAGAGGTGGAGGAGAAGGACTAGTAGAAGGATTTTTCTCAAGAGAAGTACCTTCATCTTTCTTCTCAGGAGGTTTATCATATGTTTTTGTTCATGTGGTCATCCCAACAGTTTCGAAGGACATCATTTTAATTCCCTCCATGGAGGATGAGGGACCATGTAAAGATGTATGAGATCAATTAATTTATATTGAGATGGTAAAGGGTCAGTTAGAATTTTCAGTGTAGGATTACTTTTCAAAAAATTATTGATCTCTTCATTCCTAGGTCATTCCTTTGTGAAGTGATCATATCCACATAATAGGAAGGGGTACTTATCCTTCCAATTCGGTTTCGACTCATTCTATAGAGTCATGGTATTAGGATTTTCCTCCTGGTTTCCATATTTTTTTAGATTTACCTTTACCTTTATTCTTACTACCGGGTGATTGTGAAGATTGAATAGCATTCACCTCGACAGAAACAATAGGAGTCGAGGAAGTGGCAGTAGAAGAACTATGTTATTTGGCAGGTTTTGATGTGGATGGAGTTTGGATTGAACCTGCGACACCATCTATAGGAGTTTCAGCAAGTTACTTGGTAGGATCAGTGCTGAGACGAGGGGAGTTAGGGATCAAATCATAGAATGTTCTGCACTGAGAATAAACTAAGTCTAAATACTGAACCCGACTAATAGCCTATTCCTCTGTAACAACATCACCCATAGCCACATCTCAGGAAATAGGTGGCAACAAATACTTGGTAAACCAATCACATAGCAGTTGATTTGGAATATGAACCTTGATCAATCTTCTACGTATTCTCCACTCATGAAGATGATCACATATGTGAGTGGAAGTAGTTTGTCGAAGAGAAGTTAAGAGATCCGTACCAGTTTCATAATGGATAGGTATCTGGAAATGGGCAAGGAATATTTTTTCCAATAGATTAAGATTCACAAATTGTTTTATGGAAGTTCAATATACCACTTAGCAGTCATACCAATCAAATTTCTCTAGAAGAGCCTCAAACAAATGGAATCATCCATCAAGTAGTTGGAAGAACACCACAAATGGAACGTCATGACATCGTTTTTCAGATATTCACCTTGCTTTCCATCAAATTTCAGCATATCTGATGGTAACTTGACTAGAATTGTTGGCAAAAAAGGGTCATGGAGGATGGGATCATTAATCAATTTGGACAAATCTGACAAATCCAATGTTTCCAAAAATGGGAGTTGTTGATTAGGTTGTGGGTAATTATAATATTGAGAAGGTAAAGCTACCCCAGTAGGACCATAGGTCAGTTGAGGTCGACCATAGTAACCTGCAAACTGTTGTTAGTTGGGAGTGTGTTTCCCCATAAATGGTTGTACTTAGTTAGGCGTCACTTGAGGTCCATAGATAGGTTGAGTCCATTGATTGGTAACACATACGGGATAAGGGACGTATAAAGGATTATTGTATTGTTCCTCGCTAAGGTATTGTTTACCAATGTTTGGATATTGAGGTGGGACCCAAGAAGATGCGAATGGTTGTGAAATAGGACCAATAGGACCATAACCAGCAGGTACACCAGATCCTACAACTCGAGGAGTAGGATTTGCAACATTATGCAAAACAGGTACATAAGGTCCTCCAACTGCATGGGATGTGGGGGCTAAAAATTGACTACCAAGATTCAACAAACCCATGGAAGGCATAGGAGCACTTCTCAATGAAGGGTTTAGCATAGGATTTGGAGCAAACTGTGACACTCTCCCCGAAGCGATGAGTCTAGTGATCATTGGAGCGGGTGGATCAATGGATCAAATTGAACTAGAAGTGATATTTAAATATCTATCCATGATATCACTTGGTAGGATATAAGGTAAAGTCCTTATATGGTTTGGATTTAGCTCCATAGAAGAAACATTCGTGGCACTAGTAGAACTGAATTGGTAGATAGATTGTCCTAAGGTATTTTCCCCAAATGGAGCATTCGTACTAAATATGGGAGAAACCGTATCATCACGATGGAACTGATTAGCAACTGTATTCGCAGGATGGAACTGATTGAGCCTATATCATGTAGGATTTTGGATGAAAAAATATGGATCTCGATAGGAGGGTTGTTCCACTATAGGTGGTACTGAGTAATCAGTAATGGGAACATTGGGAGGAGGGGACAATTCACCTTTGTCTTCTGTAACTGGAACTCCTTCCAATTTAGGCATGGATACACTACCTGTTTTAGAATTTGTGTCCATCTATCTCCATGGGAATCCGAGTCGTAGGATTTAAAGGATACTCAGATGATAATCCTAGTATATGATGGGACCATCTCCAAGGGAAATCAAATAGTTTAAATAGGTAAAACTGGTCCCAAAATAAACCTCTAAGCTAATCAAGAAAAACAAAAACTACTCACACTAAAACAACAATCAAAACTATGACAAGAGTGGATTGAGAGTCTGGATCCTCATAGAATTATCGAATCACAATATACCGTAGGGTCCAAAGTAAAATGTGACAAGGAGGATTGGGACTATACCCTTTCTTGAATACCCGACTACCTTGAGGACATGTGTGTAAAAATATCCCTAGGTGTTGTTCTTGTTGTATTGCGGTGATAAGGAAGACAAAGGGATTTTCTCATTTGGTATAAGGATCCCTAAAAGTGTCTCTCGATATATACAAGGTACATGGGAGCTCAACCTCGTAGTAGTGTTGTCTAATGCACAACTGTTCGAAAGGGGTCTTTTTATATACTGTTGAGTATGTGAAGTACCTTTCAATATACCTCAAGGGTATGTGAAAGGTTGCTCAATATACCAGCAAATACTTGGAAGAACCACACAATCATTGGGATGCAATGCTGGAAATGAACGACAACTCCTACGTTTATAGACGTCAAGACACATCTTCTAACCTATCACACCTTGCTAAATATTTTAACCTAGAGTAGTGCTTAATTTTATCTTGTATGGTTATGTGAATGCATGAGGTGGGAAACTGAAATGTAAAGCCATGCAGGTATGCACATGTAAGTCTTTCACTTTAACTTTTTGGTTATGCCCTACTTTAAAGGAAGGATAGAGGTTCGGTTCTTCTCTTTCCAAAAAAAAAAAAGATCCCAAACACACAATATCAAACTATATGTCTCATTCCTATTGCAAGCACACAAATATTTCTAATGCAAACCTTGAAAAGAAAAAGAATGAGATCTCTTTTGAAATAAAATATACTATTACTATTGTGCACACAAAAACATTTCAATTCTTCAAATGAAAGAAAGATTCAAAAGCAAATATATTTTGTTCTTTTTGTTGAGAAGAAAACATACAAGAAGCAACACACTATGAATACCTAAAAGTTGACGACACTAATAAAGTAATCAAGAGTACATTCTTATACTAATATCTATGATCAAATTTCTCTCAATTTTTTCAACAAGTATGAAAGAAATATTCTACAATCTATGAAGAAAACAAAAGCAAAACTACTTTCCTTTTCTGTTGATTAAAACAACACTTAGAGATATAAAAAAATATTTTCTTATCAAATACTTTCACTTTCAAACCAAAGACAAATGAACAAGAAACCTGAAAGGCCAAAATCAATCCTTACTCTTGAAAATATAAAGAAACCAAGCCTATAAACTTTTTCTAGATCTTGTTTAATGATTGCGACTATCAACAACAAATCCAAAAACATACAGAAACCAAATTTCATATAAAATATTTCGAAAATCAAATAGGGATTGAAAAACCTACTTAGCACTGTGTTTTGATAGCTCAATATAGAGCGTTGTAGGCCGAGCATCGTGTTTTGCAAACATGCACAAAGAGGTGGCATTGCTCCTTATACACAGGAAAGATGTGATGGCACTGCTAGTTGCCTCAAGGAAAGCTGTGGTGGCGGATCCTTTTACTCTACCTAGGTGCGGTGGCCCAAAAAGATTTTGAAATCTCAAGGAGGCGAAAAAAGAAAAGTGTTAGAGCTTATACACTGGATCCAAATAACATATAAAAGAAGGAATATGAAGAATTAAAGGAAAATAGAGGCAGATTTAAAATTTTCAAATCAAAGCTAACAAATTCACAAGCAGATTAAATCTATTAACTGAATTAAAAATTGAAGAAAATCCAAAACCAAGAATATGATCTCTCCCCAGCATAGTCACCACTTTTGTTACAAAAAATTCTTAGTTAGTGCTAACGGAGGTTGTTTCCCTAGATTGAAACATTCAACACTAGAATAAAACAACTACAAGATAAAGAAAATTCCCATAGGATTGAATAAACTTCTTGACTTAACTTCTCTTCTCACCTTCCACATGATGCAAAGATCTGATCCTTGAAGTGCTTTATCTATGTGGATAACCTGCAAGAGAAACAACAAAACAAAAACCAAGTAAGAGTAACAAGATAGTTTATAATCCTATGTAAAAGACCAAGGAGTTAAACAATAATCACAACATGATAACCAGACATACAAATGTTTATGGGAAATAAAATATATTTGCATTCAAATATCAAGAAGGAGAGTATACAACCAATGCCTTGTTGTTGATAACACTTCTCAAAGGAGACTTGGCTCAAATCCTTAAACTTGCCTACTAATCACTCAAGAGTCTCACTCAATTTGGCCATAATTTGGATGCAATGACACATTCTTCCTCCTTTTTCCCATGAGGGGTGAGCTAGTATATAAAAGGATTGAGAGGATAGAATAAGTAGAGGATTCTATGGGAGAAGTAAAGGGATGATCCTAGGATGGGGGATCTCGAGCTCCAAGTGTACTGAACCATATGGATGAGGCTCCATGAAGGATAACTTTGAGAAGCCTCTTGAACCTTCCTTTTTTTCCTTCATAAGTCGAGCACCATGCCTTGTTCAAGGAGAAAAGGTCATACCAAGGGGGCACCACACCTTGTAAATGAGCAACAAGCGGTGGCACTGCTCTTTGCAGATAGAATAAAAGTGTTGCTATGATGGGTATCACGACTTTCTCACAAGTAAAGTGTGGTGGTGGCCAAAACTATTAAATTATTCATCCTTGATCATTTCCAACTTCAACCTTTAAGAAATTGAAGGAAAATACTGATATTTTTATCCCACAACATGGTGTTGACTAGAAATATGTGTAACATGTACCATACAGTAATTACTTGGTTCAGTACCTGATATCCCATTATATGAGGGTCCAACATGATTTATATGTTTCATTTCAAATATAGAAGGTGTAGTGAAGGGAATAACCAAATGGATCTCTCTCCCAGCTTCTAACATGACCACTACAGTCCCCAACTCCCTGTCAGAACTCCTGCTCCAATGTTTCCAATAGAAAGGAAGGGTGCAATCTGTTAGGGTTAACCTTGACTTGATATCGAGTCAAAGGTGGTTAGGTCTAGAACATGGTTTGGGCACATGGTTTGTTGTATCCCATGGTATTGTCCCATGGTATTGTCCCATGGTATTGCATGTGATTAAGCCTTTATAAGGCTTGAGGAGGCTCCATTGTAAACAGGCCTGGAGGTGAGCAGTGACTAGCTCGCTTGGCCTGGATGGCCGGTTTTTGCCATGTAATGAAGATCTTCATTGGTGCTGGTTTTCCCCGCATGGGGTTTCCAGGGTATATTGTGTGTCTATATGTGGTTGCTTGTGACAATGTTTATTTTCTCTCTCATTATTATATTGTATTGCTCGTTTTAACCTAACAACTGGTATTAGAGCCATGGTTTGGCTTGGTTATGCTCATTGGTGTTTCTATGTTCATAATCAAATTGTTGGGGGCATGTTCGGTGGTACCCGACACTCTAGCAGTAATTTTTTGGTCCATGTGAAACTTAGCTATAGGCAAGTTTGGATTTCTCTAGATGCTAAAAGCACAAGGTATCCCTCTTATGCGCAAAGAAGGGATGTTGCATCAAGTGTGGAATGAACCACTAGGTAGGTACAAGGGTGGCAGGTGTACTCGTAGGCTAGCTTGATGTGGATCGGAGATGTTGAGTCTTCAATTGCGGGAGAAATGCGAGATGGTTTATGCTCGGTTTTGGGACCAAGATTGATGAGCCATGTATGCGAAGAGAATTCCTAGAGAACTGGTGGTTACAACGGCCGATGACCCATGTAATCCAGTATATGGATTTTTCATTATATGGACATCAATGACAGAGTTTGGATATAGGTACAAAGGGATCATGGAAAAAGATGAGCAAGGAAGCGAGCATGGAAAGCGAGAGGATGAAGCAACGGATGGTGATGGTGTAGTCACCATGAAGGCACATGAAAAAAAAATGTAATGGAGCGGTTTGCATGTAAATGGGCATATGGCTGTAAGACCTGGTAAGGCATGCATACCCTTGGTAACTCACTGGTAAAGTTGGGAGATAGACCTAGGTGATAGGGGGGTGTATGTAAGATTCCTCGGTAAATACTTGACGGGAGTTGGTGATTACTCCAAGTCAAGTTTAAAGGGGGGATTGTTAGGGTTAACCTTGACTTGAGATCGAGTCAAAGGTGGTTAGGTCTAGCACATGGTTTGTTGTAGCCCATGGTATTGTCCCATGGTATTGTATGTGTTAACCTTGACTCGGGATTGAGTCAAAGGTGGTTAGGTCTAGCACATGGTTTGGGCACATGGTTTGTTGTATCCCATGGTATTGTCCCATGGTATTGCATGTGATTAAGCCTTTATAAGGCTTGAGGAGGCTCCATTGTAAAAGCAGCATGGAGGTGAGTGGTGGCTAGCTCACTTGGCCCGGATGGCCGGTTTTGGCCATGAAATGAAGATCTTCATTGATGCTGGTTTTCCCCACATGGGGTTTCCAGGGTATATTGTGTGTCTATCTTGAATGTTCCTTGCAATGTTTATTTTCTCGCATATTGTTATTTAATGATGCTCGTTTTCACCTAACACAATCTTGAACAAGATGGCTATATATATGGCATCTATTACATTTCAACGGTAGGCCAACATAGCCCAGGTCCTAGTGGTAAGTGTGAAGCCCCTTCATAATAATAATCTTCTCAAGAATCCCCTCAATGATATCCATGTCCACATGCATTTTGTCTATCCCACGGCTACTAGTTGCTTCATAATTGTCATCAACTACAAAAAAAACATTGAGGATGTCACCTATGAGCAAGAAGATTTCAAGGGTTCACAACTCTGAAGGAGACCTAGAAGTTTTACCATGTCAAAAGGATGTAAAATTTCTCCTTGCATGCTTCAAAGGTAAGAGTCCATATGTTTTCCTTGAATATAAGATTATCCCATATCCAAATAGCCTCAAGCATATTCCTAACATCTTTGGACAATTTTAGAATAGCACCAAGCCAACCTTTAGAAAGAGAAAAACATTAAGGCTAATAATCGAGAAAATTCCATTGAATGGTCGTCCAATTTCTAGAGGTAGTAAGAGCCATATTATTACCTTGAAATCTCTCGGTGATGGAGGCATCACGTCGAGAAAACCTTGTACATTTGGATGTCGTCACCATGGGAAAGATTAACATCATATTTTTCTTGATACACCGCCACCTCTTCTTACACGTGGTTGTAGTTATAGCACCCAAAGAAGGACCCTTTATCGATGAGGTTTCTCTGTGAAAGATACTCTTAGATTTCCTCAAGGACAAAGAGTTTCAATATCCATCTCGAAATTGGCCAAGGGGATACTAATGCACTCTAAGCCACCATCAAGAAAATCAGACGACACAAAAGGAGAGACATGAGAGTTAAAACCCTTTTTCAAGTGTATGGAACCACTAAAAGAATGATGGTCCTCATAGGAAGTTACGTCGATGTACCCGGGTCCCCCACGGGCCAGGAGTTACACAAAAGGAGGAAAATAATGCTTCTCAACCCATCGACTGAAATCCTAAGTCCTCGATAAATAGAAGACCAATGTTAGGAAAAACACCAACATAGAAAAAGAGAAAGGGGTCAAGATCTTGGCAAAAAAACACAGATAAGTCTGAAAAGAAGTAGGGTTGGTACGTTTCCATCCTCACCATATGACATCAATGGTAACCCCATCCCCCAACAAGATTGGTGCCAACAAAAATCTAAGCATATCCTAAGGCCATAAATTCAAACCCTAAACAAGAAAGATGCCATTAGAGACCAAATACTAAACCTAGTGGGAATATATATATATATATGTTATTCAGTGATGAATAAGCCGTCTCTATTTAAAGAAACTAACCCTACTTTATAGTTTTATGTGGAGTTACATTGCTCAAAGATTAGAGTGGCCTTGCTGTAGACATATGAACCTATCGTCTATTATTTTTTATATGTATTACATTGCTTATATAAGAAAGTTATCAATGCAAAAAGGAATTCAACCCTTAATACTATTTTTAGTGTTGTGTTTCTCTCAAAGATAAAGAGCAATCTCTTGGTGGAGAACTAGCTCTTCTTCTTTATTTAAATGATGAACATAAGATGATGTTTTGTATATAAATGAGCATTTTTTATGAGCGTAGGATTCTCTCTATTATTGTGAATTTAAAGTTCATACCATGCTGTGAGGAAATTCCTATTATGCTTCCGCCTAGTGGATACGTTTCCTAGCTCAAGGGTGGCCTCTTACTTGGAAGAGTATAGGTTAGATAGAGTATGTATGGTTGGGTGGAAAGTTAGAGTTGTTTATCTAGACACCAGGTGGATTCATTCAAGATAAGTATATGTTTAATATTATGTTATTTCTATTTAATTGTGTATTGAAAATGTACCAGTGTTCTCTCTTTGTAGTGATGTTTATAAACAATTATTTCATGATGATAATATGACGTTAAATAAAGCTATTTGGTTATAGGCATGATAGAATGCGTGGCAATTAAAATAAATGAAATGCATGTACAAACAAAATTGATGAAGTTTCAAGATGGCATACCACCAATTGTTATGACTTGAAATCATGTTAGTGAGGTTTACAATTTCCTTGTAATCTTTTAATAGAGAACTAATTAACTAGTCTTGCATTTCATTCATAATTAATGGGCTTGAGATAAATAACATGTTCTTAATGTTGAAGATCATGCCATGTCACATTGTGCTTATGTTTACGACTAATGTTGTACATATAATTGTTTATATTTAAAACATGTAGAGATTTCATGATTAAGGAGTGGGCACTTTTGTTAGAACCGTGGTCTTGACCGGTTACCAACCTGCATAACTTTTATTATTAATAATCATGTAGATGAATGTTAACTTATATTTTTAGATGGTATGAACTTTATGATTAAGATTTAATGTCTCTGTGTCTCATTTGAATGGTGATCTCAATTAAACGATGGAATACTATACCCTTTTAAGAGTGGTAAAATCATAGATGAAGTGTTGAGATATGAATTCTATAGTTGAGGTTATTTTTGTAAAGATTGTTACACTTGAATTACATGCTTATAAATAATATCATAGTCATGATATTATTGATTAGATAACCATATATGATATGTTGAGTAACATGATTAGTTATGAGAATTGTTTAATATTTATGTATGAGGTATCAATATGCAAAAGTTATAATATATGTTTTAGTATGAATGTTGACATTAAAAAATTTATATAATCTTTAGTTGGCTAAATGTATTGGATGTCATGTATCATTATTAACTTTGAGTTTAGTTAGTATGTAACTTGTCGCATGTAGTTTGTTAAATGTTATTTGGTTACGTGAGCATACTTTGCACAATGAGACGCATTAAGTTTTTTAATTATATTCTTCATGTGGCTTTAGACTATAATTGACCATGTTAAAAGGATGGTGATAATACTTTAATGGTTAACAATATTTAAATGAGATTAATGTTTTAGTTCTGTAACTATGAATTATAGTTATGAATCATTAAGACTTTGTCTATTCTAATCTTCATTAAATTATAAAAAGAAAAAAAATCCAAATATTCTTGAAATGATCATAAAGG
Organism: Pseudotsuga menziesii; assembly: GCA_001517045.1. Lineage (NCBI taxonomy): Eukaryota > Viridiplantae > Streptophyta > Pinopsida > Pinales > Pinaceae > Pseudotsuga > Pseudotsuga menziesii. The sequence goes on from LPNX010481350.1 coordinate 511,662, forward strand.
GTAAAAGGTCTGTTACAGTCTAACTAACAATCAAAAGCATGAAGAACAACAACATTCAACTATTAAAAATACCATGTCGATGGTTTGTATTTTTTTAATGTTTTACAAAACTTCATAATCATGATAAGAACCCAAAAAAAATACTACCTTAATCATATTACAAATCCAAAACTTGTTGGATTCTCTTTAAAGATATATTAACCTAACCATATTACAAAATAAAACTTGTTGGATTCTCATAAAATATTTTAGTAGCCAATATTTAGAAAAAAACAAAGTTTAGTACTTATTAGTCCCTGCCTTCAGGCCAGCAGGGACTCTATGGATCGGCTTGCCATCGTTTCCATTAGTCTGCACGAGGACCAAAAATATATTAAAACATGTATCCTAAGTTTTAACCAATCAATAAATTATTGATCTGACAACAAAATGCAGCACCGTTTCATTCAACCAATCAATAAATTATTCATCTAACAAAAGAATGCAACACCGTTTCATTGGCCAATCAAGGATTTTGACCTCTTATTTGGACTCATGTCAAGGCAGGAGAGCATTTTTCCAATTGAAACTTGTGAAGCATTCCTATAGTTTTTTCTATTTTTACTATGCTTATATTCTTTCTAAGTAATGCCATCCCTGACATTAGCATTAGTTCATAGCATTAAATTTTTAATATCCATAAGGTGCGCATCTCATAGCACTGCCCACTTCCCTAATCTTCCACCGCCCTAATCACTGTAATCTTCCACCGCCCTAATATTTCACTTAGGGCAACAACAAAATATACAACATTGAGGGTACTTTCACTTCTTTGATGAAATGGATACTTAGTTGCAGAAGCCAAGGTGCCATCGAACATTGATCTTGCAGAAGGATTTATATTTTTAGCCAAGGTAGCCACCACCCCACTGCCTTTCCCTGTTCATACACTGCCCTGCCACCTCTTCGGCTTCATGCATCGGCTGCTTCATGTAGATTAACTGCACCTGAATCTCCATACCTTAAATTCACCTTCTCCAGGAGTTTTCAGAGTTTGCATTATGAAAAGCTCGTTGCTGAAAAGCCTGAATCTTTACATTCACCACTACTGTTAGCTGATACGAAAATTGAAATAGAAGAAGAGGCTTCCTCTTGCATTTTCACAACTTCCTAGCAATTAAAAGGTGATTTTTGTGGAACGGGACAGTTAATCCGGTTAGATTCCACCTCAACATCTCCAGGATTGTCATCAACATCTCCAGGATTGTCATTAGTGCTGCAACTACTGGTGCTTCCTTTTCCACTAACCCGTTGGTCTACTGCTTTCCACTGTGGTAGCTCGAAGCTAATCTTTAGTTAAGAAAACAATGGTAATTACCTATCCAAATTTTCATTTTACATGTTCAATTGCAAGAAAAAAAATTTGGGTTTTACTGTAGTAGAAGAACAACTTTTTGGAATACAAAATTGCAGAAAAAAACTAGAATATAGGTTTTACTGTATAAATCCAATATCATTTTGAAATTATATCATTTTGAAATCACTTTTCTCTACTGAATCAATTACATTTTTTTTCATGGTGGTGCTATCAATTTCGACTAAAAGGACTGTAGGGTTTAACTTGCAGCTTACCGCAAATATGCATTGTCCTCTTCCTCGCCTGGACAGTCGGATAGGAACGTATCAAACTTTAGGTCTACCTCATCGTCTTCCCCCGCGAACCAACTGGATGGATCTTCGAGAGCATGAGTAGGAAGAAGACAGGTTATCGTAATCTTCTTTCTCTGTCGACTCGAATTCCTCAGATTTCTGCAATTTGACATTATAATCTTGCAAGCTATTAATATCACAGGATGAAGGTCCAGATTTATTTGAAGAACACACATCCAAATCTCTTGGTGACTCTTCCAAATTTCTTTTACTATGAAGCTGCCATATTCCGTGACAATCCTCATCGACTACGTATGGAAAACCATGTGTCCAAGCGATATGGTAAGCATGTATTTCATTACATGAAGCGTGGAAAGAGCTTTAATGACAGTCACATGGCCTACACTTTTAACTCTTGCAATGCTGTCATTTAACATAAGTTATATTTGATGATTATTGTGCATATATTTTGACTAGTGGGATCTCTTTGCATATGCTTGATATATTCTCACCTGTATGCACATATTTGGTACTTAGGGCGCTCGCATCCTAGCTCTGTGTCTGTCAAAAATACCATCTACTACAGGAATAGACCCCTCTATCGGTTGGCTTTAGGCTTGCACTGGAAACCCTCTGCCATAGATTTGAAAGGCTAATTTATGTTCACCAAAGAACAAACGTTGCAGGAGGCGAAAGCTGATGGCTAGCAGAAGACATTTCCCTGAAGTGTACCCCTATAAAAATCCAGCTCATGTACTGCTTACCTATTGACCAGTTGATGGTAACAGAAGAGTCAAATTCTAGTACATAATTAACAAGTATTGTAGTGTCAATCTCATGCATGCTTAGTACCAATATATAAGCATAAACATAAGAACCTACACCATTTTCAGGGCACAACAACAAGTTTCACGTCTGCATGCCAGCAAGTTTCACGTCTGTAAGCCTAAAATCGGCCCAGTAAAATCAAAACTGATACGGAGCTGCGCCGTCGCCATTCCACCATCCCAGCTACACTGTCCCTTTCCACAGAAAGGACACCACATGCCTCTCATCTAATTTATTCTCCTATTCATATTCCTTCGAACGACCATACTGAAATATAACCGATTCCTTCTTCATAATACTCTTCCTCTTGGCTATTCCGAATTCTTGTTCTAGGCCATGGAAATGTATCTCCAGAGGTTGATTCTTCTTCGCATTTGTAAGGTCTATATTCGAGCGATGTCATTTCATATCCTTAGCAGTGTTTTGATATCCCATGTTCGTGCAGAGAACTATGGTGAACTGGCATTGGATAGCAATGAAAAAGCAGTAGTAAACCAAGTTTTGGAATCTATTAATCCAGAAATAGATTGGCAGTCCTCATACCCAGATAATCTGTGCACGGGTGGACCTCATGGAATAGTCTCTGACATCAACCAAGATGACAAGCAATGGCACATCGTAGAAATTAATCTTGGATGGGTGTCAAGAGTTCTCTAATAATCCCTCTTGTGTTATCAATGCTTCCATCAGCCCTTCGATTTTACAGTTTCCTGGTCTGAGGACGCTATTCTTCTATGAATGTTTCATCTTGGATGCCCAAGTCACCCTCAAACAGGAATTGCTAAGTAATCCACAGACATAAAGGAAAGCATTTTTCGAACACTTATTTCACACCATGAGCCACTTGGCCAAAACAGAGTACCAGCTGTTATATATCTCCATGGGATGCAACGACTACTTGTCAGATAAATAAATACGTACTCTAGGGACGCGTAATATTTTTGGATGGTTACAACATGAGCCTAGATCCTTCTTTTTGGAAAATTCATCTTTTTTATATTCGTTGTTTCTTACAGTGCGCGATTCTATATTTATTGTCTTATATCTTTTTAATAGTGTCCTTCATTGTCTTATGCGCAATTATATCTTTTATATTTATATTCATTGTTTATTATAGTGCCGGATTTTTTATTTTTGACATATGGATGTCTATTACATTTTGTTCGCAAATTTGGGGCTTGTTGGAATGTGATAACAATGGAGTTTGGTGTGATATGAGTCTCCGCTCAATTAAAGTGCAGCTGTTTACGAAGTCGTTACAATGCGTTGTTGTTTACTGAGCACTCCTTTCTGTAACACATTAGCTGCAGGAGGCATGGGGCCCGTCTTATGTTACTAGAGATATTTTAAGATTCCAATCCCAATCGGATGGTTCAGCAGATCAGCAGGTTCAAAGCCTGCCTCGAAACAACGAACAACGATTATGTAGCCTCGTCTCCATTTCAGGAAATTCTAGGACCAGCAGTTGCAAATGTTCTAACAACTGCAGATGCAAGAGATGGAAAACAATATCTTTTGTCTTGCAGAAAGAAATTCATAGAGATGAGAGAAAAAATTTACATCCAAAACTTTGGGTGTCTTTGTGATGAAGAAAGGACTTGTTTTTCTTAACAGTAAGAAAGCACTCCTACCTTTGCGTTAGACGACTATCCTTCTAGGTTGGTCAGAGCCTTGGCAATATTCTATCTCGGCCAGAAAGGTGAAAGAAATTGTAAAAAAAGGTTGAGCAATCCTCTAATTTAATGCTTTAATGCTTTGAATATGTGTGTGCTCCAACAAGTACATTTTCCTTGTCTCCATTTCAGGCAATTCTAGGACCAGCAGTTGCAAACGTTCTAACAACTGCAGATGCAAGAGATGGAAAACAATATCTTTTGTCTTGCAGAAAGAAATTCATAGAGATGAGAGAAAAAATTTACATCCAAAACTTTGGGTGTCTTTGTGATGAAGAAAGGACTTGTTTTTCTTAACAGTAAGAAAGCACTCCTACCTTTGCGTTAGACGACTATCCTTCTAGGTTGGTCAGAGCCTTGGCAATATTCTATCTCGGC